>VXBO01006264.1:129399-198219 GCA_013400135.1 Rhinoptilus africanus | reverse complement strand
CGCAGATGTGTCGATGCAGCCGTTAGGTGCCTCCTGTTGCTTGCTGGGTTGTTTTTTTTCCTTGGATAACTGGAGCGCCCATGAAAGCCCCAGCTAGAAAACAGCTACTGGCCATGCCTGGAGCTTCTGCAACCCCCCACGTTGGGGTTTAACCCCAGCCGGCAACTAGAACCACGCTTTCCCCATCCTTTTTGCCCCCCCAAGAAGGGAAAAAAGGAGGCAAATAAACTCCTAGATTGAGATAAATACAGTTTAATAGAAACAATAACAGGAATAATAATAACAATGACGCAGGTCACTCTCACCGCCCGGTGAATTGGCACCGCCCTGAGCAGCGATTGCGGATTCCCTTCTCCCCGGGCCAACCCCCATTTCTGTACTGAGCATGAGGGCTAGGGTACGGAATAGTCCATTGGCCATCCCATCCTTCTGTCTGTGCTTCTATGGGAAGCTGAAAAAAAAAGTCCTTGAATAGTGTAGATACCACTTAGGGACAACTGAACCCAAGAGGTGTTACTGACATTGCTTTCACAGCAATCGCGAGAAAGAAAATTAACTCTTTCCCAGCTGAAACCAGGACACCCTGCAAACTGCCGGGGGCCGTGTCCGGGTTGAAAAATAACCCCCCTATGAGTTGCATTAATTATAGAAAGACATTACGTACCTGCAGCTACGGGGTGATTCCTTCTTGGAGCTGGAAACCACAGCCGGATCTTGTGACTCTCAGGCCAGCGCTTTAAGGGAAGGGGTGAAGTTTTCTGGCTGTTTCGGGGTCAGTGCTCCGCTTGCGAGTCACAGCAGCCTAGACGTGATGGAGAAGTTCCTCCCTTTTCAAACAGCGAAAAGGGAACCTGAGCAGCTCTGGCGAGGCTTAAACAGCGAGAGAAAATCCACTTTTCAGCCTTGCAGCTTTCTGTGAAATACAAACAGGCGTCCCTTTGGGCCCTGAAAACAATTTAACTTATAAAAGCCGTTTGAATTTATTAAGCCAATTGATATTTGGCCCATCGATGATATAGTTTTGTTAATGCTGGAGAGCTTGTTTACAGAATATATTAATTTGAGCCTTGCTGTGGAAGCAGAGCTTGGTCTGTGAACATGCACTGCTGTGAGTTAAGTAGCTGAAAAGCTTTTAGACGGTGAGGGATGATTTTTAAGAGCCCTAAACCCAAAGAAACTCGAATGCTCTTGATCTGAGATAGGAGCAGTTTCCTCCCTGATAACATACAAACTGCCCCTATCACTGTGAGATAAAACACTATTGCTGAGTTCCCCCTGAGATAAGGGAGAGCTTGAAGGTCTCTGCACCCGGAGGAGTCCTGGCAGAGGGGGGGTTGATGGAGGAGCCCCCCTGTAACCACCCTCCGCTTCATTCCCCGCAGTTGCTGCCCCGATCAATGCGGCCTTCGTCTTCCTTTCCCTGGGGACAGTGTGGACCGTCTCCCTGCTGGGCAGAGGAGCTGCCGTGGCGCAGGAGCCGGCGGCGTTCAAAGGGCGGTCTCTGCTCTCCGCTGGCGGGGATGAGCTCGGGCCGAAGGTGAGCGGGTTCCTACGGCTGGGCAATGGGGGAGAGGAGATGAACTGCCCGGTGGGGAGGGCGTGTGGGCCAGCGCCATCCCGCCTGGTGCCCAGCGGGGCGAGGAATGGACGGGGAAATCAAAGGTTGGGGTTTGGCCCCGCTGTTGCCTCCACGGAGCCGCGGCGTTGGGTGGGAAGCGCCTCTCTGAAAACGTGGGGGCAGCTCATGGCCACCACCCCCCCCCCACGGCCTTTGCTTTGCAGCCTTTCAGCAAGAGCGAGATCGTCGGCTTCACCATCGGCTCCATCTCTTCCGTGCTGTACCTCTGCTCCCGCCTCCCCCAGATCTACACAAACGTAAGCACGGGGGTAGAGGGACGACAGCCCGGTCCTGGGGACCCCCCCGGAGTCCTGATATTTCAGGTCGCAGAGGGGCAGTGGGATCATCTTTCTCCTCTTTGCTCCAAGGTCCCAGGTCCCCATAAGGGACTATTTTTCTCTATTTCCCCTCCAAAGCCTGATTCATTTTTCTCCCCTCCCTTTAACATACCAACATTTTGTGGGTGGGGGCTTTCATTTTGTCTTTATTTACAAGCAAAAGGGGAACTGAAAGGCTCCCGGCATTGAGTCACCACCTTTTTTCTTCTCTTTTGGTGGGAGGGTGATTAATAGTACTTTCTAGTGAGATTTCAGAGAGTGGCACCCAAGCTCCTCTCTCCGGCCCCTCTTCTTCCAGTACAAGAGGAAATCCACCGTCGGGGTCTCCTACTCCCTCTTTGCCCTGGTGATGCTGGGGAACTCGCTCTACGGCCTCAGCGTCCTCCTGAAGAACCCGGACCCGGAGCAAGGCGAAGGCGACTACGTCCTGCACCACCTGCCCTGGCTGGTGGGCAGCCTGGGCGTCCTTTCCCTCGACGTGGTTGTATCCTTTCCCTCTGGGATCGCATCCCGCCGGCAAGGCTTTGTGGGGAGCGATGCCGTCTCGGGGTGGGCAGGGTGAGGCAGGAGCGGGGCTGTTGATGCTCCTCAGTGGTTGATTTGAGCTGTTCTTGCTCAACCACATGCCGGTGAGTAATTTATGGTGTTGCAACCAAGAGCTGAATGCTTCAGACCCTTATTTGCATGAAGCTCGTTGTCTGGTTTCCACCTCTCCTGGCACAAACAGCCTTTTTTTTGGGTGGTGAGACCCACCACGCCATGTAGATCCAGCCTCGCTTGCGTGAAGAGCCTTAACCTCTCCTCAGATCTCCTTCCAGTTCCTTGCTTACCGCGGAGGAAGACCCAGTACCCACGAAGAGAGGGATGCTCTTCTCAGCAAGCCGGGAGACGGCTTGGAGAGCTGACGAAGGGACTTGCCCCGCAGCAAGAAGAGGACGATGCAGGGGAGAAACCTGGCTGTAACACCGGGCAAACGGGCCCCTCCGCCCTGGTGGCTTTTGGGAGGGGATGACCCTGAGCCAGCGGGTGACATGATGTGCTGCTGGGACACTGAGCCCAGCCATGTGGCAAGAGGATGCTGCTGAGAGACCTCGTGCCTCTTGGATACCAATGACACTATCGGGATAAACAGGGATTTATTTGATACCTCAAAAGGTGGCTCTTTGCTGCTGTTACGTCTCACAGCTGAGCTCGGTCACTTCTGCTTTATCTCCTGTCTCTCGGGGGTGAGCCAGAGCTTCCACGGTGCTCCAAAGATGGGCTGCGGGGAGGGGACAAAGGTGACAGACCTGCCACCAACACGAGCACCACTGACCTCCCTGGGCCTCATCTCTAGCGCTGCCCTCCCTCTGGGAGATGCAGCAGTGGCTGGAACCAGCTCGGGAGGCAGGAGCAGCGTTCACCAAAGTATTGCGGCCCGCACGTGCCTATTTTAATTAGCACAGCTCACGGGTCTATAAAACAAGTCCTTGCCCCGCGTGCCTCCTTTGGTGTTATTTTGTCAGTTCGTCTGGCAGCTCCTGCCTCTTCCTTCCTGTGTTGCAGAGTCTCCGTTTCTCTCCCTTCTCATTTTTTCCCTTGCCTGCGTTTTGTTTGTGTGGATTTCTCAGGGAGGTTGCTCCATGGCTCTCTGGTTATTTGCCGAGGCCGTTACCCGGGCAGAAGATGCTCGGTCTGGCTTTCGGTCCTGCCCTCTCTCCTTGATGACTTTATCCCCGACGTGATGAATTTATCCCCAGCACCGATTAATTTGTCCCCCTGCCGGGGCCCTGCACAGCAGCAGGGTGGCTCCGGGACCGCAGGAGGGCTGGAAGCAGCAGCAGTTTGGGAAGAGCCGTGTCCCTGGAGGACAGGAGCTGCCTCCCCGGCTCCATCCCTTGATCCATTTCTGCTGGGGAGGAGCCGCTCAGTCTCAGGGAATGAGCAAGAAGAAAATCAACCAAAGCTTGTGGGCCCTGCAAGAAGAGCTAACGCAACGTGTCCTTTTAAAAAACAAGAACTTCCCTTTTCCTGCACTCCCTCTTAGCACTTCTTTTTGCTCCCCTTTTCTGCCTCTCCAGCTCCTTTCCCGATGCCCGTTGCTGCCCCGCTCTGTGCTCCCCCTGCCTTTACCTGTATTATCATTAATTTACGCTTCCCCAGCCATCCCCATGACATTTGTCCTTCCCGAGGAGCTCACCCTCCTCGCAGCACGGAAGCCAAGTCTCACTCCTCCGTGGAATGGGACTCCGACCACCCCGTGCCCATCAAACTGCAAGAGCAGGTTGATTAAAACACCAGCTGTGCCAGCGTTTGGACCTGACCCCCTTTGGTTTCAGAAAGAAAAATTATTTTTCAGGCTCTTTGAGTCCCTTGAGCAAAAGCTGCTGGGTTTTTCACGCCATTAATTGGCAATTCTTCCCCCTCCAGGCTCGCGGGCGACGGGACTGCTCGCCTCTTCTCCCTCCTCGAGCCCGCGGGATTTCCTCTGCCGTCTTTCCTGAGGAATTGCAGGAAAACAATTTCCTACCCAGCGCTAATGCAAACCATCATCAGATCCCTAGCAAGACAGAAAGCCCAGCTTCGTTAGCCCTCAATATCTATTTATTACAGAAAAAAACCCCAGGGCTTGGTTTATTTAGAGGAGTACATTCTAAGCCGGGCGCAGGTTTGCCAGCTCAGCCCTGGGGCTGGGGAAGCCACGGCTGCTTTCCGCGGAGCTGGAGTTACGGAGCCGAGCTACGGCAGGGGGACAGCATGGGATGGGGGACACCTTCCTCGTGGAAACAAAGCTTCATGCCGCTGGATAATTGCCAGGGACCAGCTGGCCAAGAGCTGTTCTTAAAGCCAGAAACAACCTCTAATATAAGGAGGTATGAAAATATGTATCTATGTTTATGTGCCAGCAGCCAGTTTAGACAGTTATTCTGTCACCCCACGACCATTAGTACCCCTACAGATTTAACAATAATACTAAATAATTGACATTAATAATTAAAGAAGCAATATTGATCCCGATACCAATATAAAATACACGAGATCATACCCAGCCCATTCCCCAGCAGAAGCCGTGCACTCCCCGCAGGGACAGCCCGTGTGGGACACTGCGGGAGGAAGGGGAGGGCTCAGGGCTCCGGCACCGGGGCAAGGAGTTCTCAGGATCCCAGCCATCAAGGCAGAGAGAAAACTCCTCAGCAAACTTTCTAATTTCTATTGAATGTGACGTTCATGGTGTGAAATAACCCTGTTGGCAGCTTGGGTCAAGTGCCCCGGTCTCGCTCCTCCTCGTCCTCACACCTGGGGAGGACACTGAGCCCTTGAATCCCACACAGCCTAGCTGGCTAGGAAGGAAAGATTTTCACAAATTCAGACACTGGAGTCTTCTAAAAGGGCGGTTTTCCCAAGCGTTAGAAGAGAATTTAGTCCTGTCTTGCTCAAACCAGGATAAGACCTTGCTGAAAAGTAAATTTCCTGAAAGAGCAATTGCTCCCGTGTGGCTACGAGCAGGACACTCGGAGAGAACCACGGGACAATGGTGGCCAATTCCCTGCGTGTTCCCCACAGGGACACTGGCTCTGAGACACGAAGGGGAGGGGGGTGTCCCCTGCCCGTGTCCCACAAGCCGCACCAGGGACGGGGGGCCTTGGGAAATGCTGGCTTGTTCTCATGCTCTCTGGCAACCACTTGTGTTGCCCCACAAACCTCGGGGCTCCGGGCTTTCCTGGCCACCTTGGCCCCAAAAGCACCCACCTCCTCCAGTCGCCGCAGCGCCGGATGCAAAAATATAAGGTGTCCAGAAGTTGCCGGCTTCAAACTGGCCCATAGGGATTGAGCAGTAGCCCGTTTCACACAACCTTCAGTCCTGCTCTCTTTTCTTTTACAGAAACGCACCACTGCAGCACATGCAGGAGAAACATCAAGAAAATGGTGATCTTATGAAAAAAAATAAAACTTTCCATCCTCAGCTCTACTTGATGAAATATTAATAATAAAATTACAAAGGAAATAATGAAATAGATAGGATATTTACAAATGTGTATGCAAAAGCCTTTCAGGCTGCCAGGGAGGTCTCACCAGCAGGCCCTGGGGATGTTCCACCCTGAATGGGAACTGGATTCTGGAACACAGGGATGGGGATCAAAGGCAGGTGAGCAGACAGTGTCTTCCACAGACGTCAGTCACGGAAGAAAGACAGCCATTGAAGAACCGAGCCATTGAAGAAGCCCCTTGAACAATCCAACCTGAGCCCCTCCATCCCTCAGCTCTTACAGTGAGCGGGCAGATGGGATGGAGCACCCTATGGGTCAGTTTGGGTCACCAGACCTGACCCAACCCGTCCTCCCCACGGCTGCCACCGCTCCATGGGGTAAATGACCAACTCCCCTGCCCCTGGCTGCCACAGCAACAAGGAAAAGCAAAACCCTCTCACTGAAGAGACGGCTGCCTCCAGTCCACCCCTCACTGGGAAACCACCGCATCCAGCTCTGGAGTCCTCAGCACAGGAAGGACAGGGAGCTGTTGGAGTAGGGCTGGAGGAGGCCTCAGAGATGCTGGGAGGGCTGGAGCCCCTCTGCTGTGAGGACAGGCTGAGAGAGGTGGGGGGGGTCAGCCTGGAGAAGAGAAGGCTCTGGGGAGACCTTCCAGCCCCTTCCAGTCCCTCAAGGGGCTCCAGGAAAGCTGGGGAGGGATCTGGATCAGGGAGGGGAGCCATGGGATGAGGGGGAATGGTTTTAAACTGGAAGAGGGGAGATTTAGATTGGATATTAGGAAGAAATTCTTTGCTGTGAGGGGGGGTGAGCCCCTGGCCCAGGTTGCCCAGAGAAGCTGTGGCTGCCCCATCCCTGGAGGGGTTCAAGGCCAGGTTGGACGGGGCTCGGAGCAGCCTGGGCTGGTGGGAGGTGTCCCTGCCCAGGGCAGGGGGGGGGACTGGGGGGGCTTTAAGGTCCCTTCCCACCCAAACCATTCAGTGATTCCATGGTTTTTCACTCTCCCCAGGGCTGGGCACAAGAAGAGCAAATGTCCCCAGGTTGCTCCCACAGCAAAGGCACCAGGAGGGAAAACTGTAACTTGTTCTCAAGCTCCCTGCGAACCGCCTTCCTCACCCCACATTCCTCGGGACTCTGACCTTCAGCCTTAAAATCACCCTTTCTCACTTGCCCCTGGGCCGGCCACAGGAATATTCAAACATCCGGAGATTGCCAACACGCTGCAAATGTCTGGATGCAAAATAGGTCACATTAGAGAAGCAAAATTAGGGCATGTTAATCAATATTCATGCCAAAGGCCTCAATTTGCAGAGGTTCACCCGAAGGCTAATTCCAAGGGCAGGAAGAGCCCAGCAGGAATTTCGCCGTTTCTCAGTTTCGCCAGGATCAAGTTTGTTATCACCGAAGGATGCGGTGGATGGAGGTGGCGGAGCTGAAGCTGCGTGTGGTCCCTCCGACCCCCCAGGGGTTAAAGATGGGGAAAACCTGGGCCAGGTTCACAGATCACCCAGGGACCAAGCGGAGAAGGAGCTTTGGGATGAGCATCGATGCTCGGAACCATCCAGCTCAAACCGCTGAGCGAACCGAACTGCCTCTGCTCTGCCCACTGGAGGGATTCAACACACAGGCTCCACCCCGAGACAATTTTTAACACACTCAGTAAAGCCGGATGAATCCTTCTCCTCTAAATACACCTCTAAATACACCTGCCTGAGGCCTGAAGCATGGGTCCCAGCAGCACAATGCCAGCATCCCAGCCCCAGCCCCCTGGAAGCCCAGCAGGGAACTGGGTACCAACAGCAAGGTACCGCTCCACATGCCGACAGCAGCCGAACATCACACTCTCAAAACCAAGCCCAGCTAACCTGAACATCGGAAGAAAAAGACAAAACCCCAACTTTCTTGCTTTCTGTGGCCACGTAACGCAGCGGCTGTTTGGATTTTCGGATTACTGAAGAGTCGGCCTTTGTTTCCACGCACGCATCTCCCTGCCCGCAGCGATGGCTCCCAGCTGCTCCGAAGGGAAGAGTTTACAGCACAAACCCCAATACCCCTGCAGGAAGGAAAGAGAAATAAGGAAAACACCAACCGCACACACTGCTTCCTGGGATTTTTTTTTATAATTTTTATTTTTAGTCTTTTTTGTCTTTTTTTTTTTTTTTTTAGTATGGAGGCTCAAGTATCAGATGTAGATTCAATTTAAGCTTTACAAAAAAAACCCAAAAATCAAAAAAAAAAAAAAAAAAGAAAAAAGAAAAACAAACCCTTTTTTTTTTTTTTTTTGCATTCCATAAAAATTGACAGAAAAGCGCCTTGGAACCAGGCTATAGAAGAGCAGAACTTTCAGCAGGTCTCCTAAATCACCGTCTCCTTCCAAATCTGGGTTAGTCAGTATAGTACAACACCGAGGAACAGCCTCTCCTCCCTCCCCCCCACCAGCCAGCCNTAAGAAAGGAATCTAACGAGTGCATGGCATGTCTTGTTAGCATGAAGAGTACTTTAACTTTGCTGCTTTCTCTTCAAAGCCTCCACCAGGTCGTTTTTAAGAGCTTCTTGTTTTGATTTGTCTGCGAAAGTCTGCACAGACCTGCGGGGAAGAAGGAAAGGGAAGTGAGAGGGGAGGGGGTTGCGAGGGGGCGGTTCGAGCCGCTCTTCGGGAGGAGACAGGCAGGAGAAGCACCTCGACCCCGGCTTAGAGAACCCCAAACTCAGCTGCCTGTTTTAATACGGAAAGCAGAAGGCAAAGTCAACACTTCGGTGAGTATATCAAAGCGAAATTCACTCCAGCAAGGACGGCACCAAGAGACACGCTTTCCCCAGAAGCTCCATTCAAGCCTCCAGCTGCTGGAGGGAGATTCCCCAATTTATTGGCGTTTTTTTATGTTACAGGTTGGAAAAAGCCCAGTGTGCCACCAGCGAAGTGTGTTAGCGCTCTCCCTCGCCCACACCACCGCGCCAGGAAGGCAGAGCCTCGACCCCAACAGGTGAAAAGGGCCGGGGCTGGGGGGGGGCTCCTGACCCTTTATATTTTTGCAGACTGTTCACCCAGGGTGGAGCAGCGGCGGCAAAACTTCCCTCCGGTATTCACCAGTGGGAAAAGCGGCCAGAGTTTCTCTTCTTCAATTTGCTTTTGCAGTTTGTAACCTTACCCAGAGCAATTAGAGAATCAAAGCAGCCGAAGAACAACAGAGATACCGTCAGCACCGTTAGTGCAGGGAAGTTAGTGCAGGGCTTCCCTTTCGCTAGGACTCTGGATATAGAAAAAAAAGGCACCTTTTTTTTTTTTTTNCAGGGAGTCGAGGAGAAAAAGACAAACAATGATCCGTGGTTATGCATCTAAATGGGGGGAGAGGGTGGAAGAGAGGGCCTGGGGAGGGGGGTGGGGGGCAGAAAATAATACATGGACTTCTACAGAAACGTAGCCTAAGGTCTCAATAGTCAAATGTGGTGCAAAGTAGGCCTCAGAGACTGAAAAAGTTTGTACAGCTTTATTCATGGGGAGAGGATGGCGTTGCATGGATAGTATCGANCGGAGGGAGATTCCCCAATTTATTGGCGTTTTTTTATGTTACAGGTTGGAAAAAGCCCAGTGTGCCACCAGCGAAGGGTGTTAGCGCTCTCCCTCGCCCACACCACCGCGCCAGGAAGGCAGAGCCTCGACCCCAACAGGTGAAAAGGGCCGGGGCTGGGGGGGCGCTCCTGACCCTTTATATTTTTGCAGACTGTTCACCCAGGGTGGAGCAGCGGCGGCAAAACTTCCCTCCGGTATTCACCAGTGGGAAAAGCGGCCAGAGTTTCTCTTCTTCAATTTGCTTTTGCAGTTTGTAACCTTACCCAGAGCAATTAGAGAATCAAAGCAGCCGAAGAACAACAGAGATACCAGCGAAGGCGTTAGTGCAGGGAAGTTAGTGCAGGGCTTCCCTTTCGCTAGGACTCTGGATATAGAAAAAAAAGGCACCTTTTTTTTTTTTTTTTGAGTCGATCTTGTAAGATAGCCGTGGAGGAACCGCCTTTTTCAATGGTACAATTAATAAATTTCCACTTTTTAAAAAAGCCCTCTTCAATATGATCATTGCCAGCATAATACTACTGGACTTGCCAGGAGTTGCTACCGCAGAGGAGCGGTCAGGATCCAGTTTGGTAGGATTTCTCCCCACATAAACCATATTTCACAGCCTTTTCAGTACTGAAATCTACCTTATTTCGCCTGGATGCTGCCTCCTGTAAACAAGGCTGCTCTTTGTGTCAGTTATTTTCCTAACAGTATTTCCATTCTCTTGTCTCTGGAGACTTCCGCTGCTTTAATAAAAATATATACATTTTATATTTGCATTTGTCACAGGCTAAAGAAGTGGTTCTTGGCCATTATCAACAAACAGTGCATTTTCCCCTTCGTCAGCGTAACGTGTTTAAGACAACATCTGTAACTCGTTATGAACTGGAGTGGAAGGTTAAACTGGCTCAGGGTTAGTTGCTGCCGTGCGTCCGAGACATTCAGAGCTCCAGAGCAAACGAGAGCGTACCAACAAATCCCTTCAGAGGCTGTGCCGTGCACGGGCAAGGGGAGGCTGGAAACGTTTCACTAGAGCTCCAGCAGGACTGGATTTCAAGCTCCAAGGAAATTCAAGATCGGGCAGGCAAATTGGGGATGGGATGAGCTCACATTTACTCAGAAGTGAGGGGAAGTACCAGTCATTGGTTTTTTTTTTCAAAACTGCGAGACTTCCAAGATTTCAGTCCTTTCTGCAGGGAGGACACTAAGATTATGGGGGGAGGGGGTTCTTCACTGAGGTGGTGGTACCACACCTGGGAAAAACTGATGGTGCATAAGGGACAGAGTCCCAGGGCTTTGGGGTCGAATTGGTCCAAGGTAACACCGCTTTGTGTACGCGACCACGTGCTCCTTTCTTGCTCTCAAGCTAGAGTGCGAAGTGATTAAGTCCTGCCACATCTCAGAGCGTGATGTTTCAAATGGGAGGAAGGGGTGGAGTGAGATTTAAAGTAAAAAAAAATAATAAGATTTTAAAAAGAAGTATTAAGAAATAACCCTTGGGTGAAACACGGATCAGATGTCGTTTATCAGTCTGCGGGAGTTAGGGGTTAGTTCTGGTCTCGGTTATCATGCAGAGGTCTTGGCTGGGTGAGTCCTGGTTTAGTGCTGGTTGTCACACCTGACAGGCAGGGGGTACCTGGATTGGTTTAGTTATCAGGCTGGATGTAGATCTGGCGCTGGGTCAACACTTGAGAAAGCTCCCTCTGCAACTGCTTATACTTTTGGTTGTCGGGGATAGCATCAATAGATCTACAGAGAGCAGTTTAGAAACGAGGGAAGTAAACAGGGAAAAGAACAGTCAGAAGAACTCAGTAACACAGAGCTGGTATTCTGGAAACCACCAGGAGCACGCTCGGGAAGAATAAGTGTAAATACATAGATCAGAAAAAACAGGAAAAAGGCGAGAGAAAAAGCCAAAAAGCCAGGTGCTCCGCTTGTTACCGGTTCTGAGCAGATTGTCTCACCGACGCACAAAGTACCATGGCTCAAACCGAGCAATGGGGGGACATAGGAAGCAGATTCAATTACAAAGGCTTAAGGCAACGTTCACGAGGAAAAAGGCTGTATTACATATTTCCTTTTAATGTTAATAAATGCTTCCTGGCTAAACCCCTGCACACCACAAATGAAAACAGAGGCCTGTTATGAAAGCTGGGATTTGGAAAAAAACCCCCAGAACAGCTGCTTCCTCAGATACCTCGACTCCCTCTGCCCGTGCTGTTAAGAAGGCAGCACAAGTATTTAATTAGCACCATTATTCTGTCTCCTTTCACAATTCAGTACGTGAGAGAACAGCTGCACACCTATTTGCGCCACTTGTTTGTTCTACATTATCACACTGCGCTCGGAGGTCTATCTGCGGTTTAAAATGAAATCGTTTGCCATCACAGTTCTACAGAAAGGCACAGGGGGTTTATCCACTTAATCTGTTCTAGTACACTCTATTTTGACCAGCGGTGTTGAGAGAAAGACAGATTTGAAAACAAAGTCTTAAATACCACAAACCATTAACGTCAAGACTTAATTCTGGAACCAACTGACTCTTTTTAAGAATAGCAGAAAGCGAAGTCAGAATTGAAGTTCAACTTCCAGGACTGCGAAAAATAAACCCCCTAATTAAAAATAATTCTGAAATGCAAGCGTTGCTAATTGGGCTATTTTCTTCCTGGTGAGCGAACAAGGGATTAAAACACTGCTTCAAAGTCCTATAGTCACAAGGTAGAAGCATTCCCTAAACTCCACACAACAAATACTGTTTCCAAAGCACAGTGAGGTGAAAAAATAGGGATGTGAAAAGACTTTGTGTAGGGAAGTGGAGTTCCAGCAAACAAAAGCAGGTGAATGCCCAGCTGGGGACAGAACCCCAGGCACTGCAGGGGAGCGCAGGGGGTCTGACACTCAGCTGGAGAGCCCCTTACCTCAGCCCGTTAACGATGTCCTTTGTTTTGCCAAAATAAATCTCATTCAGTGTACTTCTGATTTTGTTTTCCATGTCCTAGGGGGAAGAAAAAAAAGAAAAAAGGCAAGAAACCAGATCTTTAGTCACGTCGGCTGTTTTCAGGACTCTCTTCCTGTGCACTGCATGTATTCGTCTTAACTTTCAACGCGTGCCATGTTTCAACCCAGTTTATTCCTACTATTTAAATTTGCCCTATCTCTCTGCTCTTATTAAAGAAATAAAGGCTTAGCTCCATGTCCTCTCCTCCCAGTTAATTACTCCAGGCTAGGAGATGTTTTTCTGGACCACAAGAGGGCAGTTTCTGTCCAGCTATCAATTCTTCCGCGCTCGGCTGCAGAAAAGGAAAATGCATTTCACCCCAACCTTACGCTGTAATTTCCTGGCGCTCAACGGGCTACAAGTGGCAATCAGTCATTTCGGATAACCAACAGATCAATAGCTTCGTGCTTTGAATTTTTGAGCTGGCGACTCATTCATTAAAACTGCACGGGAAACAGTTTTGAGAAAGATCTTGTAAATAAGCAGTATTTTTTTTTTCATTAGGTTGCTTTCATTCAAGCCAAAAAACTTAGAAAAGGCATCAAAAAAGAAGTACCTGCCTTCCCTTCATTTCCCAGTTACTTCAAAAAAAGCATTATAGTCTATTTTAGTTGGGAATCGCCATGAAGATCAAGGAAATCAAGAATAGCTTCATATAGGAGGGTACAACAAACTATATTTTCACCAGCATTGTTGAGAGGAAAAGAGAATTTAAAAAAAAGTCTAAATACTGCAAAAGCATTAACGTCATGGCTTAATTCTGGAATCAACTGACTGTTTATGAATACCAGAAAGAGAAGTCAGGATTTAAATCCAATACAATCACATCGTTCACTCATCAAGCTGAGTATATGTGACTGACAGCTGCCATAAACCCAATTCCTGTGGATTTAATAAGCCCTCGATACACCTTGAACTTCCAGTTAAAAAGGACAGTTCTGTGTAACACAATCTGACTGGAAATAATTCTGCCCAAAAGTGACGACAGTGGCATGAGGGTAGGGAATTGTTAACTAGATCTGAGGAAAGGATCGTTTGTTTTACAGGAAGGTGATTGCTGTAATGAGCAGGAGATAAAGCGCAGAGTGGGGGTAACTTGTGTGTAAAGATAAAACCAAGCGTACAACAAAATTCTTAGATGTGGGACTAAATATGGGCAAGAGAACCCGCAGCAGGCTCAAGCTGGGGTGGCTTCTCAGCGCTTACCTCTACCAAGCGTCCGATATTGGCTATGTGTGGAGAGGAGTCGCTCACAGTCTCATCTTTCTCCATCTAGAAAGGAAAGACACAGGTCCATTGGTGACATGGAAATCTGACAGTAGGTGCGTGACGACTTTCCTTATCAAGAGAAGGGGCGGAAGTGGGTTTCAAAATCCTAGAGGAACTCTTCTTTCAATGTGCAAACAGACCAGTAAATACCACGAAATTCCCAGAACCAGACAAAGGCTCACATGTTGATAACAGAAATGCACTGTAAAAAACTATGAATCAAAATAAACCCCTGCTGTTGATTCCCTGGTGTAGACAGGCACTACAAAATTGTCTTTCCCTACCTACCACGGGGTCGTAGATCTATAGGAGTTCTACGGTAGTGAACACAAAGCCCAGCAGCACAGCACAGCATGTGGATCGGAAAACAAAGTGGTTGTTGATGAGACGCACACAAGG
Organism: Rhinoptilus africanus; assembly: GCA_013400135.1. Classification (NCBI taxonomy): domain Eukaryota; kingdom Metazoa; phylum Chordata; class Aves; order Charadriiformes; family Glareolidae; genus Rhinoptilus; species Rhinoptilus africanus. The sequence goes on along the minus strand of VXBO01006264.1, from coordinate 184,079 downwards.
ATGCTGCTGTCAGTTTAACAGCTGCCAACCACGCCTGCAAAACCAGCCTTTTCTTTTAGTCTTCACCCCAAACGCAACTTCCGACCACACATGGGGCACATTCTCCATCCTCAGGTTCTCCTGACAAAAAGCACCTTAGGCATTATTTACCTTCCAGCAGAGAGGGAAGGTGCAGAGAATACAAAAACCATGACTACCTGCGAGGCTGGTGATGACTTACTGCAATAATGTGGAAAGAGAAATTTGAGTTTGTAGTTCTTTTTTTCTTTTCGACCAAAAAGCTGAATCAACATTTACCTAACTATCAGGGGGAAAGAGGTACAAAGCAGTTAAGCACGGGAGGTATTTTGCAGTAGAAATTCATTACTGGATCATCTCAAGTGTACAATGATACCATGCTTTTCACGTCCTTATCTGAACAGGGGACAGGTACCTGAACCAGGTGAGATTTTTCATTGCTAAGATCAAAAATCGGGAGCTGGTACAGCAGAATGGAATACGTGCTTTATTTCATCTGACTTTGCCACACATAATGTCCATCCGGAAGCCGCGGCTGACCATCCATGCTCTGTGCTAAGGAAAAGACCATCTTCCCCAGCTCTTGAGATGAAAATTCCGGCTAAACACGGACAAGCTGTTGAACAAGGAACATCGGTCCCAGGAACCTCAACTGATACAAGATGTGCTGAGATGGCATGAAAACAAAATGAAGAGAAAAATGTAGTGGCAAGAACTGTCTTCAAAGAGTTTTACTAATCCCACTGAATTCTCTTATCCATCTGTTCATATCCCTCCCTCAGGGTAGAGTTTAAAAATCTGGGCCAGCTACAGGTTTCTTCTAATAAGCCAAGTCTCTAACAGGCTTGGGGAAGCATGTAATTTAGCTGGAACCCTGAAGGCAAAAGATAACCTAGAAGAGGAGGAGAAAGACAAGAAGGAAGTTTAATTTTTCCTTTAGATTGCAGTCAGATTGTTTACGTGTAATGGAGACACGCTGCCTGGAGAACGGATCCAGTTGCAGTAGAGGGAGAATATAAATCTGAACTACGCAAACGCACGCATACATGTTACGATGAGTTTGGGAACTATCAGCAAATTGACCAAATCTGGGGCAGCCGGGGAGCTGGCAGCGGGTCGTTTACTTCCCCAGGCTCCCCACTGCGGCTCCTCCACACCTGGACAGGCCGAGCTCGTTGGTAAGAAGTACAATCTGAAAATAGAATTATTTTTCTGCAAAAACGTATATTATTACATCTCCATAAAAACTGCTGCCAGAAGGAAAACATTTTTATACGCTATAGAAGCCCAGATGTTACGAGAGCCTGTTTTAATGGAGTTCAGAGTCAGTAAGCAGCCATGTTATACAAACAGCAGAGTTGTTGGGATTTTTAAAGGTTCCTTCCAGTGCTGTTACTGCACGGACCGAAGCAGAAAGCCTATAGCTGCTTAAATAAAGGGGTTAATTCGCTTGAGGGGAAATTCCATTCTGTAAGTTGATGTTAACAAGCAGCTCATCTTCCCACTGTCGCTCCCCATCTGCCATCGAGCTCAGCCAAAAAAACCTAACGCTCCGGAATGAGCCAAGTCCGATCGACATGGCTCAGTCGCTCCTCTCCCGGTCGAGATACACGCCGTTTGGCTTCCCTGCCTCATTTCCCCAGCCATCTGCTGCGAGTCTGACTCAGAGGGAAACTCACTTTTCGGGGTACATTAAGCTCTCGACGGCTGGCTGGTCACTTCGGATGTTTCCTGCACGGAATATAGCAGGCGTTTGGGCTTTCTGTAAATGTTATTGGGAGGAAGAGTTAATACAAAGAGATAAATTTAAGTTGGATAAACACTTTGGTTCATCATGAAAGTGCCTAAAAATACCAGAAAGATAAGAAGGAAACTCATCCACCATTTTGCAATGAAGAACTGACGACAACATCCACAGCTGCTCTGGCCATGGAGCAACATGAAAATCTCTTTAATGAAACACAAACAGACCAATGTGAGCCAAAGGCTCCCAAGCCACCGGCAGCGGGCAGACTGAAGTCCCCAGGTGGAAAATATGTGGAATTATTTGGATATCAGTGAGGCAAAATTCGGCTTCTCTCTCTCCAAGGCATATTTCAAACTGTAACTAGATAAACGCAGGTTGTGAGCTCTGTGGAGCTTGCAGCTTTGTGGAAATCAGCTGAGAACTTACCTCATCCTTCCATGGCCTTCATGTATATTTACTCTAACAGTGTAACCAAAGATATCTCGTATCCTTCACTGAATTGTACATTCAAAACCATAAGCAAATCTGGGGATGCTACATCAGCTCTATGTGCCACTAGCCCACACGTGCTCAACTCTTCCACTCTCTCTTTTTCTAAACCAGCAAGTGAACCGCTGTCAAATCTGTGCGTGCACGTGAAGCAGAAATCATTTCCCAGATAATTACTGTTCAGAACATCTCTGCTATCCTCTGCACCCCAAAATGCTACTCGGTTAGCAATTAAAAGAGATGGTGCCTCCAGGAAACTGGACAACTGCTGAGGGGGAGCTTAAGGATTGTGACAGCTACAACCTGAAGATGACTCTGGTGGAAAAAACACACCCCAACGCCCCGCTTAACGCTACAACATCTGGAAGTCGATGGGCTAGGCTTTTACAGGAAAGCTCAACTTGATGAAAATATATGACTCCCTTAATTGCAGAGCGCAAGCCTCGAGGATTTACCTATGATGATAAACAGCAGAATGTCTCTTGGTGGTGTTTTATTGAGCAGTAATACATCACAGGCCACATCTTCCCCAATGCCGGGAGAGCTCAGTCTGCAACAGATCAGCCTTCATCCAGCTCTGCAAAACGTTCCACCTTCGCTAGAGAGTATTTCAAGTATGAAAACCAACGCACATCTGTGCTGCTTTAATCTGAAATCCCAGGCTTCACTTCCCCTACAACTTTATATCCTCCCTTTCCCACACCTCCGTGTGTAAATAAATAAACTATAGGTTTGGAGCCAACTTCTTTCTCAGCACACTTGCGCTTCCTCGCAGTGGTCGTCCTGGCTAAGGAAACACACACAGGTTCTTTGTGCGCAATGCTATCTCAGAAAGGCACCTGTTCGTCTTGCTTTTAAGGAGGGGGCTCCAGAAATCTGTCCAACTAAGTGCAGTTTTGACTATTTGCCAGAAAACGGGAAGGCTACATCTACTTTGCATAAAATGAAACAGGATCACACAGCTGCTCTTACCTTAAATAAAAGTGCTGCCTAATGAAACCTCAAAATCCAGCCAAAGCACTACAGTGCCGTGGCAAACGACACAAGTAATTCCAACGTACACAAAGAGGACAGGACCCTAATGTCCGTCAGGGAGAAAATCATCTGCCAAGCATCTGGCTTGAATCAGGAGCGGGGGCGGGAATTACCTGCAGTCATCGGAGAATGTGCAAGGTAATTAAAAAGCTGCTGGCATTTTTCATTTCCCTGCAAGCATTACTCCCTTTGTTGTAAATTGAAGGTAGCGTGTCCTGTCCTTTCCTCTCAGACGTACAGCACTTCAATCTGCGGCCCCTTGTCAAGGCAGATGGGATATAACACACCGGTCACCCCTTCCCTATCCAAATTCCAGCCTCAGTCCTTGTGTTGTCTGAATCTTGCCAGGGTCAGGATATGGATCCTACATGCATGGAGCTGGCTATGAATTTCTCTTACCCTATCGAGATAAAAGCTTATCTGTGCCAGATATAAATCCATTATGTATATACTGAAGTTATGTAAAGAAACAGATATCACTGTATTATGTTTTTGTGTTGTATACTTGTGTGTGTACACACACCCACACCCATTTCTCTATTGGATCAGGTCAGAATCTGAAATCTGACATTTTAAACATAACCAATATCCAAAACTCCATTCAGAACACACCACATGCCAGTTTGTTTGAATTACTCTATACTCCAGCTCTTAATAAAAAACTTCCATAATTGAACTGATAAAGTAAAAGCCCGAAGTTATCATTTTGAAATCCACCAGGTAAAGTAAATTAAAGCTACACAAAGGAGATTTTCAGCTTCTCAAAACAGGCAGAGTCCTCTGTCTACCACGTCTCTCCCTCTCCTTATTCTGTTCACATACAAATATAAAACGCTTGTACAGTTCTTTCCCCTTATAAATAAAGACGGAGACAATTCCTGTTGCGGCACATGAAAAAACACGTTGGGAAAGCTGCTGAATAGTAGCAGTTCAACGAATTGGAAGAGATACATCATTTCTCAGTGTATGGCACTGAAGTAGACATCGGACAGGGACATGACCTCTAAGGAACATCTACCTACAACATAACATCACACAGCCCCAAGGCAGCTGTAAGAATACTCAAATACAAGAGAGAGAGAGAAAAAAAAATATTCTTATTAAGTGTGTCCAGTTCTGCTCTCCCCGGGTCAAGAAGGACAGGAACTGCGGGAGAGGGGACAGCAAAGGGCTACCAAGATGCTGAGGGGATGGAACATCTCTCTGATGGAGAAAGGCTGAGGGATTTGGGTCTCTTTAGTCTGGAAAAGAGACAGCTGAGGGGGGATTATCAATGCTTATAAATACTGACGGGGGGGTGTCAGGAGGATGGGGCCAGGCTCTTCTCAGTGGTGCCCGGGGACAGGACAAGGGGTAACGGGCACAAACTTGACCATGGGAAGTTCCACCTCACCATGAGGAGGAACCTCTTTACCTTAAGGGCGGCAGAGCCCTGGCACAGGCTGCCCAGGGAGGTGGGGGAGTCTCCGTCTCTGGAGACATCCCAAACCCGCCTGGAGGCGTTCCTGTGCCCCCTGCTCTGGGTGACCCTGCTCTGGCCAGAGGCTGGACTAGATGATCTCCAGAGCTCCCTTCCAAACCTATGATTCTATGATTCTTAGAAATTCAGTGCAACATTTAGGAATAGTCTAAGTGGGAGCCTTGTAGTAACAAGAGTCTGAGCACATTCAAGAAATGCAAAGACAAGTTTTTCCCAATAGTCTTGATAACTGCACTAAAACCTCCCATGTTTGTCTGATGTGGGGCAAGGATATCTCACCAATAGAAAATGAGAGCAGGGAACAGCTATTTCCAGACTCGTACTTCTAGATCGAAGCTCAGCTCTACCACGCTGTCCGTTCACAGAAGAACAACAAGGATTGCTTGATTACTTGCACCCAGCACAATCCGCAGACATGAGGAAGGGGAATTACTGAGCAAGTGTTTCCATAGGAAGTTGCATTTCAGCGCGAGCCATGCCCAGCTCCTCGTCGTTGCCAGAGGCGGTGAATTTGGAGGCATTACCTTCGCTGTTCCTTTGCGCCTGCTCCCAGCCACCGAGTTAATCATTCCAGTCATCACTCGAAAAAGAACCGATCTGCAGCTACAAGGCAAAACTGGTTTCAAAGTAACGGCTCTCAACAGATTTCCCTTTCAAAGCACTGAAAGGTTCTCCCGGCCATCAGTTTACAAGCCAGGATATTACAAAGCTTGTGAACACTTCAAAAGCTTCCACTGAAAACACAAGGACATCTGCTATTCACATTTTAGAATCAAAGGTGGTCAAATGTTGAGTTGACCAAAACCACATCCATCTTACTATGGACAAAATTATTTCAAAATTATGGTTAGGACATCAGACTACTGATATTATCAAGGTAAAACTTTAACAGACCATTCCACAGACTACCAAAACCTACTTTCGGGGCCTAAGTTTGCTGCAGACTGTATGAAAAGCCTACCAAAAAGGAAAAAGACCACCTGCTGTCTTCAGGTGATGTGGCAAACCGGATTTACAGCAAAGTAAAAGCCTTGCACTCAGGAGTTTAGTCCAGCTACAGCTAAATAAATGGCTCAGGACAAACAGCTCCTCCTCAAACAGCATACCTCAAGGCAGCATGAAGATTTTCGTTTTCTGCCATGGATTCTGACGAAGCCCATCCCGTTAAGCCTACTATGGCATCCGCAAACAGAAAATCTCCGGCCCAAAGCTAAATTCTGAAACTCAAGTTTCCATTGTTTGTGCAGAAGCAGTGCATCATTACCCCAGTGGCTTTTTTATGGTTACTTACATTGGAAGCAGGCCCCTGCTTTAATGCATCACATATGAATTAAATGATCTGCCGTTAAAATGATGACAGAAGCATGAATCTCCCCACCAAAGCTTAGAGAGTGAAAGTCAAACTAAACAAGGCCCAGCAGTTCAGGCCAAGGTGTACTGAGGACACCCACTCTCAACAGACTCTTGTTTTCCTTGGCACAGCTCTCGCACACCATGAGGCCGTGGCCAGAGTCAAGCCCTTGGCCTCCACTTCACAGCTATGATTTAAAGTATTAGGAAGGCCTGTGATTAAATATTTGTTCGGGTCACCATAACTCGGGTGTAATTACTGCAAACATTTTAAAAGAGTACGCAATGCTCAAAACAGTCTCCAGATGCCTTCCCCACCCCCCCGGCTTTTCCATCAGCTTCTTCTGTAAATCAACAACGTGGAAACAAAAATCTCCTAGGTCTAGGACAAGCTTCTGTGCCTGCAATACTAACCCAATTTCAGTTCCTCTCTGCAATCATAGATCCTTCTTTCCTTCGCCTGGCTCAAACCCGTACAAAAACATGAACTGCTTAACAGAGTCTGCATTGTCCTTTGTATCGAAAGCAACAGTCTGCCCTGGGAAGTCTCATAAAGGAGTGTTAGCTACTGCCAATCTCTCCAGTCACTCATGACCATACAATATGCCTCCTGTCCTCCGGAGTTTATTACTCTGCTCGAGTCACTGACTTCCACAGTCCAGATCTTAAAGAACCGCAATTCATCAGCAGCACAAAGTTGGGAGACGGGAACCTTTGGCAGGTGGCTGGGGCAGAAGCACCTTCGCCCAGGGAAGTCAGGTCCAGCAGAGTCTGCCTGTCAGAGACTAAGAAGTCAGCAGTCTGGCACCTTCTCTCCGAAAAATGTCTCTCTCAAGAGGAACTCAAAGTAATTAACACTGGCACAAACACCCCCAAATGTTTAGAAGATTTTTTTAATTTACTTTTTTAGATTTTTTTAATATTGGTGTCCTGGTACTGCAGGAGGAAAATACTAAAGGAGGACACTAAAAGATAAATGAAGCCTCCAAGAACAGAAGAATCCTATAGTCAATGGAAAATAGAGACTTGCTCGTGGTGCCCTAGCTGGCTTTTAAAAGAGATACATAACAAAAGAGATCATCTTGTAGTTTTATAATCCTATTTAAATCTTCCGGTATGAAAGCGGGCAAATCTTACAGATAAAAATATCTGTCTGGGTAACACATACAGAAGTATAAAAATTTAGAAATACCAAAAGAAAAACTAAGAATTGAAAGCAAGATTAAACTCTCACTGAATGTTTTATATCTTTAATTGAAAGCTATACAGCCATCAGGCAAAGTTCAAGGGACTCCCTGGTAATTACATTAACTGTTTCGCTGGGCTGCATACGCAGCAGGAGAATAGATGTTTACACAACACCTCACAAAAGCAACTTTTTGTTCCTGATTAGGGTTACTGGGTATATAAACAAGCAAAGGCACGCCTTGGGTCTGCAGCGAACGCTCCTGCCAATATACAGACATACCTGTCTGGTAAGGCTCCCTCCAAGGTTCATGGTACCAGAACCGGTTTTATTAGTCTGCAGCCACAGCATCACTGTGGAGGTCAGCTTGTAATGAGCAGTACGACCACTGGATTTCTCCTAGAAGCAGAAGGATAACAAAAAGGAGAGAGACAAAAGGTTAAAATCCCTCCAAAAACTAAATGGTGGCTGGCCCCAAAGAGCCATAGGACAGACACGTAGAACTCCACTCACTCAGCACGGTCTCTTTCTTAAAAACAACTGTAAGTGTGTATATCCCCCTAATTTTCCAAAGCAAATCTAGTTAGAGCAATTTAACCTCCTATTACCTTGTTTTTATTACCTAATTAGTGATATTTATCTGTAGACCTTAATGTTAAAAAAAAATAAAATCTCAGGATCACATGCACAGAAAGTAACATACTTTCAATTCTTCTGGGATTTCTTTTTGATTACAGCCCTGACTTATCTCTATCCAAATTGCTTCAGGGAATTTTCAAAAATTAACAGGGGAAAGAAGTTTACAGCCCCTAACACAATATTGCATTGTTCAGTGGAACACCTGTGCTCGTTAATTGTCTGGAATTAACTGGGTTTTGTTCTCACTTAGGAATATCAGCTGCCCCAGAGGCTGTACCTGAACCTCCACCACGTGGATGGAATCCCAGCATCCCTTAATCTTCTTTGATCCATCTCCAGCTTTCTTAATGAGGATCACCCCGGCAAAGCCATGATCCAGATCCCAGAGGTAGACAGAGGAGACTCCACCTTCAAAATACCTGCAGAACGCAATCCAAAAGGCACGTTAAAAGTAAGCAGGATCCAAGCCAGAGTCAGATATCAATATTAATCTTAAATAAGCAGAATCTCTATATCCTTGTAAAGTGTTTTTTCTTCTTTTAAGACAGCACACTCTCACCAGTTACATGCCTAGAAACACAGCGGTTTAAATAGTTTTATAACACAGAGACTTTAATTACAAAAAACCATACATTTCTCTAAAGCAGAATAAAAGTCTAGTGAGAAACAGAGCTAGTTAGATTTCCACACTGCTTGAGCACACAATTCCTCTGATTCCAATTAACTATAACAGCTGGTAAAAGTACAAGCTACAAAGTGGGCTGAGAGTAAGGCTTTATTTTACAGTTTTGGCTTTTTTTTTTTTCCCCTTTTCTCTCACTATTGGGAAAGCCTGGAAGTTCTTTACAACAAAGTCCTCTAATTAAGGCAAAGGGGAGCAAGCAAGTAGCTTTATGCTGCTGTCTCAAAAGCTCGTGAGAAGCTGACTTACTGATTTATCGCAAATAGAACTGAACTGAAACCAAGGTTCTTAGAAACCAAGGGATGCTGGTGAGGTTTATGTACTATTCCAGCTTCAGATACGATATACATCAGAGAGTAGGCAAGACAACCTCAATCTCAGGTTTCTCGTAGCAAAAAGTACGCTCTAAGAAAACTAACAAAGCAGTAACACATACAGAACTCAACTCCTCTGTAACACCAGCGCTTGGCTCCTTACCTGCCAGGTGAAAGACTCACTTTAAAATAATGGTAAAGAACTGAGGGTCACAGGAAGATGCACAAGAAATAATACTGGCTTGCAGAAAGCTGAAACCGTAACCCACAGCTTTTTCCCAACTGTTTCTATTCTCAAGTTATCAAAGAGCTTTAAGGAATATCACGCAAAAGGGAATAGCCTTTCCTGGCACACAGCTCTGAGATGTCAGTGATGAACTCACACCGGGCAGACCCACCACCTCCTGAGAAGAGCTAGGGAAAGGCAACTTCAGCTGAGCCAGAAAATCAAAGACAAGATATTTTAGAAGTCAGACATTTCTATTCCATTGTGAGCACCTACTGCCATTCTGCAAGTACACACATAAAGCAGACAAAACACCTGAGAATTCATTGTCTGGAGGAGAGCAAAAGCTCATCATCCAAAGACGCGAGGAGCTGCCATGACTGACAGCTAAACTGGGAGAGTCACGCAGATTAAACCTCCCTGTGCTCCTGCCTCTTACTGCCACGAGCGAGAGATCACACAGGTCTGCAAGCGACTGCATGTTTCCCCTCTTCTGCAAGAAAGGAAAGTATCACTTATTGACAGCATGAAAAACTTGTCAAACCCTCCCACCGTCACGCTCCCCTCCTTTCTAAACGCACCCCTGACAGTTGTTAATGACACTTAAGATTTGATTTACTGTGGATTTTGGGCTTCATGTATTAGTTTGGAGCACTGTAGTTTCAGGAACGCTAACCCATCCTTTTTACAAGTCAGGAGAAAAGATACTGGAAAAGTTAAAGCCGACAACATAGGGAACTTTCAGCGCGTTCTCTACACTTGCAGATCAGTCCAGTGTGCCGTTTCCAGAATTTAATTGCATGCATCTGAGCCTATATCAAAAACAAGGCTGACCCCAGCAGGGTTATATGATTTCATAATAACTCGCCACGTCATTTGATTCGTAACAGGCGACCACAGCTACTCACCAAGCAGAGCGTGGGCATTCCAGTAACCAACACACAGAGCACTGTCCTACGGCTTTTGTCAAGCCACTGATAATATACCGTTAAAAAAGGAAAGCCCTTTGCTCCACAGGCATGCTAAAGCCAGACTTCCAGCAGGCAATTTAAACCTAACAAACCAACAAACACCCTTTTTATGTCCCCTGGGGAATTCGCAAATGGATTTTGGTTAATGCAGTTAATGGGAATTGCAGTCCCGCAGCGACTCTCAGCTGCAGTCTCAGTGACCCTTCTTGTGCCCAAAGGGCAGCGTGAAGCAAAGGCCAGAGAGCAGAAGCTATCGTCCATTTCCAGAGCGAGTGTGGTTACAAAAAATATTCATATATAGAATAAGTGAATTCACTCAAAATGAGCTGGCAGCCACCGAGAATATTGCAGTGTGTACAGACAGTTTGCCCATTACCCACTTTATGAGCTTGCTACGAGCATGAAACGTTAATTAAGAGAGGGACTGAAACAAGGTTTTTGGAAATTTATTCTTACCTACCGTACTTTGATCCTAATGACATGAAACAGGAAAAAAATAATTTTTATGTGGTTCACCTTTATGAGATTTTACATAAAGGCTTTTGTGGGTATTTTAAGAATGTGCTAAAATGTTGTCTGAAACCACATAAAACCATCTGAAGAACCTCCCGCCAGAACTAACAGTGCACACATGGAAACGCTTTAACTCGCCTTTGTATATTTAATGAATCAAATATAGTATTAATATTGTTTTAAACACCAACATGCTATTTCAATAAAGTTGCTTTGCCATAGCCAGATCCAGTATCTTGAGACTCAAACAACAACGCCAGCGACTGAACCGTTATGAATCCAAGGCACGCCGGGATGTATACCAGCCAAAGCCTCCCCTGTGCTTCAGCAATATAGAATCACTTCAAAAATTCACTCCCTCTTCATGGGGAGAAAATAGATCTCGTTGATCACTACATCAGGTTTCACCTTTCCTCATGCAGCAACCAAAACGGGATTTCTGAAGACTATCTAATCCCTGGAAAGTCATGTTTGGAGAGGGGAACCTTCCTTGAAACCTGTTTTTTTTTTCTTTTCAAGAAAAATAAAGTGCTACAGGTTAATTGGCTGCTACATAATAGAAAACTGGATGACAGACGGATTGGTAGGAATTTAAATTTACATTCATGAACTTGGATTTGCCGCAAGAAGGCTGGACTACCTCCAAGAAACCCCTTCAGCGCAGATTTAAAAAGCAGCACTTATTAAAATGCAAGCGGGAGAAGTATCCAGCTTGGAAAAGGCTCCTGGAAGGCATAAGCTGTTGTCTTCTTGGTTAAAGAAATGGATGGGCAAACCAGAGCACAGGCTCATCAACGTTACACGCAGTAGTTGCGGCAAAACACTTTGTAAGCACTACACAGCTCCTGGATCAAACGTAATCTTCTTTGCTGGCCCGTTCTGGATGCCCCTGCTCGTGGAACGTTATCCTCCGGCAAAACAGCGGTCGTAAAAGGCAATCTGACTTCTTTAGAAGGTCCAGTTCCCTCCCAAAGCACCCAAGGCCCAGCACAAAGCAGGCAGCAGATGCTTTCAAGATGTACAAGACATGGGAGGAAAACGCTAGTTCATGCTGGGGTATCTCAGAGATGTCCCCAAAGGATAAACCACTTTCAAAGGACAGTAATTCAAAGCAAAGCAATCGCTCCTCTTCTGCTTAAGGACACGAATCTCTCCAAGATGTACTCTGGGTTTACCTACAGACAAAATTCGTTAACAAACGATGAAAAAACATAGTCTTCGGGTTGTCATGCCCTTTCATTAACAACCAAACCACTGTTAAATGATATTCCTGCCCTCTCCGAGGGCAGCCAGTGTTCTTCCATCTCTGGTAAAATCGGTTTTTATAAAGGTGCCCCGAAAGGTGACCAAAAGGCAGAAGGCCCAACGCAATCTTCAGAAGACTCAGAATAGCATTTCGCTCAAAATCAATTTTGGTTTTAATGTCATGATCAAGCACTTAAGTTTTATATCCATTACTCATCAACCACAGAACTCTTGGAAAAAGCTGTTTTATACAAAAAATGTCACACTTAAGACTGACCTACTTTACAAATGCAAGAATAAAAGAAAATATTTAAGCTAAGAGTGATCCAAAGCTTTATGAAGTGTTTGAAGTTGAAGCGGGTGGAGGCACAGGATGGAAACTTGTTTAAGGAACTCGAGCTGTATCCATGAAATAGGGAGACTGTGGCCAGAACAAAGCCCTGACTTCAAGAGGGATGCAATAGGGGAGGAAATCCCCCAGCTTCCAGCAGAGACCTCAAGAAAGGAGGACAGATTAATCACTTTGTTTTACCACTAAAAAACGGAGGAGAAAAGGTACCGATAGCATTCTGCTTCTCAAAAGCCTTGCAAATGAATGCTGGAGCCTATCCTGAGAAAATGAGTTTCCACCACACAGCAATAAAAACAAGCTATGACTTTCAATTACACTTCAGAACCAAATCACTCATCCATGAAAACACTTGTGTATTTTCCAGCGAGTAACCGGGAGCCAGAGACACTGGGTGGGTTCTGGTATCTGGCTTGTGGCTCACACAGCACCAAGCCACAAAACCCTGATGACAAAGTACCAATACCTGGAACCTCAGACCGGCTATGCAAACCTGCAAAAGAGTTGCACAGTGTTTCAAACTGGCTCGTTTAAAACAGAAAAAAATATATTTTCTTTTTTTCCCCCTAAAGGTTGCATAGCTCTTTCTTCCAGCTACGGAAGTTCAGCATAGAAAGGGAAACGTCTCCATCTATTTAGATCAACAGACTTCCAAATCTGTCATTTAAAAAACCTACCCCAAAGGAAAACACTCAGCATTCGACTACAAATGTTTTTACAAGAGTGACAAGGACCAAAGTCACAATCTGAGGAGCCAGTGTCTAACAGCAACCCAGAAACATTACCTAAAAGACGAGGTGAGGAAGCAGACATTTCAACTATTATTAAAACAGATGACTGTAATGGTAATTGACCTGGCATAATTTTCACCGAGTCCTTCCCCTGTGCCTGCGCCCCGTCATTTCAAACCAGCACGGAAATAGCAACAGAAATATAAAGGAAGCAGCAAATTTCAGCAACCCACCCTTCACCAAACCCACAGCATTGCTAAGGGTTCGTTCACATCACCTGCGACCTCAGAGCTCAAGGGAGGGGAGAAAAAAAGTCTTCAGGACAACACCAAGAGATCAGAGTTGTCACTGCGTAATTTCGTTGCCTGTGTCCTCCCTGCAGCTTTCTAGTAATAAGGCTCAGGAGCCTGTTCATAAATGAAAGGGACAGGTTGGTACCGGGAACTAACCAGGATGTAACACTTCTCCCACTGGCATGAGTACAGATGACTTGTAATTCCTCTCTCCCTCCTCCTCTGGTCCCAGGAGTGCAACTGTATAACACCTTCAGAACGTTACCTAAATACTTAAAATGAAGAAGGTAAAATGTTTGTGTATTTAGACCAGCTGTTTTTCACCACAGTTTATGAAGACAGCCCAAAATATGCCTGTGGAGTGTGTACAGGTATTTTACAGAAATTCTTTCCAGCATACACAGGTGCAAAAATCCCTGGAGCAAACATACCAATCTCGTTAGGTATGTGTAACTTTAATGCCAGTTGTACTTAAAAGCACACATCTGGACCACGGTGGGATGACTCAAACTGTGAAGCAGAGTTGTGAAGTGCAAGAACTCCGCAAGGAAGGAAAACAGTATCCAAACAATGGGATCCAGAAAGCTAAAAATCTCCCAGAACCTCACCTTTTTGTGCCTTCTAATACCTTCCATTATTTAAAAAAAAAAGTGTATTGCTCCCATTTTCTTTACCATCCAATTGCTCTTGGCAGATGGAAACTAATGAACAAATCCCTTTTGAGAAGTCACCTGGAAACAGTTCCATTAGCCACCTAATAAGCAAAACAATGGGTCACTTTGTAGCATGTCCAAATGCGTAACCGGTTCATTAACTCCCAGGAAGCCCCGACTGCTTACAAATCTTTCACCCGTACCCATCCCTGCGGCCAGCGCGCTCTGCTGAGACAGCCCACTGCTCCATCCACCGACAGCCTGACACGTTTTCCGCTCTGCCAGCTATAATTCAAACACGGGTAGGAGGGGAAAAGGCAGCAGCAGAAGTCTTCTGTGGCACGTATGAAGTTCGTCAAAGCCTGCACAGACTATAGATTCCACGTGACATACTTCTTTCTTCAAATAGGTATAAACCAGATATGCTACAAGGTGGCTATTATTTGTTAAGTTATTCTGTCTTCAGTTACCCACCATTAAACCCCTGTGCGTTTGTGAGAGCGTGAGGTAAATCTCTGCAAGCACAGCCCTGTATTATTAATCAGTTCTAAAATTCCAGATCACAATAAACTGAGGTTGAAAAAAATTCAGCCTCACTCCATTTTTGAAAGCATGTAAGTTATTCTTATGAGGGATTTAAAACCTTTGGAGAGCGGTGTTTGAGGATAGTGCTGCATCATCACCGCTGACCTCCAAATATAAGCTGCTTTCCCTCTCCAGCGTGCAGATTTGATGTAATCACAGAGAACTGTGGGAACCCAAGGGAAAAACTCCTCCTCCGCTGAAAATCTCCGATTCAGAAGAATGTGGCCTGTACAGAGCTGCTCCAAAATGAAGCACCCAAAGAAAGGGAAGGAAAAAAAAAAAATCAGATGAAGAGCAACCAGTTTAGTGTTCACTGCACAACAGTACGCTTGATGTTTTCCTCTCCTCTTCTAAGTTTGCTCTAATCTGTGTAATACATATCAACAACTTCAATATTGATTCTGGTTTGAGTTTTGAGCTGCCCATGGGCGAGTTAAGGAAGGGACCCCAACACTGCTCTGTTTACTTTTACATCTAAACAATTTCCTTGGGAAAAACATACATGGTTTTAATTTTAAGAGCACACACAAACATGAAAGCAGCGAGCATCTTGGCAGTTTAGGTCTGTCTTCTGAGACTTCATCTTGTACTTATCAGTCTAACCCGGAGGCAAGAATCTCATAGATGACATAATCCTGATGTCACACCCTATTGTGCAAAACCCAAGCCAGCAGTGAGATGGAAAGTCAGGTTTCCTTAGCGCTGGGATGCATAACAAATGCATCTGGATTCAATCTGCAGGGCCCTCGCTGTGAAAAACCACAGTAACGATCGTGCCCAAGAGAAAGCCATCACAAAGGGCTAGTAACCATTAATGAGGAACAGTGAGCTAATGGCAATAAAGTCACTTCAAAGCTTTCCATTGGTTTTTAGTTTAGGCAAACTAGGTTTACATCTAAACACAGACAGAACGCTTATATAAAGAGCTCACAGCTGCCTAATCGCTTTGTGAGTTGAAAGTTGCGCTGCAGGAACTGAAGCTCAGCGCCTGCTCCTCCGTGCACACCTACGGGCACGAGCGTTGGCAGGCCCCGCTCAAACCAACCACGCTCATTACGCCTCTTACATCTGCTGCTCTCCTTTGGTTTACTCGGTGGAACCAGCGCTGTTCCCTGCACAAAATAAATCAAATTCGGTCAGGCATAAATAATTTGGTCAAACAGATAAATACAGCAATTGCTACAAAGCTTGCGAGAAGCGTGATGTTCAAAACTGGAGAGGAATGAACCCCGCTCAGAGGATCTCATGGTCTGTCAGACCACGTAAAGAGACGTATCAGACCAGGTAAAGGGACATTCAAAGGCAGGGAAGGAGAAATTAGATGACAAACTACAGCAGCACTCGGAGAGTTAAAGTCTAAGGGCAGCACTAACAGAGGTTTGCCATTTTCTCCTATCAAGACAAGTGGACGAAGGTTAGTATCACAGGTGGTTCAAGCACAGAATCCAAAATAAATTAAGTAATAAAGTAAAAACAGCTAAAAAAGGGGAAAAGCTATCCAGCAGCCTGCAGGACGTTTGAACATACTTGGTAGTCGAGACGATGAGTTCAATGGCAGAGACTGACAGAGTCAAAATGAGACATCCCTGAAGTTTAGCAAACCAAGGCTGCTCAACGGGATTAAACACACCGATTGAAAAAAAAAAAAAGTCAGCCCTGAGCACCCTAAAAATTAAAAGGTAGCCAAAATTAAAGGACCAGAAGCCCCTTCAAGCTCTCTAGCACATGGATACAGGAAATTACTGCAGCCTTTCCTCCTCCAGCTGCACCGAGAACGGTGATGGATGTCAGTGGAAGCAGTTCCTACGCTGTGGAGTACTGCGAACGCTTGGTTGGCAGGGATGGCATCCTCAGCACTGCTAACACCATCAAAAATTTGAGTCTCTCCCTCCATTTCAGACAAGATTCCAATCCAAAATTCAATAACAAGAGGATTACACGCAATGAAGACATTTTAGGGGTCAATCCTCTCCCAGACCTCCTTCCGCTCCTACCAAATTCCTTGTCCAGAGCTCTAACACAACAAATTGAAAATGGATCAACAACAAAACACAGATAGAAGCAGGAGTTCAAAAAGCTTCCCTCTGTTGTGGGAACTCAAAGCCCTAACCAATAAAAACATTTTCAGGAGCAGAATGATTAAGAGGAATGTTTTATCCTTTTTTTTTTTTTAAAAAAAAAAAGCTGTTAAAAATCAAAAGCACCAATAAATCCAACATAACCCAAGGAACAAAGAGGTAAGGAATAGCTTGCTAAACATATGTCAGCTTACTAAACCGGTCCAAAGTTGCCAGAACTCATCTTGTTTGTAGAAATATTCAGATGAGCAGCATCCTTCCCCAGGGAGGTCTATTTAATCACTTTAGAAATGATTTCTTCCAGACAACAAAGAGCGATTAGATTACTTAATCAAAGCACTGATTATCTCCAACCCAAAACAGCAGAACACAGAATCTAAAATAGACAGATTTATCCAGATGCCCTGGTCCTCATCACGCTTTGATTTCAATCAATCGCGCACACACACGTCAAGCAAAGGGCAATAAATTACAACCACGTGTTTGAAGAAGTTATCTTCACGATATTGGAAGTGGAGAGGCAAGGCTCTAACTGGAGGATGTAAGATATTAGACTTACATCTGGGAATAATAACCTCCTGAACAAAAACATACCAGGACATTAGCTTCAGGCAGTGTCTGAGTTAAACCTGGCAGCAGGAGATCAAAATCAAACAGTTGTTTTTTGGGAAAGTGACATGCATTTTGGTAAAACAGATAACCAAGAAATATGCTTGTCGTTTAACACATATAACAGAGAGGGAATTAAAACCTAGTATAATTCCTCTTTAATCCAAAGCAACATGAGCACGCCTCCAGAAATAAAAGGGGGGCAGCCCTAGAGATACATAAAGGTAGTTTACATTAAATCACACACTTACAGGGAACAACTTGGCACTGAAGATTCAGCAAAATTGTTCTTCTCAAGATTTCACAATTTGATACAACTTCATGTGATACTACACAAGACTCCTCTAAACTTATTTTCACGCTAGAGCCACTGAGTGTGCCGGCCAGTAAGCTTTTGGGGATAAAACTCGAGTTTAAGACGAGTCACCAGCAAACAAATCTGAATAGATTATTTCACATAAATTGTTAACAAATGCATAACAGGCTGTTTCCCTCAAAACACCCACGCTAGCAGGTGCCAGCCCCTTGGGAAATGGCAAATACATGCCGATGACTCACGAAACGTAGGTGGATACTTACCACACCTGATTAGAACAGAAATCTGTAAAGGAACGGTATGTGGGCCAAATGGGACTGACACGAGGAAAAACTGAAACGATCTGAAGTGTGGGGAGACGCCCGAGATGAACTCGGTGAGATTATTACCACTTACTGTGCGTAAAGGTAAAACGGGAGAGAATCCAGAGGACGCTTGTACCACACGCTGAGAGCGGAGCGGGAACAGCACACGTTCTCAAAAGTACTTATTTTTCTATAGAAACACCCTCCTCTTCCACTCCTCATGGGAACAACCAGTATAAGATGTATTTTAAAGCTGGGGAGCAAAGCAAGCAGCGCAGAGAGCAACGTCTCAGAAATAAGCACTTACAAGGTATTAAGACACCCAACAACATCTTTCCGGGACAAGCAGTCCATACTGGCTAGGTTGACCGCAAGCAGAGGAGCCAGCAGTTTAGCCCAGCAAGGCTGGCAACAAAGCCATCAACTGCTTTGAAAAAAATCTCAGAGAAACACTCATTATAGGAATAAATGCCCAGGAAATTCAAGCACACTGGTGCTCGGCTTTCTCTATGAATGACAGCTTACATACGATTATTTTTGTATTAGCTGTTACCTCTCCATCATAAAACACAGCATATCTGCAGTTAGAGGTGTAGTTCAAAAACATTCTCTGCCCCACGGAGAGCGGGACAGGACAGTCTCTTAAGGGACAGCTGAATGAGAACCCGATGTGTCGAATCGTTTCTCTCCCAGCATCATTTTCATCCTCTTCAGCTGCAAGGCAAGCCAAAAGTCTAACAGTGCAAAAACTGCTGCACTTAAACTTGCGTTTTTTAAGAAAGAGTTTGTAATGTGAAGTACTCATTAGCTTGGTGTCACCTCTGAAGGGTCTGTTTTGGACAGACAAGCCCATCAGAGTGACCAGAGACAGTGAAAATCTCTGCAGGTCAATTCAAGAAACTCCTTTTGCGCTCTGCCTACAAAATGAGGACCGTTACTGGAAAGCAGATCCGTTACAAATCTTCCCATATAACAGAAACCATAATTTCCACAAAAGGTACAGTACTGAAGACTGCCAGCACACTAATTTTTTTTTTTTTTTTTGATTAATACATCAACGCTTTCAAATGAGCCTGAAATATTTCGCAACACTGGAAAACCTCTGTTGTCACCAGCTCTGGAATTTGAACCGACGCCGATAACTTTATCCTGGCCCCGATGCATCGCACGCTCCGTTCCCAGCACCGCAAGCTGCCAAACCAGGAAGCCGCTGACACCTTTAATCGCCATTGCATGGCTCAGCCCTACTCGTGGCTTTACAACAGGTATGCCGGATTAGCTTCCATCTCTACCAGACCATGGGAATTACATCATTGCAATTGCCATCTTCTTCCGAACACTTCAGACTCCCCCATGGCTCCAGTAGCTGCTATACTGGTAATTGTTACAGTCGTTCACAACCTGGTATGTTGGCAAGACCAGCAAGCAGCAGTGAGAAAAGCTGGCACTTGTTACCCCCATCTCATTTCTCCGGCCCAATTTCCAAGTAAAAATTAATTTTCTGCTGTCAAAATCCAAAATTCAATTGTCTTATCAAGGAAACTGCAGAGTCCAACCAGTAGAACAAAAGCATGTTTCTATCCAAATCTCTGTTGTAGGTAAAGTACAAATAATTTCCAATTCCAAGCACGAGGAACCCTTCAAATGGTCAGGTTAAGTTTCTCTAACTTTGCAAATTCTTTCCAAAAATGCCACAATTTTTACAGCACTCAGCGAAACGTAAGCCACCCTTCTCCTCTTTTCCTGACACGTTTTTGAGATCAGAACACGCATCGAGGCGCACCGTGCTGACAGATGCGCTTATCTAGCCTGACTACACTGCAAGCCACAATGCCTCCGTCACTGCTGGCTGACGACACGAGAACGAAGCCTTTGTGAGAAATCCCTCCCGGATCCCCTCTAACAACGTACTGCCTGTAAAACTCAGGACTGACAAACTGAAGGATGAAATTCGATACAATTTCGCTTTTTACTTCCATCCAGTAAGTTCAGATTTCTGTTGCAGCACTCGTTGAACAAGGTTCAACAGATTCACCTGAGAGTAACCTGTACCGCGCTTTCCTTCCTGCAAATGAAACCTTTTTAAAGAAGTTGTTGTATCCAGCTGTGACTTCACAGTTATCTGATCAGAGAGGGATTTAATAAGACAACCTTGGTTCCATAAACCTACTCATTTTCACCCTAGTGTATAAAAACCCCTGTTGGTCCTGGCCTGTTCTGCCCCTGGGGAGTAACTGCAAACCTCTCTTTGCTGCATATGCAAAATTCCTTTCTTCCAGTAAATTCACATACCAATAAAAACTGCTACTTACAAGAGAAGTTGGATATCTATGAAAATGATGCATGAAAATAAATAAAAATTTGACACCTGTAACAAAAGTGTGAAGATTACACATTTGGACAGGCTATATTTACATCAAGCCACATCTTAAAACGAGTAGAAAATCTAGCAAGAAAAGTACCTTTTAACCCGCTTTTGTTAGCACTGTAATAGTACAGTGACACACGATGAACCACAACTAAGGATGTGGTTTATCTCCATTTTCGGGCACCATGAAGAAGCAATGAGGTTTGTTCACCTTTTTCACGGTCATTAGGCATCTCCAGTAAGAAAGCGTCTCATTACTGGATAAAGTAGTAAGTGCATTTTGCTTCGCAACACACGCTTGCTTTTTAGCTTTAGCATTACTATTTCCATCCCGGCGCTGCTTAAGGGATGGAAATCTATAAAGACGACGGCTAAACCTGATCACATCTCGAGAGTTCGGATGTGACTGCAATGCAAGCTCAGTGCAGTCTCATCTTTTAGAACAACTGTTCCGCTGACAAGCCACCCAGACGTTTTTCTAACGCTGCTTTAAAAAAAGACACTACAGAATCTACATTTACGTTACACAGGCTCTATTAATTCTGTTGCTTTACACCTCTTTAACAAGACAGGGGCTAAAATAACCATCAGAGAACGGCCCTTGCAGCAGAATTACATTAAACCCCGTATGATTGCTGCATTTCAGTATACTGGTGCCTGTCATTTTACTGGAAAGACATGAAAGCTGCTGCTATATATATAGAGATACTTTGAGAGAATCCAGTCTTGAGGGAACAGAAAAAGCAGATGGTTTAAGACTGAACTTAGTCAAGATCAAAGAGAACACAGATCATCTCAGGACAAAGATGCCATTAATCTGTTAAAGGGGGGAAGAAGGCAGGAAAGCACCTCAGCATCTGCCTTTAGCATCATGTGACAAATTTGATCAGGTTTTCATATCGTGAAATCACAGCAGACACGCTTCCCAGCAGTGGATCAGCGGCTGCCTACCCTTCTTCCTCTGCTATACATTGGGATGCCGCTCTCAGAGACAGCTAGCGACCACATTTTAGACTCATTGTGCGTATTGCATGCCTGCTGAAGGGAACAAGGAAAGCGGAGGGCTCTGTACGGTAGAACTGACATACAAGTCTCTGTACTGGTCAAAGGCATTGTTGGCTTCCACCTCCAGCTTGCGCAGGCGAGCAGATGGCATGGCACCGTCTTCCAGGGGAGGATCGTATTTGTTACTCCATGGTGATCTGCCAAAGAGAGAAGAAAAACAGAGACAGTGAGACAACCAAGACAAACTCTGAAAGGTTTGAGATGGGTGGGTCTGGCCTGATCCGCAGATAGAGAACTTCCAAAAAAATCCAAACGGTTCCAAGAAGGGTTTATCTGTAAGAATTTCACCCTCAACAGCCATTTCAAACACTGACAAAAACGGGACGCTGATTCTTCTAAGTTTACAGTGCAGCTGGGGAACACGCCTCATCTTCAGGTTTCTACTATATAAGTAATCATGCTTGGGTTTGAATCTGTTCCTTCCTAAATATTCCAAAATGAGGCCTTGGCTGTTGCACGTTAGCCATTTAAAATTATTTTCATGCAAATACAGATCAATGGTGTAATTTATTTGGGACCTGACAGTATTTGAGCCAAACACTGCTGCCTACAATTAAGGTCCAAATTCTCCACCACTATTTTGCTTTGAAATAAACTCTACTTTTAGCATAACATCAGGAAAACATTCACACAGCTTGAAGGATTTAACAGGGTTTGTAAAGCTACAGGTTTTACTGTGATTTCTGCAGGTGTGGAAGAGATTTTGCGCTCTTAATGAAAGATTTGGTATTAAAAGATTAATGGAACCCTTTGCCCATCTGCTTGAGACTTTTATAACTCCCCTTCTGTAAACCTGCATTCTCCTTTTCATTTCCCCTGCGAGTTACCAACCTACATATATCACCGCTAGTTTAAAGAAAGGTACCTCTACCCTTTACCTACTCACTTTTCAACACACTCCAGCCTACTAACACCAGGCCTTAATGCAGTCCATACGTAAGGGCTTTCTCCTCAGCACCATTTGTTATTCGTTTCTCAGAAAGGTGTCTAGTTTTGACGTCTGTTTAATGCAAAGCACAAAGAACGGGCTCTGCTCCAGCTTTGCGCTTTCACACCACTTGGCTCCTCCCTTACCCCATCCAACTCAAAAAGGTGAGACACCAGGAAAAGCTAAATCATTATGCCACGGTCAGCCCCAGCAATGCTTTTCAGGTGGTGGTTCTCATTTTTAAACAGTTGCTTAAAACTCGGTTGCTTTGGAGAAAAGCAGACAGATACAGAAGAGCTCTTTACCTAACAACTCTAAAATCTGGAAGAGATTCGCATAAAAATCACCACCGGTGTTATCTGTGGCATTCCCAAATGGCAAACCTACCCCCATCGGGCGAGAGACACAAAAGCAAAGGACACCAGAGAAGCGGAGACAGACGGAGCCCTACGTCGCTATCTGGCAGGCTGCAAAAGCAAAGCCAGGGTTCTCGCGCCAGGCAACGCAGCAGCATCCATCAGCACGCGCTTCCTTTTTCTTTCTCCACTAAATTTCAAAAGGCAAATTAAAGAAAAAAATTCTACTGTTTTCTGTAAACTTGGAACCTTGGAACACTTGGCTTCTCCATCACTTATGAGGAAATCGGTGAGCGGAGAACCCGTACAGAAGCCACAGTCAAGACACATTAATTGTAAACATTAGATGTCTTTTGCAGGCTGCAGGAATGGGATTTAAGGGAAACCTAGTAACAGAGATTCTTCCAGCTAGCAGATTGTGGCATTTTCAGCTCATTACAGTCAGAGCCAGCAGCAACTTCACATAAAAAAAACCCCAAACAATCTCCTAACACAACCCCTTATCTTTTTCCTTTTTGGTGAAAAGTAGTTACAACACATTTAAAAAATTAAATGGAGGCTATTTGAAGCAAGACAGATGGACAAGCACTTAAATTTCAAAAGTCAGACCTCTCATTTCCCTAGAAGAGAATGTTTTTTGTTTCAGCTAACAGGTTTCAGTGTTGTTGGCACCAAATTCCCCAAAAGGATTCCATTTAATAGAGTGATCAAACATACTTAGAGTGGAAATGCATGGACAAAGTCAGGGACCTTGAAGTCTTATATAAAATAAAAGAAATTAAAAAAACTCTGCCTTCACAACATGGATTCCACGGCCGTTTGACATCCCCCACAAACCTGTGTTATTACAGGAGCACTCACAGAACTGTCCATGAGACAACACGCGTGAAAGGCTGCTCCCACAAGCAGCAGTATGATAATATGACAAAACCTGAAAATTATCTATTTATGAAGATCCAAGAGACTCCAAAAAGACTCCAAGACTACCTTGTGGTCTGATCCACGTTCAACGTGGAGAAAACCAAGTCTGTCTAAATGCGAGGAAGGATTAAACTGTGATGGGCTAAGCATTAGGATATTCATTCCCCCACGAAACTGGTGGAATTATCACAGGAATAGCAAAATGTCCTGCAGCAATGTTTTTTTCAAAGCTAATTCCCAGTCAAATTGTAAAGCCACTCAAAAAAACCCCCTATGAAACTCAATTCTCAGTGAGAAAGTCTGACTACCCAGCTCCACCTTTCCTGCCAAAGTAGCAAGAGGCTCAGTTGTCCACAGAATGCTTTGAAATCCTTGGATTAGTATTAAAAGCAATGCAATTAGCAATCTCTCCAATAAAACGAAAACTGGCGTTTAGTTGGAAGGGTGCAGTAACTGGGGATGTGTAACATGTTGCAGGCAGGGAATAATATTTCTTGGGACTTCTAGACGAGCTCGTGGTTGTAAAAAATCGTTGTGGAAATATCAAAAGCTTTTAAAAGCATGGTAAACTCCTCCTAGATTTTGGCCTAATTGATTAAATTAGTTTAAGAGTCACTTCCCAGTAACAACTGCAGATTTTATGAGGTATGAATAACAGTGTCTGAACACAGGCACAGAATGGGATTAACACATGCGCATGTTAGTGTTGCTTGGCTTTCAAAGGCTTTTGTTTTGTGCCGAGGGAAAGAATTTACTTCCCCAAACCGAGCTGAGACCAATCAGTTCCAGAAGGAAGAATCACTTCAATCCAGAACGCTGGAATCAAAAGCCTTCAAGAACAGCATTCTTTAATGCCAGCAATTAATACATTACGCCTATTCTAGATGAACAAATGAAAGAGCTTCTCTGAAACCCCACTACTTAATAAATTCCAAAAATTTCAAAGTGATTTAAAAAACCTAAGTCCTCCTGCTTCCCTGCAACTATTAAAGTATCTTCTCAGAAAGAAAGAGATTGAGCAAATTTTGGAGGCAAGCATGAAACTAACCTTAATAAAAGGGCTGCCACATGCACTAATTAAATACGGAGAGGCAGGGGGGAGCAAGTGTTATTAGTTACTGCGGCATGTCACAATACTGTTTAACAAATGCCTTTTCACATTTCCTGTGCCTCTGGTGATAGATGCTCATGTCAACAGCCTAAAGAGGCTGCAAGGGGGCTACAAGAAACACATCACAACTTCAGTGAGAAGCGTCTCTTGAGAGACCCACAAGAAATGCAGGATCTAATCCCTCCTCTCGCATCTGCCCGAGAGCGTGCAGCTGCGCGAGTACACCTTGTGGAGGGCAGAAGCTATAAAACTTCTGAGTTCTAATTTAGAACTGATTAAATGCAGGTAGCTGCTAACATAGATCTGACTAACTCAGGCATACATGCACAAATACCTTAACTTTTGCAGCAGGTTGAACACACTTTCAGTGCTAGGCTGGTACCCTAAAGAACACGAGCTAACGCTTCACCTTAGAGACCTTCTTACTTCTTGGCCCACTGCAACAGGTTATATTTTAAAAAGCTCATTCAGATTTATACTCAGTCACAATCCAGATGCACTGCCAAACTTTGCATATGCTATCAGACTCCTCCTATTTCTAGGGCAAAATGAATCTCGGCATGTTCTCAGTGTAAATCATCTACAGACAGGTATGCCTTCAGTTTAGATAAGTACCTTTCCTCCAACTCAAAGCGATTGAACCCAATCAGAGTCCTTTATAAGCTCAGCTGCTTCTGCAATGATGGCCCAAGCCAAAGGAAAAAAAAAACCATTAAAATATTTTCTGCAATTCCACTTTGAAACAGAATTCTTAAAGAATTCTGCACAGATTAATGTAAACCACTACTGCAAATCTGCAGAAAGCACAACTAAATTCTTACTGTAAGATCAGTTCCAATTAAAAACTGCACTAAAAATGCAAGCTATTACACTGAAGCTGCAAGGAGAGCCAAAGATGTCACCCTTAGAACCATAACCAGAAGAAGCTGTTAACTCAGGACAGAAGATGAATGGTGGTCATTACTTCACAGCCTAGCACCCTTCGTTAAGAGAAAAGGATAAAAGCTAGGTGATGCAATATTCGCAAAGGTTTCTGGACTATAAGCTTTGTGATTCTTAATTAAATATTTGGAACTATGCCACTGTCGCTACAGCCATTAAGAAAAGTCAGGCAATGCAAAAAAGGGGGGGAAAAAGTGGCTCAACAAATAGCTGAGCGATTACAGTCCCTCAAGTGTAATCATGCTAATGGCAAGGTATAGAATAGAAACATTAAAAGAGAGACTGCCTTCAAAGCGGCAGCCAATATATTGAAAACTCATCATACCATTCCAGTATTACAGCCCATTCTACTTCAAAATTCATAATATAATTACATACAGATTCTATTGTTCAAATATTTTCATTGGTTTTGTCTACAGTCCTCAGAATAAATTAGCTATTTTAGTAGAGAGGGATTCCCTTTTCCTTGCTAAAAGCTTGGGCCAAGATTTCATAGAGAACCAACAACATTGCATGTCCAAAGTCAGGCTCAATCCCTCACAAAACAGGAGTGACAGAGCCTTTCCCAGCTGGCAAGTCCACCCGTTTTGTGCAAGATGATTTTTTTTTTGCCAACTGCTCACATCATCTCTTTTCTGTTGTCATCCCTTCCAAGGATTTTACAACTTTGCAACAATAGCTGGTTTAACTTCATACCGAGGCCACCACAGTCACTTCTTTTAGAGCTCGGACTGCTTTTAATTCTCTAAGGTACAACTATACTACAGAAAGCCTAAGAGAAATGCATTACTCCTTTAACGAGGTAACATCATCCCATTTTAGGCTTCAATGAATGACTGCAAATCCCAGTAAAGAAAATGTGCAGAAACACAGTGGTTTCTAGGATAAAATACATCTTGTTGTGGAGACAGACAGTGGGGACCTGCCTTGCAAAGGTCATCAGATTAGCAACCATACAACCGCGTTATCTGAAACTGAAGCACTCCACAGTGCTCCAGAGATGAAGGTATTTATGCTCTTTCACATTAGGGAACTATGAAGAACAACTTCCATGTCTTACTCAAGAGAAGAGGATCTGAAATAGCCCCAGTTTCATCGCCGAGAATTTCTTTTTTTTGGCTAAGGAGGAGAAGGGACTGCAATACTCGTAGGTAGCCCTCATTTACAAAGCAAGCCAGTTAGTTCCTTGCTTTGGATATGAACTCACCTATAGGAGTCTCCATCTCTGTTGTAGTCACACAATAGATAGTCTTTTCCTACCACCTTATCTCGCGCAATCTTCAATGGCTGATCAACAGAGGAGAGGAGATCTTCACAGAGGCTTGGGACCTGAGGGTTGGGAGAAAAACAACAGGAAGGGAAGAGAGGGAAATACATTAAGGTTAAAAGAGACTGGCATCCATAAGAACAGATTTTGTTATTAACATCCCATATCTGTCCCAAAGCCAGAAACCCTTTAAAAAAACAACAAACAACAAGCAAGCTGCACTTAAGTAACAACACAATCCCGTGCTCTCACCTCCAATAATTTCACATTTAATTACCTAACCGCTAGTGTGGTCCAGTACACTTAATCATAGAATCATATACATTCTCAATGTTAGCTTCTTGCCAAAGACGGCTAGTAAAGTGATTGTCGAGGACTGATGAATAAAGGTAAATATTTATAATGGTGTGGAAACGAGGGAGCTGCTAAAAGAATACGCCATCCATATGCTAGAGCGTGGTTTTCACAAGCTCCTACTCTGGGTAGACTTTAGACTAGTTTCCAGGCAGCTGGCCAACATTACCGTGTTGGCTAATAAAAACACGCGTGTGTCTGTGTGCGTGCACATATAAAATCAATTACATCTCCTACACAGGTAATTTTAATGGATTCATAACCCCAGGTGTCTCCCCATGCTTCACGTGGAGAAAGGCTCCAAGATCTGCTTTTAACGTGGCAGAGAGGCTTTGATGTACTGCAGAGAGATGAGCTGACGTTTTGCAGCCTGAAGCTAGCGTGAACACAAGCACAAGCAAATCAAACAAATTCCACCCCTTGGCCTCTTGGTCTGGAGCTGACAGCAGCCCCAGTATTCCAACAGAAGGTTTGGAATGCAACAGGACGTAGGGTAATTCCTAAATTCTTGAATATATTGGTGACAACACACTAATACAGAAGATAAAAGAAATAACCAATGTGGAACCTCTCCTACATTTCATTCTGCATTGTGGAGATGAAAGCCTGATTGAGAACATGAAGACAAAAAGCAACCCAGAGTAAAATTAATCATGAAGCGACAAATTCACAACTCGTAAGAAATGAAAAGGGGAGGGAGGAAGGAATAAAAAAATACAGAAATGTGCTTTCTTCTCTTCAAGCCGCTGATTCAGTGAACTGGTTGGTATGATTTCAAAGGAAAGAAGCTTAGAGGAGAAAAAAACAAATTAGGGGTGCAACAGCTCCCAAAAGCACAAGCACAAACTCTTTTAATGCACTAGATGTGACACAAGAGACCAAACTGCCTAAAACGAAAATGTTCCTAATCCCAAGTACAAGGCAGTGACATACAGAGGATATTAACTCAAAGTAAAGCAGAAACAAATATAAAACAACACGACCACAAAAGACCAAAAAACCCAGAAAGGCCAAAGGCCAGAATAGGATGTGGCTTGCAAGACACACACCACCTAACCCACACAGCCACCCCACGAATACACAAAAAATAAGAGAAAACCACCAATAAATGGTTGGTAAAGTTACCGACAGTGCTGAAATAGCTGAAACGTTAGTTTGAGGTTTTCTGCTTTGGTCTATATACACAGTAATGTGGTTAGGCACGGTAACTGAAGGGCCCAGACTAAAGAGTAGGGCAGATAAGATAAATATTTCTACGAAGCTTGATACCTCTCATTGGCGTTCATCATTTAGATATTTGCAGACCTGGCGGAAGCAACCTCAAAACTATTTCTCAGTCACTGAGTAAATAAAAGCGGACAGGAAGCGAGAAGCTTTTAGGAAAATCTTTACTTTTTCTACAAACAGACAACCCTAATACTCCACGGAGCTGATAGAAATCAGCAGTGTCGTGGCCCACGTTAAGTGAAATGATGTATCTGTGTCCAGGAGCCCATCTGGTTCCACTTTGTCTCTTCCTTCGCTTCTCCATTAGCTATTAATTTTAGGCTGACTCTTCAGGCGGAGGGCAACTTGAGATGACTGCTTCAATTTCGGACGCACACACAACAAGCCCCAAAGCACCTCATCATGAAGAGCTACGCGCCGTCTTGTTCCAAAGAGTGATCAGCTGAATATATTCCTTCTTCTCGGCTGCTCCTTGGCCGGCTGCCCATCAGCAGAGAGATAAGCGTCAGGGAACAGAGTCCTCACTCTGACGTGCATTTAGAATGAGTAATAGTGACGAAAACACAATTCGGAGAGAAGTGGCGTTTTTCCCAGGCTCCATTTTCCATTGAATTTCTTTGGGAAAAGCCCGATGTTACATGTGCATTAAGAGCACGAGAGGCCTTGATGTACAATGCTTCAAACTCATATGTACAGAGCGTTTTGAAAAGCAATGCCAGTCAACTCCCCTGCAGCAAAGCTCCCAATAACTATATGAATTTAAGACCCACACAAATAACTTTTAAATTTAATTGTCTTTAAAAATAGCACATGCCTAGTATGGCGTTTCCGTATTATGCAGTGGGAAAGCGTGATTTCCTATTGATAGAAGGAACTCTTAACACATTGTTTTTAAGACGCAGTCTATTTAATTTCCACGTAGTGATAGCCAACTAAACTTATCTCTGGATGAGTTGGTAACACAGATATTCATGAGTGCAGTCACTTTTCCCGTTTCTAAGAGCAGTGGCTACCCTTACAGCCATAACAGTGAATGCATTATACCATATACGTACTAGAATATAATACTCCACTATATTATAATACTCCATTGTAAGAGCAGGCTATACACCCATTGTCTCTTTGGTACAGACACTCTACAGGACTTTGGGCAATATATTCTTTTCTCCGTCTTTCAGATTAAAACGGGTAAGAAAACCCACTCATCTGCTTTGGAAGGATTAGAAAATTCCAACGGTGTTTATAAAAAGAACAGAGATATTCCAGCTGATGGAACTACTCATGTAATTCTAATTATTGGAAAAACATCCGCATGTGGCACAGTTACCCCAAGAGAATCATTTTTGTATCATTTGTTACATCAACTTTCAACAGCTGCCGTACTTCCTTTCTAAGAATGAATTTACAAGATTTATGCACGCTGCTTTTCCTCCTCTACATTACAAAGCTGCTCACAAGGCAAATGCAGCAATTTAAACAAGGTAATTTGCAGCTTCAAACACTTCAGCTCCATGTTCACGAGACTATTGGATTCTTTCCCAATTTAGGTTCTTTGCATTTTAGAATGTGCAACAATATTTGGCACAGTCAGGCTAAGCGAGCTGCTGCGACGTAAGCACCGAGCATTTATTTTTATGTTATGCAAGTACCTTTCCTCAAGTTCTTCCCCATGTCAAGTACTGAACCTTCCTAAAGCATTTAAATTACTTTTGTGCACACCCAGACTCTCGCAGAATTCAGTTTCTATTTAGCAAGAAAACATCCAAATCTTCTGATCCCAGCAGAGACAGCTCTGCTTAGAAGACCAACCGATCCTTTGAGTTTTCAGTCTGAAAACAGACTGGCATTGTTCACTTTTCTTACTAGCTTGTTCTATGTTAACTGAAAAGCCAAAACGTGTGAGCGCACACCTCCAACAGTCGCTATATATGAAACTTTGACTTAAATTGAGAAGTGCAAGAATTAACCCAAGTCCCCAGGCCAAATACTGAAATGCCACAGCACTGGTTTTGTTCAATTCATCGCTGCATTATAAAGAAGCGTCACTGCGATAAAAACATTGACGCTATGCGGATCGTTTTATAAGCAAAGACTGGGCGCCCCTCTTTATTTTGACCCAAGTTTTTCTCACTCTAAGCAGTGGAAGGTCAAATGTATAATACAATCTTAAACTTATATCTTTAGCTAAAGGCCATTATTAGTTTAATCTGGCCCACAGCATGCTCTGGACCGTAACACACCCATGTTTGCACAAATATGCCCTCAGTCATCTATTATGGTGGTGTATGTAGAGTCATGGAGCGAGACCACCCTCAACGTAAATTAGAACAGAAAAAAAAAGGAGAATCTCTGGGGGTCGGGACTCAGCTGTTCAGCCTGGAAGGGGAACAGCAGCAGCATTCAGAAGCAGGTACCGTGCAACAGGGCACTGTGTTTGTGGGATTATTATTTTTTTTTTTCCAAGGAGATATACAATGAACGTGTAGTGCAGAGGAAAGAAAAACTGAATGAAAAGTGAGTTAAGCATACTCTCCTGCACGTTGAACAAGGATTCTGTTGTCTCATGTAACAGTATTCTCCATCAGAGCAAGTCAGGTATGTGGACAGTGTTTTAATTAAGTCAACCGCTCTGCTATCAAGACAAATAATCACTTGTGCCAAAGTCGAAACCATACACTTTTTGGAGTAGCTAACCTAATAATCATTCCTTCTTGACTTTTTGGTTAAAAGAACTTACCACCAAACAATTGTTTCTGAATTATTTTTTAAAAATATGATTAAAGAAACATCTAAAAAAGGTTTAGAGGAAGCAAGAATAGTACTTCAGGCCTTACACGCACTCTCCATCCTCGCTTTGATCACGCTGGCTGAATTGCATCAAATTCTGCATCTTAGCTATTCAGGACAGGGAATAATTTGGCTTATGAGAGTACCTAAAGTCGCACGGCTAAGTTAACTGTTTTCTTCTGCAGCCCTGAGTGAAAGGAATCATGTTGACAATTCAAAGAGCAATACTGTTAGCGTAAGGTTCTCTGCTTGGAAATAGTCTTTTTCCACGTTTATTCAGAGGTCAGCGTGTCCTGACCTTCACAGGAATCTTACACACTGGAAAACTATGCTAAATGCAGCGTAATTAATGATGAACCACATTTTTCCTTAAGGAATCAGAAGGAAGACAAAGTGAGCTTCAGAAGATTAGCAAAGGCGGCATTCAGATCCATTTGTCTTTTGAATTTGTGTCTATAACGTGCAGGTATCTGAACACACATGTGACTAAAGCAGTTTTTAATTAAAAGCCACATCCAAACAGGAAAGCAAATATTTTAATTGCATGCGAACTCTTAAGACTTTTTTTTTTGTTTAAGACAATTTACATTATTACAGAAGCGGACAAAACCACTGCCCACATCACTTGGAGAAACTGCTCAAATGCAAAGAAGAGCCCATACAAGTAACCCGGTGCTCTCGCAAAATAACCATTTTGGCACCCGACCTCATCCTTCAGCCCAGATTCTTCCCCTCTGGGCCAGCATCTAATAAAATATTATTATAATTTTTCTGAGTCATTCCACAGCCTCAGAATTTCCTGTTCCTGCAGAACACAGACACGGCCTAACGGATGTTGTGGAAACTCAAGAAGGAAGCCTGGCTCCACTCATCTTGGGCCGAAAACCACTAGTAAAGTCACTCCCACAAATCCACACATTGCTGAACCTTAATTTGATCCATCAGATGTCCAAGGGCCACACATTCTTCAGGCTTTGTTTATTAAATGACACTTAAATGGACTTTTGTGTTCAAGACCAGATGTAATGGATATTGGAAACAGCTCAGCTTTATTCAAGTATTTGCACTGAATTCCAACACGGCAAGAATTTGCAAAAAAAAAAAATTAAAACCAATCAGCTTTTCTGGACAAAGGCAAACAAGACTGCAGATCCAAGATCTAGTTAGCGATGTCATAACAGAAACGCTACATTAATTATAGAATTTTTCAATTCAGCTCAAGGAGCTACATTTAAAAAAACCTCTGAATGGTGACTACCATTCATAAAACAGGATCCCTGGCATTCTTCCTGTGATTTGCTGGATAAAATAGGCCTTTTGCTGAATTCAGTGTTCTGCAGCTCACTGCGAAACAAAAGCTAGCCATCTGGCAGGCACCGAGACTGCCCTAGACTTTGACTAGTGACCTGCAGGTGAAGGCTTCTGTATCTCATTACCAGTCACAAGTCCCATGAGCCATCACAGCGTATCAATATCTTGGGAAGTCTTGACTATTTGTGTCAAGAGTCCAGCTGGTGTTGGAGATATCCAGCAACAATTAAGGGATCTGCAGAGGCATACACTCTCCGGCAATGTTTCTACAGCCTAGCTTTTCCCTCCATCACTACGAGGTTAGATAGGTTTCTAATTAGGATTCAAGCTCATCAAGTGGTCTCCTCTACACCCTCCTTTAGAGAGATATTTAAACAGACATTTTAAGGATCTCTGCCAGCAGCAGTGGAGTGGCAGGAGCCTGGAAGGAAAAATAAGCAGAGTGTAGGCTTAAAAAGAAAAAAGAGTAAGTGAATACGAAGCCTGGAGTGAAATTCAGTTTTACAATCTCATGCAAGTAAGTGGAGTTGCTAGCTCTAAGCCAAGCATCACATTAACAATTTACATATATTAATTGCTATCTCCAATTACCATCAAGATATCCAGAGGTAATCTTTTCTAGCTGGAAAAGCTCCTGCTTAACAGCCACTCACCAAATGCAAAACTGGCTCTGCATGACTGTAAATTAATTCAGAGAGCCAAAGCCCCTTTCTTTAGCCAATAATCCTTACATTAGAAACCTGCCTGCCTGCTGGTGGCTTAGGCCCCATCACACAAGCCAACAAGTCCAAGAACAGCAGGTCAAAAACTCAGTTTTAAGACCATGAGGCTGTCAATGCTCTTCTGCTTCCACTATTGTCTTTTTTTAAGTTTTCACTGGGTCTGATTTTTTTTTTCTTTAAACATCTTCCACCCTCACTAGATGTTCAGCTGGCCATCTGTATGCAATTATTTTATCTTTCTCCTCGATGCTGCATACTGCTTAGGCTCTTGGAACTCAAAATACAAAAAGCTCCAGTCACATTCTCATGTTCTTTATGGCCTGTGCAGACCAAGCAATGCAGTTTTCCTGAGGATAAATTCTCTAGCCTCATATATCTTCAATTACCGAAAGCATGCAAGCAGATTTGAGACTTGCCTGGGAACACACGAGCTACACAAAAAAAAAGTCCTGAATATTGTTCAAATATTTCAAAATCATAAGTTTATACATTTTTAAATTCGTCACTCTGGGACTTTTTAGAAAAGTAATACATTCTACTAAAAATACTTAAGCACTCTCCTGTGATGAGAAAGCAAAAGAAAATCACCTCCCAGATCTTTAATTGCAAACAGAGCCTTGAACAATAACCAGCAAAGTTACTGACTGCTATATCCATAAAGAACTCCAGCTTTAATTCTTCCATGGCATCAATAACTTGATTCTGTCCTTCAAGAAATCTTTCATTTTTGGGAATAAGTTGAGTATTATTTGAATATCAGTCTTGCTGGGAAAGGAGAGGAAGAAAGTTGTGGCTGTGAGCAAAGCCCACTCTCCTGCTGTGCCTGCTTGTCCGTTTTGTGATCCAGTTTTGCAAGGATGATTCTCCGTCCCCAGTTTGTGCCAACCATCTGATTTTTCTGAGTCAGCTGGATTTTTCATCTAATTTATAATATATGCACACAGGCAAACATCCAAATGAAACACTTAGCAGGAAATTTGTACTTGCAAAGGAACCTGCTTAACTTTTACCAAAACTGAGAGCACATCAACAAAGCCATCGAGACAGTCCTGGCGCAGACCCTTATTTGCTGCACATGGTCCGTGAGCACAATAAATCCAACTCCCACCTTCCACCCTTCCCAGAGATGCACCCCTCTAAGACATGTCAGTGAAGCTGTCTTGCAAAAAAACCCCGAACTCTAAAAGATTGTAGGGGATGCGACCCCAGCTCTCACTCACCTGCCCTGTTACAGGTGCTGCCAAGCTGTCCCAGGAGGAGATCCTCCACAATGACACCACCTGAAAGCTGATGCCCTCTGCGGGGTTCCTCTTGGAAACAACACAGCTAAAAGTATACAAGGACTGACTTACTGTCCAAATTACCTTAAGAGAAAGGAAGCAGGAGGACAATTCTTTCAGATTGTTCAGATCTTTCAGTACAAACCGCTGAGCCACTCGGAAGTGAGCTCTACCAGCTTCCTTGCTTCGTGCCACTCTGTGATTTCCATAAGCCAAAACAAGATCTCACTCTTAACTGATATAAGAAACATTTCCATCCCGGAAATACCCTTAATATCCTCCCCTCAGCAAGTGATAATAACAGATGTGATTCGCAACTGACTTCAATCAGAAGCACAGTATATCAACAGCAGCAACTTCTGGACAATGAGGCAACAAGGTGGTGAGACAGTATTCATGCTACACAATTAAAACCTGTGTTAATGTTACAAGTGCTATCGCTTGGCATATCCTTATGATATATCCATGTAAGACCACCACAATCACCTTTAGCACTGCTCTTACGGGAACTGCATTACAGTTTGGACTTGGCTGACAGGTAGATGCTCCAAGGCTTCAGTTACCCCTGTTTCCAGAAGAGCTACATGGAAAATTATGAAATTAGTTGCCCTTAAAAAGGTGTGTGCCCACACCATACTCTCTTTGTAGACATTTAGAAGTCCTCCTGTACATTTTGACAGCCTCCAAGTAGTCTATTTACAAATAATGACTGAATTCCAACCAGAGCATTCCGTGCCAAGGCACATTACCAGCACCATGCACAGCTTCTTTCAGGCAGGACTTCTGGAGTCCTGTGATTGACAAGGTCTCTAATGAACTCTAATTGAAGACTCGGCAGTCAGAAAAAATGCAACAACAGATGTGGTAAAAGGGCAAACCACAAACTGTTTTGCTAATGAATGAAAAGTGTCTGGTCTGATGAGGGCCAGTGACCCAAAAATTCTCTTCTTCCACCCACCCTTTTATTTCATGTTCAAGTTTGGACCCTCTCCCTCGTCAGCCCAACACTTGGGGGCAGTAATGTACAGTCTTGGACATGTTCCATACACTCATACTGGCACCAAGAAGCTCTTTTATTGAAGAGCAGCAGCAGAGCATCGCTTTGACAGAGCAAGAGGAACCTCAGGGAGGCAACTTATTGCGGTTATCCTTCCCAGCAGGAATACAAGTCTAGGAAGGAGACAACAGTTTCTCACTGTGTTAGTTTTGGAAAACCTTTTTGCAAAGGCGTTTCTCAGGCATCTTCATCTCCTTTCAACGGATCTTACGCATCAAAAACAGTAGCTATATTCATCAGTCTGGAGATCAACTCCTATAGAAAGACTCTGGAAAGCGGAGCTGTGAGCAAACTTCAAGTAATAACCTCCGCTCCACGACGGAAAAGAAAAAAGACTGGGGCCTCCGCTTCAAGTCTACTCCAGCACGGCAGATGTAACAAAGCAAGGAAACCAAGCACAAAGGAAGCAGAAGTCAGGGTGCCATCTTATACAATTCTGTCACATATTTAATGAATCTGCCCATGCTCGTCATGCACTTGGAGTCTGACCTTTTACTTCAAGGAGATTATTGTCTGGTAACGGTACAGGAAACAGAATACAAACGTCAGCTGTAAAGGTTTGGACAAAACTTGCCAAAAAAGGTCAAAAAACTATTTGCTTAAGTCTGGTTTATGATGTTTTTGGAACTATTACAGGTGGCGGTGGCAGTGTATACACTGATCTGGAGTGCAGACTTCAGCCTTGCAGGCATCAGGCTGAGAGTGGGCTGCAGAAGAGGTCCACAGATGTCTCAACAATAAAGAAATCATACTGGATTTAACTAATTGTTTCATCTCCACCGCAGAGAAGGGACTGCAATGACTCGTGTGGGAATCACACAGACCCTCCTTCTAACAAGCATCATTCAGACTGGTCTGTTTCATGTTACACTTGCGATATGAAAAGAAGCCCAGTGAGCATGTTGCTGACGGAAAGCATGTAGAGCACTAATGAGCACCATCCAAAAGTCATTCCAACATGTAGAGGTAACCAGCAATTTTCTGAGTCATTAAAAAAACCTCATACCAATTATACAGTCAAGCTTACCATCGCTCCCCAAACAACTCATTGTTTTGAGCAATCCTCGGAGCTGCTCAGACCCTGATATCCGTTCAGTCCTCCAAATTTCATCAGCAAACCAACCGTGTCACACCAGATCATATCAATGATTTAGTGATTCTGTGTCCTACCTCCAGCAACAGCCACAAAAATGATGCTTTAGGTTGCCAAGAGTTTGGTGGCACAGATGTAGCCAATTACTAAATGGTTTCAAAAGAAATAATCCCTTCCTGCAGGGAATAATTTCTTTCCTGACCCACAGAGCTTTCTTACCTGTACCTCGACTTATGCAACTAAAAGCAGTATTTAATTAGAGTTTGATAAATTAAACTCAGCCACAGTTTTCTGACCATGGGATTCCTCCCATTCCCTCAATGCCACTTAGGAACAGACCTCCTCAACTAAACTGTTACCTGGTGAGTAGCTGTTCTCCTGCACACAAAGATGACAAACAGCTCAGACCCCATTTAAACTATTTAATTAAGAGGCACTGGTTCAAATGATTGCTGTGCGCAGAACCACCAGGTTTTTAGGGTGTCTCGGACAAGGTTTGTCAGCATCATGCATAAAATTCTCACTTGCCACAGAAGAGGGGTGTACTTCTCACTACAGATAAGAGGAAAGGCTTAACTGAAAGGTCTACCAGCAGTGTTCCAGCCTCAGTGTCCTCTGCCTGCAAAAATTTGGGAGCTTAGGTAAGAAATAAGCCATATATTTAGATTGGGCAATAGAAACAAGCTTTCCCAGCTGCCCATATACTAGGTTCTATATAGATTAAATGCATATTTCAGTAATACTTTAAGTTACTCCAGAGGCAACTGTGCCACACACTGTTTTCAGGGACTGCTGACATTAGCTTGCCCAACTGTGCCTCCCAGGATGTGCAGCTAAATCCTATGGGATTTATGCATACGCATCCTTTTTAAGTTAGTTTTCTTCACTAGCAGTTTATAGAACGAAAACAAATGTTTCAGGGGCAATAGGAAAACAGGTATCGGGCACAAGACGGTTGGCCCACAAGAGGGGTTTTTTTGGATAGCTACTGGCCTGCAGAATACCTGATATGGCATAAATTATAAACAGATTTGGGTATTGTCCAGAACCCCAGTGTTGTGACATATTCTGTCTCAGTACTGTCTGTACCATCCAGCAGGACCTGGACAGGCTGGAGAGCTGGGCATGAGGTTCAACAAGGACAAGTGGAGGGTCCTGCACCGGGAGGAAGAATGTCAGGCACCAGTATAGGTTAGGGGGGGACCTGCTGGGAAGTAGCTCTGAAGAGAAGGATCTGGGGGTCCTGGTAGACAGTAAATTATCCATGAGCCAGCAATGTGCCCTTGTTGCCAAAAAAGCCAACGGAATTCTGGGCTGCAGAGGGAAGAGTGTAGCCAGCAGGTCAAGGGAGGTCATCCTCCCCCTCTGCTCTGCACTGGTGAGACCACAACTGGAATACTGGGTCCAGTGCTGGGCTCCCCAGTTCCAGAGAGACAGGGAACGGCTGGAGAGAGTCCAGCGTAGTGCAACTAAGATGATTAAAGGATTGGAGCATCTCCCTTCCAAGGAAAGGCTGGGAGAGCTGGGACTCTTTAGCCTGGAGAAGAGAAGGCTGAGGGGAGACTTGATTAATGTTCACAAGGATCTAAAGGGGGGGTTTAAGGAGGATGGAGTCGGGCTCTTTACAATGGTTCACAGTGACAGGACGAGGGGCAATGGGCACAAGTTGCCACATAGGAAGTTCCATTCAAATACACGGAAAAAATTCTTTCCGGTGAGGGTGCCAGAGCCCTGGGAGAGGTGCCCAGGGAGGGTGTGGAGTCCCCTTCGCTGCGGACTTTCAAGCCCCATCTGGATGCAGCTCTGAGTGATGTGCTCTGGGCAATCCTGCTTTAGCAGTGGGTTCGGCTGGATGAGCTCTAGAGGGCCCTTCCAACTCTGACATTCCGTGATTCCGTGATCTGAAGCACATCTACCACACCTTCCGACAAGTCCTGTTTCAAAGCTACCTGCCTGTTGGTAGTTATCAGGAGACACTGCACATGAACAAGGGCATGCAGCAACCTTGCACAAACTGTTCCAAATTACTTTTGCCAAAACAGCATGACTTCATCAAGAAAGCTGCTAATGACCCTTCAGCCAAAAACACATCTGTGCATACACAGTAGTACCTGCTGGCTTGACCAAAATAAGCACGTAGATTCCTGACACCGTTGGGACAATTGCTGTAGTCTTCAACCTTGCCAAAAGACAAGGAAACAAACCACATCCCTCCAAGATGCTTCAGAAAATGTTCTTACATACCATGACTCCCACCACAGCCAGGACTCAGCCATTACTTGGTTAGAGCACCCAATACTCACCAAGTCAATGAGGTCACTGAGATTCTTCTCTATCTGCTGCGGAGGCAGACGCCTCATCAAATCCAAGGCACAATCCAGCTGCTGGTCACTCTGCGGAAACAAGAACATCCCTCCGTCACCATATGTAGAGGTAATAATACATCACATTCACACGCATTCATATAAATACATTTGCATTCATATAAATAGATTTCGATAAAGTTCAGTACCAGTTGATTGCAGATTATTGACCTGGTATTGCAAAAAATATTCTAAACTATGGATTTAAGAGCGCAGCTTAACAGGTGTCATGCCACCAATTTAACACCATGCCGCTGATGAAAAGGATTCCGGTCCCTACCTCACCAAAACCTGTTTCCAACACTTGTGCAAATGTTCAATGCATTGTTTTTCCATGCTATCTCAATAATATTCTGGGTTAGGGAACTGAAAGTTCTTTTTCCTGAAGCAGTTTTAGCACTTCCTCATTTGTATTGTGCCATTTCGCTTGAGATAACCAGCATCCAAGACAAATTCTGGTCCAACAAAGAGCGCTCTCTCCCTCCTCCAGCTTTATCAAAAAACTAAAGTGAAAAATGTACCCAAAGTATGATGCATTATTTCCTTTTTGCTACGAAACACACCCCAAAAGCTGCCTGTACCTGAGAAATCAGAGACTTGAGTTATTTTGAGAAATCACAGCGACGTACTCCAAAGGACTTACTGCAACTGGTCTCCCATCCAATTCTGACACAAAAAAACTCCTTAAACTTGACTTCAGAATCAGAAAATGCGCAACAACCATTCCCACTAACACATGATGAGCTGAACCATCTTGACATAACTTTTAGCTCTCGTGTTTGCCAACAGATACAAACACTTTCCTGCAAGTGAAAGTCTCTCTCTAGAGACATTCAAAACCCGCCTGGACGCGTTCCTGTGTAACCTGCTCTAAGGTGGCCCTGCTCTGGCAGGGGGGTTGGACTAGATGATCTACTAAGGTCCCTTCCAACCCTAGGATTCTATGATTCTATGATTCTATGATTCTAAGTGTACGG
Organism: Rhinoptilus africanus; assembly: GCA_013400135.1. NCBI lineage: Eukaryota > Metazoa > Chordata > Aves > Charadriiformes > Glareolidae > Rhinoptilus > Rhinoptilus africanus. Next base: position 144,136 of record VXBO01006264.1, on the reverse strand, counting down.
TACCCAAAAATCTGCGCAAGTTCCTTTGATGAGCAAGTCACCAGGCAGCTGAAGCACAGCCAGTTTGGTTTCGGTGCTTCCTCCCCTTTACCCTTTGTGATTTCTAGCCACCCAAACACAACGAGCTCAGCTTTAATTTCTCCCTCCTGCATCCTGCCAAGCTCCAAAAGTTTTATTTAAGAAGGGCTTCAAAACTAAAGCAGTTACATGACCACGTTATTCAAGTAGCAGCCCCCAGGTCAGGGAGAAACAGGAAACAAAGTTTCCTGCAATTAAGCTATACCCTAGCAATGAGGAAAGGAGGGAGCTCTCAGTTCAGCAGACATCCATTATGAAAGCTGCTCTTAAAAAGGTACTACCCATTCACTATCAAAAGATAAACATTTTACAGCCGACAAGTCAGACAGTCTGGTCTGGGGAGATTATATATTTATTTCTCAGGTTATAGGACATAATCTTTGCAAAATATTCCAGCTCTACAGGCAGTCAGGCACCGACTGCCGTATCTCTGCAGTAGTCTCCTGAACATCCGAGTCTTCGACCTGAAAAGCAGGACGCACTGACATCGAGAATACAAGTCTCCGACGGTCACCTGCTGTCACTGAAGGAGGACACGTTTGAGTAACACACATAAACCCCCCCCCCATACTCTTCAAATACCTGGATAACGTGACAAACAAATCCTTGGCTGACATGAGTCTGGAGTGAAGTTATTTACATTGGAAAGCGACCCCAAATCGATCACTGAACTATCACCACATTCATGCACAAAAGCGACGGCCAGCTTTTCAAAACTCTTATCTTCATTAGGTGTTCAGGGGAAGCAAAAACTACTCGTTTTTTGCTACTAACCTTTCATGCCCCAGAGAAAGACATTACTTTGATGGCCCACGCCTGCCCAGCTCCAGCAGCCAAGCTCAGGCAGGGGATCTTTCTTACCAAGTATTGTCTTTACCTCCCGCTATCTCTTACGTCAAGGAAGAAAAGCTGGCACATGGTCACAAGGTCACGCTCCTCACTTTGGGATCGTGGGAACACTTAGGGAAGCGCTCTGTCCCCCTCTGCCAGCTGGAATTGTTTAATAGAGAAAAAAGCCCAGAGAAAGATGATGTTAAAAACCACCACGAAAGCCACAACCCCAGAAAGAGTGTTTTATAATGTGACAATTTTGAAATAAACTACTCCGGCTGAAGGAGGATCTACATTTGCAGTGTTTAATGCATTAAACAAAAGAACTTGGACTGATCATTTTAATAACAATATATTCAATAGCAGCTGAAAAAAGACTATTTGAGACAGCGATACCTAAAGGGGTTCAGACACGGCTGGCACACGTGGTTGTGTGCAATGGAAAGATATCCGAGCCCATACCAACAGTATATTTTTCTGGTATCAAAGAGGTAAAAGCAAGGCTAAGCAGTAGGACTCTTCAGTTTTGTTGCAGAGCATTTAAATAACTGAATGGCTTGCCAGAAGATTTCTTAAAGCACTGAAATAAAGAGAGGTTCTGCTGTATTTCTGTCCCTGAATCTGTGGTTATACGGTTACTTTAATCCAGCATAAATCCGTGCTGGCACAGTCCAAAAGGCCATACAAAGCACAGAGATTACAGAGCGAAGTGGTACCTTGTGGTATTGGATGCATCTGGTATGTCTTATTTCAGAATTGAACGGGTAATTCTACCAGTATCTTTTGTTTCTGGTTCTTTCTCTGTAGGTGAAGTGAGGTTTTAAAACCCAAGTCTGTGGTCAAATACATCCTCTGGTGTCAGACCTCCGCCTCAGCTGCAGGATCTAGAGTAGCTGTAGTACTTACATACAAAGAGACAGCAATCGCATCCAAAACCACTCTCAACACTCTTAATTTCACCTGTTCTGCACTTCCTTTGCCTTAATTCTCTTGTAAAATCGCATACTGAAGACACGGTTTCTTAACAGACCTCCAGACAAAACATTTTTACAGAATTCTTGCCTTTAGACATGGAGAGGCTTATAAAGCCCTGCTCACCGAGAGGGTGATTAGACAGGCTGGCTCCCAGGCTGGGCTGCTCTCAAAGCCAAGCTCTTTGAGGTTGGAGGACTTAATGAGCTTAGTGTTTACTTGATATGAGGCCGTTTTCCACCATTCCTCTGTTTCATCCAGCACAGAGCTCCTGTGGAGGAGTAGGGAGTTCAGACAGAAATTCTAAATGAAGTTTTATTACAGCTCAAGTCACTGAAGGATTTAGAGATCATAGGAATCTCAAAGACTGAAAATATTAGCTTAGATGAAAGCTCCTTAATAAGTTTCCTCTAAAGATGTTTGGCTATCTAGAATCTCCACTTAAGCATCTGCTATAGTGTTCCCATGATACTACCATGAGGAAAAATGTTATTAATATGTCTATAGGAGTAGTTATGTTTGTTTAGCTTCCTTTGCCTGCATCTGCTCTTCTCTCCAGTCTCCCTGTTGTACTTAGCTTATTTCCAAAAGAGAAACCCTCTCAGAACCACCACGGGTCTCTGGGCATCTCGGCACTACGTGTTGAGGCTCAAATGAAAACAAATAGCACTAAAAAAAATATCAGTTGTATAAACGTGCAGTTGCACAGAGGCACAGTTGTATACTTTAATTCCATTCATACCGTAAGCAATACTGTTCAAAGGCGGAGTACGGGCAGATGCCATTCAATGTAGAACACACAACTAAAAAAAAAAACAGGAAGTTTTTACTATAGGTATGCAAATTGCAAAAATTAAAACAGGCAAAACACCGAACTTCCTTTTGACTCCAACTCATCGTGTCCCCTAAAGCACACAGCTCCTTAGGATGAGGGGGACGGGGCTCAGGAATTGCTGGCGTTCGTTAATGGTCCCCAGCCAGGATGCTGCATGCTGATACCATCAAGCAACAAGAGCTGACCCAACATTATGCAAACTAGCAAGGAAACTACTTCTCACGCAGCTGGTACAGTTCATGGCACCCAAAGGTGCTCTGCCAGACAAGGCAATAACCCATACCACAACTGCATTATATTTTGTACAGAGCTGTCACCTATAAACGAGGTTATTACAGGCCAAGATACATACCTAAAGCCTTTCAGACATCAGTGTCACCAGCCGAACCGGTAACACCTCGCAGAAGCTGTGCTTGTTTTCTCTTCCCAATAGACACCAGCGAGCTGATGAGTTATACCTACAAGTATTTTGCTCTTCTTTTTTAAAGGATATCTTTACACATGCATTTCACTACATACACTTAAGAAATTCACAGGCTTCATTCACAAGTTTTGACAACTCCCTGTTGCTCGTTACCTGAGATATAACCTACACACCGGGTTTTAAGAGGGTTTATATGAACCTGCAGCTCTACCCATTTCAAAGGCTAAGCCATTCCACTTGAAAGGAGGTAAATGATTTCATTTCAAGCTCCCAGCCTTATAGTCAGCAGGAATTTGCTTCTTATTTATCACAAAGATCTGCAGATTTAACTCCCTGGTCTTCACAACTTTGTTCTGATAGCTCTTGCTCATTTGACTATGTTATTGCTGAGCAGAGAGAGAGTTAGGCAGTTTCTTCAAAAAGAAAACCAGGCTGGTTTCACTTCTGCATTGTATTTCTATATTAACTCGACTCTGAGCTAACTCCTGAACCAAAAGAAAGCAGCTGAGGTAGTCCAGTGCTACTGCAGTGGTAGCTTCTCCCTGTTTTAGCCCTTTCTGGGAAATAAGCCACTTGGACTACTAAATCTTTACCGCAAATGCAACACTTCTACCCAAGGCGTGATCGCGCTACTTACCCCCTTGCCCATCTGTGATGCCAGTTAGAAGAACTGGATGACCTAAAAATTACTTCAGTAGTTATGATTAAGGTAAAAAAAGCCACACTCCCGTAATAAGAGCATTATTTGGCCCGTGCTGCTCAGGTTTGGCCCTGAAACACCACGGTGGTTAGGATGCTGCAGCTGGGTTATAACAGATAGAACAAAGGTCTTTGAGCTGCTTCGTGCTCAAGTTTGGCTTAAGACTGGCATCTGAGCAGTCATCCAGACTTAAAGTACATGCTGGCATCTCAATTTTCAGACAGCAGGAATATGAGATAAAAACTTGAAGGGACACCAAAAATAGAACATTTGCTCCATTTATCTAATTTGAAGCAATCACACATCAGATCACTTTGGTTGCTGGTCAGTTTACAAGCAGAATATCTTTTTAAATTAATCCAGGGCCAGAAGCACACAACCAGCAAATGACTTTTTTTTTTTTGTCTTCCTTTTATGTTGCAGACATACCCCATATTGTAAATCACATTATTTCCTGTCAGTTCTCCCAACAGGAATGTCTGACTAATGTTTCAGCTTTGTGGTACCAAACACTGCATTTTTTTTAATTGAAACAGATCCACAGCTTCCCCTCCTGCTTGTCATTTTAATCCTTGCCAACTTCCAGAGCTCAAAAGGCAGAAGACTCCCCTTCCAAATTGCACAATAGGACAGTATTACTGCTAGAAGCTGTAGCAAAGGGTTGAATTATTGCAACCCCTGTGTAATAAAAAGTACAGTAGTATGTTAAGTTGCAGGATTCCCCTCTCAGCTGTCAGCATTCACTTTTTAGGATATTAGATTGGAAGGGGAATAACTCTGTACGATCCATGAATCCCAGACAAGTTTTGTGCTCATGACGTTTCCATCAGCTGCACATATTCCTTGCAATCTGTTTTTCTACATAATTTTTCCCTTAACTATTAACCCTCTTCTGGCAGATCCTATCTAAAACCATTCGTAATGGACTTCTAAATCACAGCGTCCTGACAGCAAAGTGTGCTAGTGGGAGAAACAGCATATTTAAGAAACAAGCAAATGTAATAAAACCTGGAGACACACTACGTTGTGGATAGTCATAAAAGAACAGGTCAAAGACTATTAAAACACAACACTGATGCAGATGACGTTCTCCTCATCTTGAACTACTTCTAGCTTTGTCTTCTCCGGCTAGGACACAATCCAGTGGCTTTTATTATCTCAGACACTGATGACCACGTTGTATGTTTAGTAACACGTTTAGCTCAATTTGCTGTGGTCACATTAGTGCTGTGGGCAAGACCAAAAAGAAAGACCGATTGCTGAGAGTGCTCATTCCATGAATTACAAGTGAGAAGGACTAAAGATGAAAATAAAAGCAAGAGGTGACTGATCTGGAGATTTTTAGCAGAAGCTGCTGTACTCTACCTCCCACAGCTCCCCCGTAACCCGTATTTACTTACAGAGCAATTGCACAAGTCACATCACAGCTTTTAAGTCAGTGAATCCTTCTCAGATATTCTCCTGCAGAACATTAGTTCCTTTATTCTACTCTGCTCTAACTTTTAAAACAATCGAGCATGCTCTGGAAAAGGGTAGGAGCCCTAATTAATGACTGAAAACAGTTCCATGGCTTGTTTTCTAAACCCAGGACAAACACACCTGCACGACTGTCAAACAACAAGACGGTCACTCTCAACCTCAGCAGCACTGACCAGCTTCTGTTCCGCACTGGTCCAGAAACATAACACACACTAACTTCAGAAAGACAAGAGCTCATGAGGGATCTCATCCTTAAAGAGGTGCTACAGTAAAGAGTAACTTCCATATCTGCTCCAAAGACCCACACAGGGGAGCTAAAATAATCTACGGGAAGGAGAGCAAATGAGGCAGATTAAGTTCCATCGCCACCAGCATGCCAGTGACATTGGATACTTCTCACCATTTCAGGCTGACAGCACAACTATGGCAAGTCCTAAACAGATTAAAGGAGCAGCAATGGTCTTCTAGGAGCAGCTACCAAAGAGGTCTCCTCCATTCAAGCTCCATGAGCACCTCAAAGCTTGAGATCAGCGTTTTGCCAGATCCTTGTTTGTTGCTTTACCCCTTTAGGCAGATGCTTTCAAGAATCCTTTCGATCACGCTTTGTGTTTGACTTTGCTTCATCATTCTTACCTCCAAATCCAGTAAGCATCATTCATAGGACATTACCCAACACCCTCTCTCAACTCAAGAAACAATTATCAAGCGGATTATAATACACTGAAGGCATTTCCATCCATTGGTTCCTAAATAAACCAGAGCTGCTTGCATTACTTCATTTCTGTTATTTGGTTCTTGATAGATATCAACCCCAGATAGTACAGTGGAGGCCGTTGGACTGTAATTCACTATTTGAGATACGAATTCAGCATCTCCTGGAGTACGCTCTGCAGCTAGTTTGCACTTCTCATAGCTGTTTTTCAACTATATGCAATTCAGTTCCTGTGAGCTGATCTCCAAAGGTGTAGGGTACACAGGGAGAAAAACATTTACTTGGCACCTCCTTCCCAGAAAGGATGTATTTTGAGGTGGCAGATACTTGCATCTACTTTCAAAACAGATATAAACTAAAACTATAGACGTTAAATTAAGTCCAACGCAAGGCTCTGTCACCTGCCCAGGTGCAAACCAAAGTGCAGGATGGACCAGCAACAAGGTTTTCTGGGAACAGGCAACTCATCCCGACCTTTTGCCACCGTCACTAATGATTTCTGCAACAGTGTTTGTCTTCTGGGTAACAGAAACAATGTTTTATTTATTAAACTCGTCACTGAACATGACAATGTAATTTACTGGCTTTCATCTGGTGCCAAGAATTCCTGCGAAGCATAAAGTTTGCAAAAAGTAATTTCCCAATAAATCACGGCATCGAGTGAACATGCAATCTATTAGCCCCACATGAAAGAGTAAAATGGGGACGGCAGGAAAACAGCTACATAGAAAAGTTGCACAGATTGCAAAACAGCATTGCTAACTTTTAATAAAAGGGATTAAAGTCACTGAAATTAAGCGTAGAGCTGACCACCTATTCCAATGAACATTAAGAGATTTAATTAGGCCAATGTTACTGCACGACAGGGCTTTTTTTCCCTTCCCCCCATTTTAAGTCTGGATTTAACACAAAATAACATTTTCTTTGTTAGATATATGTAGGGATAGGAAATCGTAGCTAAATGAAGTGAAAAGCACCTGTTACAGCGCAGCACTGAGACAGGAGAACTGGTCCTGATGTTGCAAACAATTCATAAGGAAGGTTGTCCTGTCTGCCTAAGAGCTTGTGCTATCGGAATAGCCATTGGTTGAGCACAATGTGTGTGTAACCCTAAAAGACAGACATCCGGACACCGACAGCTTGACTGACATTCAGTATTAACACACTGAGTATTAACACATCAATTAACTTCAAGACGCCTCTCGATATCTCCTCGTGAGGCAGCTTGACACCATACTCCAGCCATTTTCTGTAGGTTCACAAATACACTGGCATACACCAAGGCGCTGTGCAGGCTACTAAATCTTGCTTTCTGAAAACTGTGAAGCTACCTCCTAACCACCCTCCTCCCCCCATCGGCTCGCTTGCGCTGACTCACCCCGAACAAGGGATCACGGCCGAACGGCTAGTAAATTTTTCGCAGCCCGCGCAACAGGAAATAATTCACGGCATCTTCTTCCTGACCTCGACAGCCCTTTTGTTAAAACTCCCCTTACCTCTGCAAGACCCCTTTGTACCGCTCTTGGCTTCAACCCCGCAGACGGATCCTAAATTACGGATTGGTACTCTCTCATCCTCCCACTTCATTACTTCATTCCTTCTCTGTAAACCTACTACTAACTGGCTAACTGGGTTAGCTCGGTCTCTGAAGTAAGCTCACCCAGTAGGGCTGTGTTGGTTCCTAAGTCTGATGACCCGTTTTTCACAGTCACATTGTCTTCCTGCCTTCCATTCACAATTACTGTGGAAGTGCCCAAATCAGTCTCTAGAGAAGAGCTGCTTAATTTTCACAGGGGTCATTTTCTTTTTCTTTTTCAATTGAAACCATAATTACAACAAACGCAACAGCTTTTCAGATTCAACGCTGCCATTTGTCACCCTGAACATCCACAAACACATTGGTTGTGATGCTTTCTTTTAATCCTGTTAATGCTGGGTGATCTTTTCAAAATGCTCTTTTATTCTACCTGCTGCTCCTTTCATGTTCCAATCAGCCCAGTCAGGGAAGTAGCAGAAGAGGAACTGCTCAAGTCAAATGGAAAAATTTTCTCTTGCAGAAATAGCCAAGTTTGGCAAGTTGGTCCTGGCCCGACAGATCCAGGTTCTCCTTCCAGACAACTGCAACCTAGATTTTTTTTTTCATATGAAAAGTTATTCTATCACAAACATTTGAGACACGTTATCACGTGTAGGGGGAAGCACACATTATGGTTGGACTCGATCTCAAAGGTCCTTTCCAACCATGAAGATTCTATGATTTTTATAGCAGCAGGGAGGTATTTACTCTATCACCAAGGTGACAACAAACATAGAGGTGCTCACTGAAAGCAGAACTAATACAAATATTCCACACCACCAATTCCATACGATGTCCGTAGAGCCCCCGTCACCCCAGGGAAGCTGCCGCCACGCTGCCCGCTTTAATACACAAACTCAGCACTTTCCAGCGTCCTGAAGTCTAGTAGCCAGGGTTGTAAATTCACGAGATAACTCTGGCAAGTAATCGGATGCCTGGCAAGGCAGAGAGGAGAGACAGAGAGGTTACCTAATTAGCCCTCATCCCTGAACGTTCTCCGATTGCCTAAAAGGTCAAAAAAGTAGGTTAATATGCCTTTCGCTTGTGTCTAGCACGACGTACCTTGCTGACTACACTGCAGAGCTTGCAAGACAGTTCAGCTTCATCCACGGGAGTCAGTGGTAAGGATTTCAAGTTTTAAACTCGGAAGGTAATGGTTTTGCATATACATAGGCCATAAGAATATCACATCTCCTCCTAACAAGATATTCACACGCCCCGGAATTCCTTCTCTTGCTGTAATTCCCAGACTTGCCTATTCTTACAGTCTTTTTATGCTTTCCTTGCTGTTTCCTTGAGCACATCTGACCTACCCTCGAGTCAGAACTGCAGACAAACATCCAGTCTAACAACACAAAAAAGTTCTGCAAATCTTTCACTAAATGTAAGTAGCAGAGAGTTTATGCAGGAGCAGTGCTTCACGTAACACGCACGTGCCAGTTTCAATCCACATCAGATTTCTCCTTCAGTTTAATACGAAGTTAAGACTCACTCCATTTGGCCAGTTTTCACCTTATCAAGCTCTGAAATAGCGTCCTAATGGCTACGCGAGAGCTGTATTTGACCATCCAATGGGGCACTGTCAATAATGAGCCAAGATCACGCCTCTTCTTAGCGTTACATCCAAAACTCTCCGTGATGACCCCTAAATTTGCACAGTGAGGGGACTCGGTGGATAAATACAGCTATTAACTGCTGCAGTCAGCAAAACGCAGCTGATATTTTACCTCATTCCTTCATTTCATGGCTCTCTCCTCCTTTGAATTAACTCACCAGAAGACCCATCTCTTGTTTCTTGAGCCCGTTTCAGATTGCAAGCACAGGCTATCAGCCAGTCACCAATCACCTTTGCTAGCAGCAAGCTTTTTTTAAATCCTGCTATTTACCAAAGCAAAAATAACTGGGGAAGGCAGGTAACAGGACATCACTTTCCAACTCAGCAGTTTGTCTAATGGAAAAGCTAGAAAGTATCACCTGGAGAAATGCAAACAAAATTCCTTCAGAGAATAAAGAGTATTTTATTTATGGTGGCTTTGATTGGTGGCTTAAGGCAACCACTAAGCTTATGTCTTCAGTGCAGTCTCAACCCTTTTTGCTTCCGCACAAAATCCTCTTACTGAAGTGCTGTTTTCAGTCTTGTCTAGCTGATGCTGCTAAAATTGTTAGATCCTGGGTTCTGCTTTCACCCAGCCTGGTAACCCTCCCACTTTGCAACAAGGACGTGATTGAAATCTCAAGTTCATGCACCAGGAAAGAACTCAGCTCCGCTTTCTGTAACAAAAAAAAGACATGGAGGACACACTCTTTGTACCCAGGGAAATGGCACCAGCAAGGACATGCTCTGCAGCACGGCCGCAAACGTTTGAGTAAGGTCTCACGGGTTTGAGCTGAGAGTCGGGACTCCTAAGCCAAGCCTGCGCTGAAAAATAACACAGGCGATGCTGATGAAATACAAACTAGTACGGCTTAATTTGCATAGGACAGGACTAAAGTAGGTAATTTATGAGGAGGACAGGCAGAGAAGTCAAGTGAGTGCTAATACATTCTGCAGTTCTCTCACCCAACATGGAAGCGGCAGCACAAACAGCACAAGCTCAAAGCAATGCTGTACATCTTCCTTCTAAACCCCAGAAGAGGAAGGTAGGGCAGAACAGCAGCACCAGATAATACATATAAATACAGATCAAGGAGAATTAATCTTAGTGGCTGATGCCAAGGCTCAGGCCACCACTCTAGGAAACCCAGCACAAGATATTATCTAATGCAACTGAAGTCACTCAAAGTAGAAGCCTATTTTGGGTACAAGTAAGAGATAGATCCCGATTTCGATTCCTCACTCAAAACTTCATTGTCTCTAAAAACACAGAAAAAGGACGGGATTGCCACTGCATTTGGCACTACCCAGACAGCACCTATTGTGGAAAATTACAACATTTTAATTAGGAAACAAGCAAAACAGCTTCCTCAAGTACCCTGCATTTTCTTCCCATAATAAATCCCGTCAGCTCAACTGATGGGGAAACATCCTTAAAACTGGCTCAACAAGCATTTACCCTCGTGCCCGTGAAGGAAATTTCAAAAGCAAATGTCTCATCATGCAAGAGCTCGTACTTCCCAAGACAAGCTATTTGAAATAGGATCTAAGACCACATAAGTGAATTTTGACCACTTGATCAGATCCAGGTAACAGGAACCCCGTATTAGTCATCTCAAGTAAGCCACAATAGCTTAATGTTCTTCAAATGTAGGTTTCATCCATAAAGAAAATTCAAATTTGAAGTCCTCTGGTTTTAAGTAAGATTTTTTTTTCACGTTCCTTCCTGGAAATACCAAAGGATTAGGAGGAACCAAAACATAGAAATCCTTTGGACCTTGTGTATTAAGCAGGGGGAGACAAACATTTGATTGAGGCTTTTAAAACTCTTCAAGACTCCTAACGTAAATCAATGTGAAAGTGGGAAATTATCATATACAACGTCTGAATAAGAATATGAAAAAAACCATAAAGTTAACATCATTTTAAGCATCTTATACTTCTGCAGTCATGTTCTTTGTCTGAAAAAAATAATCCTTAAACGCCACATTGTATTAAAGTGGGTTAAAAAGCAGGGCTTAGAACAGATCTAACTTAGGCTGCCTGTACTGGCACCTTTCAGAATTTCACATTTCTCCAGCAGACACTGAAACATACTCAGTGTTATTTCCACTTGAGGTGGCACTACCGCAACGCGTACCAGCTCAAAGGGACAAACCCCAAGAAATAAAACACCTCTCTACGGGTTTACTTTGAGTAAGGGGCCATTTGGACCTGACCAAACATCCCTCCAAAGGGCAGGTGGGAGAATAAACACTGGCACCGGCACATCCGAGTCTTCAGGAATATCCACCCACCCAAAGCCAAACTGGACGAGTACACGGCACTGGGGAGCGCCACACAACCACACACACACCCTGAGTTAATCAGGTATCCTTCACACGTGGAAGTCAACTGGCGGGCAGCACAGCTGAGAACTGTACAAGTAGAAATGTAATAGGGCAGCAACGTTTCCTTCCCAAAGAGAGTCATTTCTCTACTCAACTACAGTAATAAAGACTAAAACCAGTAATTCAAAAGGGCTGAACTGCACTTTACTCCCAGATGTCAACTAGTAAGATATCAGCATATATATTTACCATATGAGGAAATCCTGTTTGAACAACTTCAGCTCGAGAATGTTTTTCCTTCACTAATAAACCACAAGATTAAGCATCACTCCAATGGCAGTATTCCCTATCCCAACGATATCCTCCAACTTGATTATTTTGGGAATTTGCCTTTTAAGATAACATTTAGCTAAGCTCACATACTTGGCTAACAAAGCATGGACTCCAAAAAAAAAACTTAAGTCAGTATTTTTCAGAAGGCACAAGGTGCAAAGGACTTGCTGTGGACACCGAAAACCTCTCAGGATATATAGCAGGGTTTCAAAAGCGACATCATCACCTTAGAAGAGAGACGGGCTCAGTGTTCACGCAGCTAGAAAAGCGCTACCTTTAAGTTATTCGGTTTCACAAATCATTTAATATGGTTTCGGTAGCAGTTGCACAAACCCAAGTTAGTTATGAAGCAGCAACACACTCACTCGAGACAAACAGCCCCCACCTTGAAAATATTAGTTACTCTGAAAAGCACAGGGGGTTTATGCACTGAGTGTCAGCGTCGCACCACGCACCCTTGGCTGTGCTTCAGCACTTTTTACCTGCCTCACAAATTCTAAGTAGATGATGTGCAGCCAGCGCGACACTAGGCTGTTTGAATTTATGGTTGATTAAATCATAAATTTTGCTAAAATTGTCTGCCTTTTCCTGAAGAGCTCCATAGCAGAAGAAATACTTGCTAACACTATCAGGGGAATTTACATAACCTGGAAAGCAAGATTTATTTTTTTTTTTTACAAAGAGTAGCTGGATTCCATCCATTCACAACCCACAGTTCCAGAAATCTCAGCAGATCCACTCTCCCAAGTCCTGCTTTGCCCTGAACAGTGCATCCAGTTTATTTTTAGCCCAAGAGACAGCATCCACCCAGGCGGTTTTTGAGCTTCATGTGTTGCCCTGCCCTGTTTCACTGAGCACCTGACTGAAATGCAGACACAACCCTGAATTCTCACCTAAACTCATCAGGAGCAATTCAGACTTGAGCAAAGGAGACAAAGGTTCCCATCTCTCTGCTCTACACCAATACTGGTAACCCCATGGTACCAAGGGGGTGTTTGACCTGATATCCTGTACCATACCAGCTTCTCCCAGCCGTTGTGGAACTCGCTGTCGCCTTCAATGAAAAGGCCATTTCAGCATTTCAATGCTCCATTTTAGTATTGTGTTTTCATATCCACTAAAATGAGAGCTCCTGGAAGTATTCGAAAAGCTGGATTGGGACCCAAATTGAATCTGGATGCTGCAGCTGCACTATCTGTATAACACTGTTCATTGTAAGAGTCAGTAAAGTTTTAAGACACCACAGATCGTTTATCTTCTGCAAACAAGACCAGTGATTTGCCTTGCACACTCCTACTGGACTTCGTTAAACCACGCTTAACTTGCCACATTCTTTGCCTGAGTCTTCAGATGTGTACACAGACACTGAGATAAACAAGTAACAAGAGTGGCTGCCGCAGGTTCATCCCTGAGGTCCACTCAGCTTCGGAGACTAGCACATAGCGTTGGAAGTCCTGATCAAATTCCTCATACACCCAGTGGTGTTCGTGGCTAAACGTGAAAAATCAGAAGACAGCATAAGCTTTTAACACTCAGGAAATCTCTAAAGGATTTGTGTTCTACCTCCTCCAAAAGGCTGATATAGTTACATTTAAACCCTGACTGGATTCATCTTCTAGAATGCTTTCATATCCACTTAAAAAAGCTGGTATCACCATCGTTATTTTACATGAAGCCTGCTTGTTTTCCTTGAATTCTTTTCCTGTGAGTATTTTTGCCATGGCAGAAGTAAGGACAGTTGGTTGGAATCCTGATTTCAAATTCTACAGTCAGATCTCACACAGACAGACTTCAGCATCTTAAAATATCATACAAAATTGAAATAAGATGCTCCATCCTGTCAGCCCCCACGCTCAGAAGTCAGGTACAGCATCCCATTTCTTCAAACAAGAACCGAGAACCTCGATTTTACGCATTCTTCATCTTTCACCACAAACTAAAGATCTTGATCCTGCATAATACAGAGGGCAGGATCACCATGATCTTCATCTTTGAAGAAGAAACCCAACAGAAGGTATTGCCTTCAAACTTCTTACAGTTGAAGGTAAGAAGGATTACATTTTCTTGCTTAAACAGCCTTTATATTGCTATGTCGCCATGCACTGGGTTGATATTTTTTAAATCTAAGTGCATTTGAACATTCTTAAATTACACTGGAAAACCTGAATCACAAATTCCCAAAGAGTATAGAGCATCTCAGTGATTCCATACAAGTGATTCCATACACGGGGGTTAGAGGCTCTGTAGAAGCTCATCTCTGTCCAGGCAGAGCTGGGAGCTGACCAGGGCCTGGGCCACTTCCCATCCTTATTGTCGGATTTGTTTAGAACCCATGAAATCTACCTCCTTTACACACGGCGCCAAAATGAAACTGAAAGGTTGCATGACTTGGGCTAATCCATTCAGCAAACACACAAGATGGGGATTATTTTACATGCCTGAAGAAGCCTGAGGTTCTCCTCTGAAAAACGTAACGTTGTCATCCCTGCAGAAGAGCAGCACCCATCGCTGCAGCGTTACCTCTCACTGCGCTCGCTTTGCCTCTATTTTGCAGATTCCATTACATCTTAGCACACTTGACGAGCACATCCAGCTTCCAGAGGAAATGCCAGACCACGGGTGATAATTTGGGGGTCCAGAACAGCAGCAATAGCAGACTGGGCCCCCAGCGCTTTTAAACGCCGCTGCTGCATTTGCTCGCTCCGTTCACAACCACATCAAGCGGTAACACTCGCCGTCCAAAGCGGAAGCATTCCCTCTGTAAACACCACCCCGGGTATCAGGCCCAGAAACCGGGAAGTAACCGGACAGCAGAGCAGCCGGGGAGGTCCGCCCGCCCCGCCGCCCGCCCCCGGGCCCGGCCAGAGCCCCGG
>VXBO01006264.1:26424-129085 GCA_013400135.1 Rhinoptilus africanus | reverse complement strand
GGGCCTGCGGGAGGGCGCGCCGGCCGGCAGTCGGGCCCTGCCCCGCCGCCGGGCAGCACCTCCCGCCGCCGAACACCTTCAAACGCTTAAACGGGCCTCGGGATCAAAGGAGAACCGGCAGGCAGCACGGAAAACGCCAGCCCGGACAGGGAACGTTTTGGGTAACCTCATCAACGCTGAAAAGTGGCTTTTACAGAGGTAGGTGATAGCGCGTCATCACCAGTGCTGCCTGTCACACACCAACTTCAGCTCTGAGGCGACCAGGGAAGATTAAGGCCAGAGTGAATTAACGTGAAATTAATTCAGATTATTTTATTCAGATATTATTCAGATAATAAGCAGATTAAGGCTGCTTAAGGCCAGAGTGAATTAACGTGAAAAGCAAGTGTTCAGCCTTCTCTGGAAGTTTGGCCTTCGATTCGGCAAAGCGTGCTGGTACCCACTGGAAGCTAAGCAGACGCTTACATCTTTTGATGACTTCGGGGCTCAGGCGGCCGCGATCCCCATCTCCAAATGCAAGACAGAAATCAACAAATCAGGGTGTACACGCAAATAAAACATTGCTGCCTTTCTCAGACTGTCCCAGAAGGAAACCAATTTTTTTTTCCCCCCTAATGGGGAAAAATTTCTCACATTTCTCTGATCTCGGGTAAAACTGATTCCGATTCCAGACTCGAGACAGGTCCTTCTCAACAGGGACCCGTGCGCTGAAGAGCTGCCCCGTTACCCCAGAGCAGCATCCGATGCCTCGCATGACAGCGCTCCCCTCTCCAGCTTTATTGGAACAATTCCCTGTCCCGTGTTTCACCAGAGTTTTGCTGCCATGATCCCGAGAACCCTCCACTAGCACTCTCAGGCTCCCGCACTGCAGACTTGGCCCCCCGGAGCCAAAAGCCCTTTTGTTATTCCATTTACTTTCCGCAGTTTGCTGTAGGCGCAGATGCCGAGCAGGGGAGTGGCGCGCCATTTTCCCCTTGGATGTAGCAATGTGGTACATCCTTCCGGCAGGAGATGACCAAGGCCAAGCTCGGGCTTGTCACAGATGGCGGGGGCTCGATTCTGAACATCACAGAATCATAGCATTGCCAAGGTTGGAAGGGACCCTTCACATCATCGAGTCCAACCATCAGCCCGACTCTGACAAACCCATCACTAAACCCTATCTCTAAGCACCACGTCTGCCTGGCTTTTAAATCCCTCCACGGATGGTGCCTCAACCACGTCCCTGGGCAGCCTCTTCCAATGCTTGATAACCCTTTCAGTGTCAACATTTTTCCTAATATCCAGTCTAAACCTCCCCTGGCGCAACTCGGGTCTGGTTCCTCCTGTCCCATCACCTGTTCCGTGGAGAAGAGCCCAATCCCACCCTGGCTACCCCCTCCTTTCAGGGAGCTGCAGAGAGCGAGAAGGTCTCCCCTCAGCCCCCTTTTCTCCAGGCTGAACCCCCCCAGCTCCCTCAGCCGCTCCTCACAGGACTCGTGCTCCAGATCCCTCACCAGCTCCGTTGCCCTTCTCTGGACACACTCCAGCACCTCAAGGTCTTTTTTGTGGGGAGGGGCACAAAACTGGACACAGCCCTCAAGGTGGGGCCTCACCAGTGCTGAGTACTGGGGGGCGATCACTGCCCCAGTCCTGCTCACCGCACTGTGCTTCATGAGACACCTGCTGAGAGATAATCCTGGCTCCCCGTTTAACTTACAGGGAAACCAGCACAGCTTTCGGTTTGAGAGGAACAGGCTGGATTCCAGGGAAGTGAACTGCTCCGACAAGCACCCAGTTACAGTAGCATCGAGGCATAGCTGTGCAATGTGAATTTGCATGACTAACAACCACATGCAGTTGTAAGAGCTGTCACAGCTTACACTAATGACAAAAGCAAAGCTATCCTGTGTGTTGAGGGCTTTGGACAATTTGCTGTCATCCATTTTGCTCAGTTAGTCTTTACCCCCTTCTTTCCATTCCTCTGTTGCCATTTTTAAAGCTTTGGTGTTTTCAGTGCAGGAAGAAAATGAAGCCGGGAAGGAAAGGATAGAAAACAGTAGAAAACAAGAGCTATGTTACTGCACAGAAAAAAAAAAAGCGCATAAAACTCCACCAATAACCCACTACCAAAGGAACCCTAAAATAGGAAATAATCCTGCCATGTCTAGAAGGGAGGGAACATGACCTCCGAAGGCATTTCCTCCTCTGGAGTCTCCAAATTCAACTCTTAGCCAGTATTAGTCAGCCCATCCTCCTTAAACCCTGTTGGTAAAATGCGGCAATCCAAAGTGGCTTCTATTTTGCAATCCCCAGATCCTTCAGTCCTGATGTTCCCTCAGAGGCGCCTACCAGCAGTAATTAAGAAAAGCAAGCCTGTTAATTCCACAGGGCAAATTATTCACTCATTTTACAGGGATCCACATATCTAATGCGCATGTTTTCCTTGGTGCAGGGTCTGGGAGGACAAAACGGATGAATTTGAAAATGCACATTCTAAACTTCATTATTTTTACCACAAAACTCACCCAAAGTGTTCAGTGGCTACTCTACTTCTATAGCTATGAACAGAAACTGTTTCTAGCTGCTTGCTGAAGAAGCAGAGCAAAAGCAGCCCTGTATATTTTAAACAAATTGAGATCCAAATGAAGTCGAGGCCAAGAGGATGTTTTTCTAAGCAGAAGAAATACAAGCATCCTGGATTTTGTTTTCCTGCTAATAGGTATGAAGAAGAATAAACAGCTGCTTTTTGTTTTCCAATAAATATTTGCATTAAGATCATCTGCAGATTCCTTTTGAAATTGGTGTAGCATCTTTTCAAATGAGGACCAGCTGCTTGCTTTGCTTGTTTACAGCAGGACATGCTTAAGGGATTTTTGTTGTTCTTGTTGTTTATTTATTAAGATGTAGGACCAGGCTCTCCCTGGCCGGCTGCAGTTGCAGCGTGGAGTGGATCTCAGCAGGCAGAAGGCTCTGCATATGGAACCACAGTTGTAGCCATCCTGCCTTCTGCTGTGATTCATGGAGGGGTTGACACCAAATACAGCTAATTTAATAATAATTTAATAATAAATCCGAGTGCTGTGAGGTGGCATTACCTGCACATTTCCCACACCTCCTGGCATGGAATCACCCACATAAACAGAAAAGTGTGTGCTCAAAAGGTTTCATATGTCAGGATTACACATCTTTAAAACAAGGGTCTATAAACAAAGGAAGCAAACGATGATGTCAGTTGACGGCTTAACAGCCCTACAACATCAGATTCATGTGCAATTAATAACGAGGCTTTTGATCTTGCAATCAGCAACTATAAAATACATGTGCTTTCCCTGTACATTTGATTATATTCAAGGAAGCAAAAAAAATACTTATTAGCATTACAAAGTACTTTTCATAGAGTGTTTGCGTTCCAACACGATGTGTTTTTTATTTTATCCTCCTGCACGCATGCTGAAATGCTATTTATTTTGTTTATTCCAGTGTTTAGCCAGGACCAAGGGCAACTGTGAGAACTCGCTTAGAAACAATGTCCTAGAGAAAGCTTCCATGCTTCACTGAATATTCTTTTTTCTCATAGAGAAAAAAAGACATCTTGAGCTTTTTTAGGTCAGATTGCCCATTTTCTTTCATGTCAAGCTTGTGGCACTTGAAAGATATGTAAACTTTTATTAGGAGTTCTCATAAATTGAATTTACTGCTGCAAGCGTCTTCCAGCAATGGTAAAGTTTAGCTTGCTGGGTTTTATTAGTCAGAGTCGGTAAACCAGCAGCATCACTTGATTTGAGGCAGAAAACCAGGCATTTCTTGGAAACTAATATAGGAAAAAGGTACCTACTACACTACCCAGCGTCTTGGAATTCCGTATTCAAGCCACAGACAGTTCTCACTATGGAGATCTTTGTACACACTGTCAAAATAGCACACAAACAATAAAAATAAACCACCTCCCTCCCATTACGATTCCAAAACAACTTTGCTGAGAGTACTGTTGGAATATAAAGGTTTTAAGAATTTCCCCATTCACTGCAAGAACTGAGGAGTAAATCAAAGTTTTAATGAAAACCAACATATTGCCCATTTAGTGTGAGGTTCGAGGCATTCCCTGACCCCCCCCCCCCCGCCCCAAGAATGCTAAAACCAGACTTTTTTCCACTTCATCAGCACCCAAGCGGATCTGCTCATTTGATTAATATCAAAGACAATAAACCTTGCAGCCTAAGATATCCAGATACTGGCCAAAAAATTAGACATTCTACTACCAGGGCAGCACTATCGCAAGGGCAGAGAAATAAAAGGTTAAACACCACTCAAGCACACATATGACTAGAGGCACGAGTTTTTTCTGTCTTTAACCATTTTCTTACAATTGTTTTGCCTAAATAGGTAAGAGAAGTCATATCCCACATCCCTCTTTCACAGGCTGAGAGCAGACTTTGCCACTCGGTTGAAGCTGACATCCACAGAGAGGAGATTTTACGGAGAGTCACATTAAAAAGTCACATCTCTGCAATCTGGGTCCATATCTTGGACATAAAAGAACTTTTTTCACATATAAAGTAATATCCTTCTCCACTAATAACAATTGCTTTATTTCAGCCCAAGAGTACCTGCCCACATTTTGAGAACACCGTGTCTGGACATGCCTTAGAGCTGTTTGCAGCCACACTGTGTTCACACGTGCCACAGATTTCAATCCAACTGTATTCCACAAAATTTTTTAATACAAGATAGACACACGTGACCAAGACATATCTGAAATGCCACCTCAAGAAACCCAGCAGTGCTGTTTCAGAACAGGTCTATGAGGCTTTTTTTTTTTTTTTTTAAATATCAGTCCAGAATAGTGGACTGCAGGACTGGTGGGATCATTCGTTTTCCAGCACGTTCCACGTAGTTGCGTATCCTACGATGCTGTTTATTTCTGTGCTTGCGACTGCTCTTTTAACTTTTTGTTTTCAGCACAGAAAGCTTGATAGACAGGAGCTTTCAGAAATGTCTTTAGCCTGGGCAAAGAGAGTATTGAGAACATTCTTGTCAAGCTTGGTCATTAACTTAGTAATAATGTCCGCAGCCTGTCATTAAAAAAGAATCAAGGAGAAACTGATTAAACGCACCAGAAAGAAACAAACCTTTCCATTCCCTGACTTTTTCCTTGACACGTTGCACTTCATTTCAAGCTTGCTAATATACCAGCCAAAAGAATTGTAAGGGCCTGGATTCTTTCTTAATACAATAGTCACGGTTCACTAGTTAGAATCTGTATAGCATTAGCCAGTGACATGGACAAATGGAAAAACATACTTAAAGAGCTGAAAAATAGCACTCTTTCACAGGCTTATTCATTAGAAACCCTCTATCAATGCAGTACCTGAGTTCTTTCCCTATTTCTACTACTAAACTAAAAAATTATCACAAAATAGTACAACTCTAATAAAGATGAGAAGTATCATAACGCTGCTTATGCTTGTAACCTAAGAGTTAGCAAAAACTCAGATCAGTCTTTCCATGCAAGCGCTTTCCTCCAGAGATTTTGGGGGCAAACTTCATATTCATGGCAAAAGCAGCTTCAAGCAGAATTAGCACAACGAGCTGTGACACATCTTGTTCCATTTTTCCGAGTTCCACTTCAATCAGCCGTACCTGACAACTGTAACAAGCAGTACCACACTACTGAATATAACATTACATCAGCTTTGCAAAACTGGCATGAAAAGACATTAGCGCAGACACAAAACGGCCTTGCTTATTAACGTGAATGTGATCACCATGAAAAGACTGAATGATATTTCACTTGCCATCACAAGCTGTCTCTCCTAACGCAAGCCTACCTCAGCCTTTAGACTATTGTTCATCCCCACTGTATCCGACTGCCTCCCACATAAAATCAATAAGAATAGCAAAGTAGACTTAATGGAGTCGCTGGCACTTTTCCCATTTTAGGGCAAAGTCCTGCTGGGGAGGGGTTTCTTTTTCCTCAGACTTTGGACTTTTTTTGTTGTTGCTTGGATAGCAAGAAGGCTTTCAAAGAGGAAGAATAAGCATTAGTATCTGCTGGTGAATGCAGCTTGTATCTGTGAGGAAAAAAACCCAACGAACTGGAGCGGAGACCGAGAGTTGAATTTTCCTGCCCAGGTGTGATTCTCTCTGTGACATGACAGAAGCTTTCTGGAAGTATAGAGTGTGAAGTGGGGGCCCACGACCAAGGCTGTGTCAACCATTTCAAGCAGCAGACTCCTACACTGCTGTCTTCCTATGCAGATCACTGCTACTCTTGGAAGAAAAAAAAAATGTGTGTGTGGGAAGCAATTCATGTTATTTAAAACTACAGGAGAACTTACATGTGTATTCTTTGGAAAAGAGGAGAGATTAGTATCCAGTGGGGAACTGACAGGAGGGATGCTATAGGATTCTTTGAAAAAACAGGGTAAGAGGTAATACGCTTATCCTTGGGAAGGATCGAGATTTAAAAGAAACTTGCTTGGAAGTTTTAAAACAAAAATTATTGGGGTGAGAGTGAACTATCCTATATTGCACTACGTAAAAGCTAGGGCTAACAGTTAAAAGAAAAGAAAGTCTGTTACGATGAAAAGGGCCTTCATATTCTGGCTGGTGCAGCCTCAGACCAGGTGTGTGCATGGACATGGCCTCTGCAAGCCCTCCACGTGGCTTATTTCAACAAGCACCACAGAAACAGCATTTTTGAAGAACAGTAGTGATGTTTCTTCATCTTAGATTACCAGTTCTACTTCTGCCTTTGATGGCCATCTGTTAAAAAACTAACCAGCAGTGTATTTAAAAGAATACCTAACTTTTAGTCCATGAGTGGTCTTACTGATTTCATACACAATTCAAGTTAGGTATATAATTAAGGAAACTGGTGACACAAGGTCTGATCCTACTAAAAGTTGACTTCCATGAGAGAAATGCAGGGGTTTTTGAAGCTTTCAGGCTTCATTTCAGCCTCCTCTATTTTTTTTTCCCCAGATACATATTTACTAGAGAGAAAGGAGAAGAGAGTGTGAGGGAAGGAACCCTGGGACGGCACACACTGGGCTGTAAAATGCAAAAAAGGTTTTTCAAAACCGCATGTTCTAAGCATCACCTTGGAGTCATACAATAATAAATACTCAATATTACACCAAGAGGGTCTAATTGCCAAGTAACTATAGCAATGGAGAGAAAAGGCTGTCTTTGGACACATTCCCTCCTGCCTTAATCTTTCCCTGGGGTGGGGAAGGGGTGCAGGGAATGTGCTCTAGATCCTTAATGGATAACATTTTCCAGAGCTCCCCTCTGATCACTCAGTGACTCCGGGATTTAAAAGAAGCAGACCAATTTCTCAGAAGGAAGCTAGACATTCAAAACAATTACACTGAACTATTCCATCTCCTTTGAAAGGGTTTAATGTACCAGGTTCCTGACGCAAGGCTGTCAAAATACATTCAGACCCATTACACAGCAACGCAACCCTTTATGAACTGCCTCACAGCCCAACAGCTCACCACCGCTTCCTTCATCCCCCAAGAAATGGCGCTTTCCAGTGAGCTGAACAGTCTGAAAATGAGTAAGTGTGAAGTGAGACTACACATTGACCTGCACCGGGTATTTGTTTTTGCAAAAGAGAAGACCACATTTCTAGGTTGTTTTTAAACACTGGTTTCTGGAATTTAATTTTTTTGGGGAGGGATCAAATAATTATCCAGAGGCTTCAAGTATCTTTCTCCTCCTGATGTTTTCCAGAGCTGTTTGGAAATGGGAGGGTGGAGCTGGCACATTGGGACGTACCACTGGATCAGCGGTTTCAGAAAACACTTCTTCATCCGGTCAGGGAAAAAACTGCTTGATCCCCTTGGTATTTTTATAAGTAACTTGGTGCGTAGTTCTATTTGTGATACTGACTACGCAGCAATGCAAACTGATTTTGAGTAAATTGCAGGGGGAAGAGAAAAAAAAAAAAAAAGATGTTCTCTTTACAGAATAACAAGAGCTGCCTTCTCCAGGGAAATTTGTTGAATTTGCAAGGGCTTAGTTTAACCATATGCCTTCCAAAATAGTTTTTAAAAAAACATTTAGATTTTTTAACTAAGTAAAAATAATAGGCTATTGTAACTGTTTAGTGATATGTGAAGGAGTTGAACTCAACCATATATAGGAAATATCTTCCATCATTGCTCTAGATCAAACCCAATTATACTTAAGACAAATGAAAGACCACAAACAATAATAACTTCAGAAAATTTTTGCCAAATTCAGTGAGTTCTGACTTCTATTTGTTGCTTTAGTCTTTAACTTGTTAAAGAACTTTCCATTTTATAAAGTAGTAGAGCCTCCTCCTCCTCTCCAACTTGATAAAGAAAACTATCAGAACTTGAAGAAATCAAAACAAGCAATCACAGCTAAAAATTGCCTTCCCGAATGTGAATGGGGACATTATTACTTGAAAAACACTCTATATTTTTCATAAGGTTTCTCGAGAATGACTTCCAGAAAGCCCACACAATATTTGCAATATAAAGTTCAGTACAGAAAGCTTGAAATTCTTCACACTTACATTCCTCATTCCACAAGGCCGTAACACACTTCAGGGTGCACCAACGACCTACAAATCACCGAGAAACCTTCCCACAACTCTTTAATATTAGCATCCAATTGTATAGAACAGCCTCCCAACTATGACTTTATTTTCTTCCTTATGTTATTCATCTCCCTTTCACAACTGAGAAGACGTGAGGTCTGGGTTGCTCTTAAATAAGAGGTGATCCCTGGGACATCAACAGGGATTGGCAACAGCTGTTTTTTTAACACATCTGTACCTCATTTCAGGCCCTGAAGAGACGGTGAAGACAGACAGGAAACATCAATCAGCTGGGTAGGACACAGCACACCTCTGTCAGCCTTGGTGAGGGAAAATCTACCTGGGAACGCGTGTCCAGCAGGATATACCCAACCCTGCAGAGAGGGAAATGGGACCCTACAGCACAGATCGGCTCTTACCAAGAATGAGGTGAGAGCCCTGAGGGGACCAGGTCGACCGGGGTGAGCCCAAGCCAGGGGGCTCTGAGAGGATGGGGATCCTGCCTTGAAATGAGGGATGTGAGGTCTCACAAGGACACAGCGGGAGCCCTGCCTGAAGAGATGGGGCCCAGNCGGCGGCCGGGAGGGGGCGGTGGCGATGGTGGCGAAATCTCGCGAGATCTGGCGCTCTGCCTCTTGCCCGCGGCAGCAGATCTCGCGAGAGTTGCGGGGGGGGAGGAGGAGAGGGCACGGCCTGAGGTGGGAGGGGATGGCCAAGATGGCGTCGGAGGGCGAGCTGGGCAGGAAGTGGGACCGGTGTATGGCGGACTCCGCCGTCAAGCTGGGTAAGGGCGGGGAGGGCAGGGCGGAGGGGGAGGACCCGGGGAGGAGCGGTGCCGGCCGCCCGGGCGCCTCGAGGCTGGGAGGGCCGCTGCCCACCCGGTCCCGCGGCGTGGCCGGTCCCGGCGAGGAAGGGCCCTGTGAGGCCCGGAGCCCCCCGCCGCTCTGGGCCTGGCTTAGGTCGGTGGCGGTCTCGCCGCGCTGTGGGCCCGGGCGGGGAGTCCTGCGGCACCTCCCTCAGCGCAGGGCAGGGCTGCCCCCGGGGGACGGGGACAGGGACAGGCGCGGCGGGAGGGAGGGAGCCGGGCGGTCCCGGGCCTGGCAAGGTGACCTTGGCCGCGGGCAGGGACCCTCGCTGGGCCCGCTGCCACGGCCGCCCCGGGCTCTTCTCCCCGGCCCGGCCCCGGCTTACCCGCGATCCGGTAGCAGAGGGTCGGTTTTGGTCTCTGGTTACTCCCTGTGTTGAAAATTAGAGGTTTCCCTGGGAAATCTCCCTCTGCGCTGAGCTCCGCGGCCGGCCCGCCGCCTCCTGGCCCGAATGAATGGGCCCCGGGTAGGCATAACTGGGTCCTTCGCTGCCACGACCTTGCCCGCCTTTAGTTTCGCTATGACGACGGCTTGGTTTTCGAAATCTGTTTGTGCAGAGCTGTTCACATCACTCAGGGTACGAGGTGGGCTGTGTTTATTAAAAGCAATACGCAGCGTGACACGCTGATAGCTTTGGCATGCATTACTTAGTACAGTGTGCGCAGTTTGACATTGAGCAGCTTTCTGTCTGGTGTCCCAGCCCTGCAGACTGTTGTGCCTTTTATTTATGTAGGGGAACAGTTCCATTCTTTTTCTTCGATGTTTATTTGTCCGTAAAGTTAGGATGATGCACATGCCTGCAGTGCTTCGCATCTACATTAAACCATTCATAATATTTCACTTAGAACTGTGAGGTTTATGAGTGATGGTGATTGTGTATGTGCAGTTCAGTGTTCTTCGTGTGACAGGCTGGCAGATGGACTAGATGGAGGTTGTGGCTTTGGGAAGTGTGTATACAGAAGCAAATCTTTAAATACAGTGTATAGAGCAAAAAGTAAAGTATCTGACAGGAAAGGTATGCATTCCATGTTGTTGCAGATAAAACCATAAATAATATCTGAGAAATGTGAATGTTTATTTCTTGTTGCTGTAGCAGCCTTATTCTTGAAAGCTGATGAGGAACTCAGGGTTTTAGTTGCCTAATACTTTTCCATTAGGAAAGATGTTTAATAATTTTAAGTAAACTGAAACTTCCATTGTTTATAACAGGCCTTTGAAAAGTGTCAAGTGCTCCAGAGCAATGTTTTGCCTTCTGAAATTCTATTCAGGTTTGTCTGACAAACATACCCAGATATGTTTATGTTTCCATAGCATCAGTTGCTTTATCATAAAATATTAAGTATGCCAAATTATAAACAAGAACTTGTTCCATGCTGCAGCTGTACATGTACATGTAGGAATCCTGTATGTGGAAAGTCTCTCCAGGAGGCCTAAAGAAGTGAATACAGGGTTGATTTTTTTATGCAGTGTGTCTCTTCAGCAGGCCTTTTGTTTTAATTTGATGTTTTCTTCCATCCTAAAGTGGCAATAGAAGAAAGAAAATGCACTTAGACTTTCTGCAGTAGTCCCAGCTTCATGATAGCATTGAGTAGAGGTCCCAGTAAAATTCAAGTTTTTCATTAGGTTGCCCAAAAAGGGCATATGGGCTGCAGCTCTTTAATTTTATCCTTAGCGCTAAACCCAGTGTGGTGGCCTCAGGCACGTGTTTCTCTTCATATGTGATAGCATTTTTCTGTTTTGCGTGCTTTTATGATTGATCCAGTAACTGAAGCATCTGTGCTGACAACTTCCTCCATGGTATTAACAACAAATGACTGTATGAACTTTAGAAGTCAGAACAACCCAGAAGTTGCTTCATACTCCAGTAGTTTGTGACTGAAGATGATGATGGCCTTTAAATGTGAAGTGAGTTGATGGCCTAGCTATGCAAACTGTTAACTGAGTGGTGACAACACAAACTTCCTCAGAGTGTCTCAGTGGAAATGATTGTTTTCTCTGCAGGGAATTGAAATACACATGTGCTTGTGATGATTGTTTTTTGTAATGTTACTGCAAAGTTTAGAATCATAGAATTGTTAGGGTTGGAAGGGACCTTAAAGATCATCTGGTTCCAACCCCCTGCCCTGGGCAGGGACACCTCCCACTACATCAGGTTGGTCAGAGCCCCATCCAGCCTGGCCTTAAAAACTTCCAGGGATGGGGCTCCCACCCCCTCTCTGGGCAGCCTGAGCCAGTGTCTCACCACCCTCGTGGTGAAGAACTTCTTTCTAACGTCCATTCTGAATCGACCCATCTCTAGTTTTAATCCATTCCCCCTAGTCCTACCCTTACTCAACATCCTAAAAAGTCCCTCCCCAGCTTTCCTGTAGGCCCCCCTAAGGTACTGATGGGACACAATAAGGTCTCCTTGGAGCCTTCTTTTTTCCAGACTGAACAACCCCAACTCTCTCAGTCTGTCTTCGTAGGAGAGGTGCTCCAGCCCTCTGAGCATCCTCACGGCCCTTCTCTGGACACATTCCAGCACATCCATGTCTTTCTGGAGTCTTTCAGCACGTCTTTATCTTTACTGGCATTTCCGATAAACTATCAAGGGTGGCTGAAAGCTGGAAAGAAAGAGAGAAAGAAAGGAAAGAAAAAAATAAGCTGCTTTACTTATTGCTTGTATTGTGGGATATAGAAGTTTACCAAATCCTGACTACTTTGTTGGGCTTTTCCTTTTGATGGCCACAGTTTCCCTCCGGTATATCCTTTACATCATTCCTGAGTGCTATTGCAAGAAAGCTCTTTCCAGCCAATGGCTGGGGAAAACATTGTGATTAGCCCTGTGTTTTCCCATTCCAGACCCTGTAAATAGAGGAGAGCACTGAATTTCTGAAGTCTTGCATGCATGACAGTTTCGCAGTGTCTGAGAGAACTATAGAGACAGGTAACTCCTGTGGATAAATTTGAGAGCTGGAAGGAACATGGGAAACAGAAGAGAGTGAGAAGGGGAGGTAGCAGCTATCAGAATGACTTTATTAGCAATAGTATTAATAGTATTAAATAATAGCTGGGGGCTATGCAGCCTGTCCTATCTTGTGTTGGTCTGTCAGGTTTTCCACTACAGTTGCTTGTCCCCCTGTACTCGGCACTGGTGAGGCCCCACCTCGAGTGCTGCGTTCAGTTTTGGGCCCCTCACTACAAGAAGGACATTGAGGTGTTGGAGCGTGTCCAGAGAAGGGCTGCGAAGCNGGTTTAGAAGTGGTTTTTGTCAGGGGGGGTTAATGGTTGGACTTGATGATCTTAAAGGTCCCTTCCAACCTCAGCGATTCTATGATTCTATGCTTAAGTCAGTTAACAGGTGACTACATTGGTGTAATTACACTGTACTGTTTTAGTTGGAGATCAAGCTCCTGGAGAAAACTTGATCTCCTGCCACTAAAATGTCCAAAATATATATTTACCTTAACGCTACGTCTTTTGAAATGCCCTTTTATATTTTTGACCTCCTGGTCACTACCTGTGTGCATCTTGTAATTTGGTTTTAAAATGTTTTCTTTTTCCCTGTTAGTTCAAAATAGACTAGGTTGTCAGGTGTTGTTAAGATGGTATTTAATTTCAAAGAGTTAAGTTCTGTAAACCTCTGTATGCCTGCACAGAACATCAAAACACTGTTCAGTGGAGTTTATGTGCTCACCTCCTTTTTATTAGGTCTGACATTTATTTGTTTTGCTAATGATGAGGATGGGTCTAGGTATTTTTGTTCCTCTTCCCTTTTTAAATCTAGCTGTAGCCACAGTGGTTTGTGTGGAGTGGGCTGGCTTGTGCTTTCTTGGCTGACCAGGTGGTTTCTCCGATGGGTGATCCAAATCATACTGATTCCAGCTTCACACTATTCTCAAGACTTCTCTCCTGTGCAGTCATTCAAATAATTTAACTTTCTGTTCGATCTTCCTGATACTGATTTTTCTTACCCATGAGAAAAGTTGTTTGTTTCATGTGTGGGAAGGAGAATTGAACTACAGCAGCTTTCTTTTTCTTCCCAGCTTGAAAAGCTTTATGAAGTCCTATGTCCTCTCCAGCCTTCACAACCGTTTCTTCCTTTTTTTATCAGTAGAGCTCCGCAGAAAAGGGACGGGGAAGTAACTAGTATTGTGGTCTTCCATCCTACTGGCTTCAAACCCTGTTTAAAGGGTTTGTTTATTTAACTAATTGATAGTTCATGCCTGTTTATGGGGAAAGATAGTTACTCATGAAGGACTGACAGATTTGTTTTTTCTCTGTGAGGCTAAAATTTCAGACAAATTATTATTCTATGCTGTTTCCAGGGAACGGAGAGGCAATAAAGAGTATGTGTGTAAAGGGAGGGAGAGTTGTGTTCCTGTATGTCTTGGTTTGTTTTGAAACTGGTGTGGTTTTAAATGAACTGGACACTGTCATTTACCTGATACTGAAAGGCAGACCTAGGAAAGCCATTTGCTTCTTGGCTTGTGTGTTACGTTGCTGTGCTGAAGTTTTTTGGGTTTTTTTTTTTTCAGGAGACAAATGTTTTGATGTATGTCTGTGTTTGACCAAAATTCAGCCTGGAAGCTTGTAAATAACCCAGTGTAGTAATGTTCATTTTCCTCTAATCCTCTGTTTTGACATCTGAGAATAAAATGCTTCTAATTTCCATTTAATAGGAATTTTTTAAGAGAAAAGGGCACTTTCAGTTCTCATGCAACTGTTAACATGATTTCTTCTGGCTTGCATCATCTGGCCACTTGAATAGCTGTTTCTGTTAATGGCAAGGGTGAAATGGTGTTGTTTGTGTCATTCCACAGATTGAACGTTTCAGAAACAATCACTGTATGGATTGCAATGTCAGTATTTTTAAATAATCCGTCACATGGTTATGAATAGGATAAAGTCAGTCTATATAATGATAAAACTTGATTATACTTTCTGAAAACTGGATTAGACTTTCTCTAAATAGACAAAAATCCTGAAATTCCTGTTTTGAAGTGGGGTTTTTTGTGTGGCATTGGTAATGTGGCCATCCAGTCTTAGCTACCAGGTCAAACAACTTGTTCATCATTTAGGGTTTTGTTTTTAAAACTGAAGAACACTTAACATTACACGAGCACACAACTGCATTGTTACGTGAGCTTTGTTTGTAACCCCAGGTTACGTTCCTTTGTCGTACAGGAGAAGATCCAATTCTACTGGTTGTGTCTTGTAGCAGATCAAGTAGTGTAAATACTAACTGCTTATGGCTTAGGCCGCGTCAGGAGGCAGTACAGCCAACGGAAAAATGCTTTCTTTTGGAAGAGGTGGACAAACGCGGTTCTGAGAATAGGCTTTTAGTCAAAAATCACTAATTAAAAAGCAATTTTTAGTTATGTTGTTTCAGAATTCTGAATACAATGACTGTCTACAAATTAAGAGTCTATTCTCTTCTTTTGGAATAAGAAGAGAGAAAAATCTGTAGGAATCCAGGTCTCTCTTCTCCTAACTGCATTGTGTCCTGCTGTTCCTCTTGGCTGTCCATCCGACTGAGTCAGGAACCTCTGCCCTGCCTAGGTGTGCCCGGTCAGCTCACTAACTGAAGCCGTGAGCAATGCTGGGGGAAGCCCTGCTCGACCCTTGTTCCGGCCTGCTCTTGGCAATGCTTCTGGTGTGCAAGAAAACCGAAAAGAAGAGCTGTGACACCTGTCTGATAGTGCAGCCATTTAAAACCACAGACTACGTGAGATCACCTCTGCTGGAAGTGAATCCAAAGTGCGCTGACTTTCTTGTCCTCTGAATTAGTGCGTTGGTAAGATGCCAGCAGTGCCTTCTTTGGGAGGTGGCACACCATGACACTGTCCAGGGGAAGGGGACTCTAGCCAAGTGATATCCTAAGCCACTCCTTTGGTCCTTGAGATGTTACAGCAGTAGGTGGGAATGACTCTTTGTTATATCAGATATAGTTCTCCGAGGATTTTGGGGCTGCTGGCACATCCTTGATGATAATAAATTAATAGTGAGAGACTTGGTAAGGATCAGGCTTCTTTCCTTAGCGTTTCTGCTTGTGAGATGCCACTGTAACACTACTTGCTCTAAATTGCCTCTGTTTCTTAGACGGGCCAGTAGACGTCAGTAATGGTCAACCTACGTTGGCTGGGTGTGAAGGAGCGTGATTGCCAACCCTTAGGCTTGCAGAAGGAAAATGTGGATGTGTTTAGCAAAACTTTTCTTTTTAGCAATGCCATTGTTTCCAATAGTGGAATATTTTATTGCAGTAAGATAAGGTCGAGTTTTCTGTCAGAGGTGTGTTTTCCTTATTACGAGTATCTTGCTGATTTCTTATGTGTGTGCTTCTAAAGCCAGTGCAACCCTGATTGTGTCTAAAAGTTTGATGCAATGTTGATGAGATCCTTTGTTGTGCTGTCACACAACATAAATGCCAAAAAGTAGCTTCCACTCTTCTGCCTCTTTTAAAAGAGAGAGGAAATTCATGTGTCCTCCCGTCTCAGCAGCTCATTCACTGGTGTGAGGATGAAAAGTTTCTGGTCCAGCTACGAGACTTATCGCTGGGATTGCTTGGGAGATCATGGGCTAACAGCGATACCTCCTGCTGCTGTGTGTCCATCTGCAAAAGTGCTGATGTTTATCTAAGGTTTGGGCAGCGGTTGAACTGCAGGAGTGCTTAAGGCTGAAAGCGGCCCCTGAAAGCCTGTCGGGATTTTTGTATTATAATGGTATTTGGATATTTATATTCTGTCATTCCAAGTATTCTGTGTTACTACAGTCAAATGCTAGAATAAAACAAAACACACTTTTTTCCTGCTTCTTCCTCGAGAACTTGGTATATAGTTTCACAATGTTTTCTTCTGTGTCCTTGCTCATTTTTCTGTCTGCTATGTAAACAATCCACACAACGGGGGAGATGAGAATGAAAGCTTCAAAGTTGGTGTTTGAAGAAAATCTGATTCCTGCCATGAAAGACCTTGCTAAGAGTCTGCTTAAAATTAATTCTTTCTGTAAATAAGTGATTTAATGGTCTCAGATTTCTCACTGGTGTGAAGTGCTGCCCTATAATGGCCCTGGTGTATGAGGAAGTCTCTCCTCCCTGTTTTGGCAAAGCAATTATCTATGTATGTTGTCAAACTGGGGTTGGAGGGGTGTAAGACGAACACCCTACAACAGGAGGGAGAATATAGTTTTGAGAGTTGCTTGTCTGTTTTGCTTGAAGATCTTGACTTTTCTTGGGTATTTCCTAACCTAAAGCAAATTTTAGTGCTGGACGGAGCTGATGCTTATTTGAAATATCCAGTGCAGCAGGCCCATGGATGAGATCTGCTGTTGGACCTTGAAGCACTTGCTGTCACTGTCCCCAGAGAGAAACTAATAGAGCTCGATAGATTTTCTTGATCTTAAGGGAAGCTCTTTCTAGTTGGGAAAAAATCTCTGTTGGGACAAGTCCGTGACCTATTTTAGGGTGTCTTGTCTGTACAGGGTGGTTGCTGTTTTCTTAGAACAAGAAGCCATCTTCCAGGAGCTCCTTCCTCATCTTATTTCAAGCATTTAGTTCTTTTAATTGTAATATAGGAGAATCTGAAGGAGAGGAGGCTGAAGCTCCCTGTTTTGTATTTGTGAGTAAGGAATGGGAGAGGAAAATAATCTGATGACAAAAAGAAAATGATTAAGTAATTTAAAAACTTCCAGCTGCTATAGTAACAGCAACACATTTGCCAGATGTCAATGAGCATATTTCAATCCTTCTGTTTTGAGTTTCAAGCTATTGAAGAAAAGTCTGTATAGGTGTGGCAGTCTTAATAACTGCTTTGGCCCAGAGCTACTTGGGTAGTCTAGAAAAGGACTGTGTCATATCGCTGTTGGAGGGACTGTTGATTAAATTAATACAAAAAGCTTTTCCCAGATGTTCTTGTGTGACAGGAGCCCATACCAAAGATTTGTGTTTCTCTCCGAGACACTTTTATGATGTCCTGTTGGGTGTATATATATATATATATATTCTGTGTGTTAGGTTGATTTGAGGCACTGCGACATTTTTCTTGGAAGGTGTATGAGCCAAAAAAGTGGAACAAAATAGTTTGGGAGACCGAGCTTTCTGCTTAATACCAATTCCTTGTGGCTGTGCTGGTCCATACGGCTGGGACACGTACTGGAGAGCGGGAATAAGATGTCCACAGAACTGTCCTGTCCCCCGTTGACACTGACTGTAAATGAGTTTAAGATGAAGTGATGATAGATGGAGGGTGGAAGAGACTATTTTTCTAGTTAAACATTTTAAACTGTCAGAGGAGGTGAAAAATGCGTTGTACTCTTTCCTGTGGCCTTTTCCTCCAAAGAGTCTGTCATGCAAGAAAGGGAGGGGAAAATGTGCCCGGCGTGGATCAAGCCCTTAGCTTTTCCATGTTCGTTTGTTTTTATTGTAAGATAAACCTTTCATGTTTTATTGTTATGAAGTTAAAGCCTGGCCTAGAGGTGCTGATCTTTAGTAGAAACAGCTGCAGACCCAGTGTCCCCTGGTCAGGTGGGAGGCTCTTTGAAGCAACGTGTTGCCTCTTTGAAAGGAAATTAAACATGTGAGAACTTCAACCTGTAAAACTCATCAACAGCTCTGCCATTGTTTGTCTCTGGTGTAACTTTATATAGAATTAAAGTGAAACGCATTACTTTGCGTCCAAAGCAAGATAGTTTAGCTCCCCTTTGGTCCTTGAGACACAGGAAATGACCACATAACCACAAATACTTTTAGTGGAATGAAGATGAGTGACAAAATATCCACAGAAATAGATTCTTAACCAGACCGGCTAAGAAATTAAACGTAGCTAAAGCTTCTGGGTTTAAGTTAAAACCATTGCTTACATGTTAAAACCAAGTAGAAAAGAGCAAATGCTGTATGTGCGCTGGCTGACGTGAGAGGGCAGATCTGAGCATTTCTTGTCGATTGGGTGTTGGGATCGGCAGCAATTTTCAGCATAGGCAGTAGTCTGTTCCTCAGTAAGAAAAGGAATGAAGCGAACTGCCTTTGGGACGAGGGAGGCTAAGGTACTTGCTTGGCTTCGTTTCTCAGGTTGCCTTCTTGTACTTAAACCAAAAAAAGCATTAGCTCTTAGATCTCCTCCTTTACTTCTCTCTAGCATTTTCAATACGTAAAGCAAGGTCCTACATATCTTGCCATCATCTTTTTAAACTTATCGGGCACTCTTTTCCCCTTCCCGCTGGAATAGGTGCAGTGATAGCCTTTAAAATTGTCACTGTGCATTTTCATGAGAAAGAAGAATTCCTTCCCTAGAATCAGGTTTATCACGACTTCAGAAAACAGCTTTCTTAGGAAAGACTGTTCTGTCTTAACAAGTCAGTCATGCTGGACCACATCTGCTTAACACTGGTGCTGGGTATTAGTGTGGGGGAAGACCTAGGTTTTGTTTTAGGCTTAGGCTGAATTGCAGTTGTCAGAAATAATAAATTTTTCACCTTTTCAGCGTATCCTGTAGCTTCCGCCGTGGCCAACAGGAAGCATTGATGGCATCTGTGTGGAGGCCTTACAAACGGGGGTGTAATGTGAGAGAGCATCTGAAGGAGGTGAAGAGAATACAAGATAATGATTATTTCTGGGTGTAGATGGAAAGAAACTGTATTGTAGCTGCTTCCTTAGTGCGGACTTTTCTGAAGACAAAGCAAGCAGTTTACCACCACGCTGCTGAGAAGAACGTGGGTTTGACTGGTAACGTGGAAAATGTGGTGATATTAGCAACTGCCTGGGCTCTGCATGGAGATGATGCAGAATTTGTCATCCTGTAAATAATTTCTCATTGATTAGCTAAACTGTTTGCATTGGCAGAGGGGATCTTTTCTTGGACAGGAAGCGTAGGACCAGTATCACTCACTGCGTGACAGGCCATCTGAACCGGACAGTTCAAACAATGCCTCGTGCTGCCTGAACAGAAAGTCTTTACCTCCAGAAAGTCCTTTTCGGACCTAAAGTGCAACAGCCCAAACCAAAAAGGCAGCGTAACTACGTATTGTAGGAAAAGGCTGGCAGAGGGAGTCGGGTCAGAGGGCCAAACAGTTGTCCCTTGGATGAATTCTTGAAGATAGTAATTATCCCTAATAGCATAAACATTCTGCGAGAGCCAACACCAGCTGTTTTATAGCAAAGGTACAGGAGGAAGGCTCTACTTGGGGAGGGGGAGTGGAGGAATTAGCACGGATGAACTGTTGTTCTTAGTAATGCATGATGGCTCTTCCAGTCCACGTAGAAATGCCGGTCAGTGACATGGTGTGAGTAGTTAGCTGTTTATACGAGATGCTCTGAGAAGGCTATCTCTGACTGTCTCAAACGCAGAAAAAGCTCTGAGCAGACATCTGAGGAGCTGAGACTTTCCCTTAGCTGGCCAAATGATTAGAGTGAAAACCTGACCTTCTGCAAAATGCTCTGTTTCTAAAACGTCTGGGGGAGTTATGTCAGGACCACTTGGCAGGCAGTCAAAGTTCTTCCCAGCAGTTGCATGTTTTGTAAGCCTACTCGCAAGTTGTAATGACCTGGTAAAGTAGTTACCTCTGTCACAATTGGAAATCTCTAGTAAAATGAAAAGTGTTTTCAGAAGCAACTCTGATTTCCAGCTCTCAGTGAATATGGGTAGCGAAATCCTAACAGGAGAGTGAACATAAGGGGGTTTGCTCAGATCAACTCTTTGGTCATCTCTGCTCTCATATTTGAGGGGTTTTAAGCAGTGAAAAACCTGGGGTGCTTAGCTAATTTACTAGGCAGTGCAGTAAGTATTGTTTCAATAATCTATGCCTCAATAGGAGCTACCATTAATATACTTTTTGCAAGGATAAAGGTTTAAAGAGCAGAAGGAAACTTTAAAAAAAAAAAAAAGGGAACGTGCTCCTATACACCAAGAGGGTATAGGATTCTTTGGCATTGTTCTGGACTCAACCCACTTAGTAATGCATTCAACAGGAGTTTAAAGAAGGTTCACATGCTTTTAGGACTATTTAAAAAAATAAAAATATGTCTTTTCATTAATAAACCCATTATACTTAAATTAGATTTCTTATGTTGAAAGGAGAAAACTGAAACCCATAACAGGATATGTTTACTGCAAAATAAACCCAAAACTGTTAGGGATTTTTTTTTTTTTAATGAGCATATGCCTGAGTGATTATGGGTTTTTTTCCCCCCATTTTTTAACCTTTTGTACTTCTGCACCTTATCTAAAATTCTTGTCTCTAGTGGATATAACTAAAGGTAGAATTTACCCCCTGAGCTGAGAGTTTTCACTGTTATATTTATTGAGTCATGAGAGGAGTTTTGCAGACTTCCCTGACTTCTTGCAAAAAACTCGTAAGCGCACCTTCCAAAGAAAGCAAAAATTATTTTTAAATATGGCAGCCGAGTGTTTTAATGGTGCTGGATAATTTTTTTTTTTTCAACTGCTGCAGTTATTTCTATATATAGTATAAGGATATGAAAAGTCATTCATTCCTAATGTGTTTAAATATGCTCCATAATGAATGTTGTGGATGTGAAAGATAAGCAGCCCGGAGCTTTCTTTTGCAAGGTATAGAGTAACACAAAGCATCAAAGTTTTGCTGCCCTCAGGACACACATTGAAGTAGTTAAAGTAGTGAGATAAACGAAATACAATAAGATATTCATCTGCAAAATCTAAAGCTCAAGAACACAATAAGTTTTCGTTTAAGTGTTTCTCGTTTGCTGACAATGAGCCAAATAAATCTTAAATCCACATTGTAGATGGTGACAGAAATTCAGTAACTTTCCCTGCGATGAGAGTCTGGTTTGTTTCCCAAATCTTTCTGGTAACGTACTTGGGTATGTTGGGATTCTAATCTGAATTAGTTGCTTACAGTTACTTAAGAAAGCAAGAATTGTTTTTTTCAGAATTACTATTGAAGAACATTTTTGGTTGGTGTGCTGAAATAACTTGTAGTCTGATATTCCTGAGAATTACCGTAAAGAACTAAATCCTTTTCCCTTGATTTGCATTATCTTGGTCCTCACTCACTGCATTCCTTCTTACAGGTGCTGGATTTGGGTTAGGAATTGTTTTCTCAGTCATCTTCTTCAAAAGTAAGTATAGTGCAGTAATCTTGAGTGCCTGGTTTCCTAATTTCTGTCCATTGTAGGTGCAGTTTAAAACCAAGAAATGTTTGAGACGTGTAAAACTTAATCGGCATGTTAGACCAATTCTTTCATCATTGGTCTGGTCTTTTCAGTTGAAATGGAGTTACCTAAAGTATTGACTGTTGTGTAACACGGTTGTTACGCGCGACATCTCTCAAAGCTCCTGCTGTGCTCAGCTCAGATTTTGGAATTGCAGGAAACCTTGAGCCAAATGACTGGTGCCATGTGTCTAGACATCAGTTTATGCCAATCTTGCCAGGGTTTTATAACTGATCTACATTCTGTTTTAGTTGTGCTTTGGTTACACCATAATTTTCAGTAATATCTTGCATTCAGAGATCGCTCTCCATTAAATTCTAAATATGATATCTTACTGTTACTCTTGTTCTTCTGAAGTGGTCTGGTTTTTAGCTGATTTTAGGACTCGTAGAACTTGAAAATGCCTAATATGCATCTTCGGGTAATTTATTCTTTTGTGGTGCTTATTTAACAATGTTATTATGATGATGTGAAATGCACAGCTTTTCTTGACTTTAACTTTTCCTCTTGGCTTGCTTTCCCCCACAGGAAAGACATGGCCTATCGCTTTTGGGTCA
Organism: Rhinoptilus africanus; assembly: GCA_013400135.1. Lineage (NCBI taxonomy): Eukaryota > Metazoa > Chordata > Aves > Charadriiformes > Glareolidae > Rhinoptilus > Rhinoptilus africanus. Next base: position 106,942 of record VXBO01006264.1, on the reverse strand, counting down.
GGGATGGGGTTAGGAATGGCTTATTCCAATTGTCAACATGACTTCCAGTCTCCATATCTTCTCCACGGTAAATTTGTAAAAGTAAGTATGAGTACTAGTTACTATTAATTGGTAACTGTTTACAGGTTAGCATTAAACGGTACATATAGACACCATTTAAGTGGATATTCCTCTGCCTTTCCCAAAAGAGCACTAGTGAGAAGAAACCTGTGTTGCAAAGCAGAGGCGGTTCCCCTGCTCTTCAGTAATTTTTAATGTCTGGTGTGTTTACCAGCAAAGTTACTAGACCGAATGCACAGAATTAGTTTAACGGATCCTCCAGGTAGGTTTTCCCACAACCTGAAAACACGTATAATAAAAAATACATGTTAGAAAAGCTGAAAAACTAAACTAATGGTAAGATTCTTTCTTCAGACTTTGAAAGAGGTGAACTTGGAAGAAGCATGTCAGGTAGATCTGCCTATGGAAGCAGGTCTTTGATCTTCTGTGGGGGTTTTTTTGGAACATGAAAACATTAATCACTTGTAAGTTTTGTGGCTCGTTTGGCTGGATAGTAATGTAATAATCAGTCTGAAGAAATTGTACACTTTAAATAGTTTTGAAGAGGATAATTTAAATGAATTCAGTATTATCACTGACAGTGTTGAGATAGAATATTTAAAAATAGATGAATTAGGAGGAACCATTTGTCCGCTTGCACACTGCCTACAGTGCACTAAGTTCACAAACTGACTCCATTAATATTTTCTTTATTTCTTCACATGTAAAAGTTGGGACTGTTCTTATGGTAGTTTGTCACTGTGGCATGTGGAATAGAAAGGGATGTGCATGCATATTTCAGATCCACAAAGCATTTCACTGATAGCAGTGGAGAGGCATCCACCAGGACATATTTATAGTTATTTTAGCACTTCAGAAAGTACTGAGGTAAATTGTCCTACCAGGAGCTTTTCATGGCAAGTACACAGAATGCAAAAATTGCCCCTGTATTGCTCGTCTGCCTAACGAAGGAGGTCCTGAGGTGTTTTTAAGCTTTTTCCTGATGCATCTAGAGCTGAAAGTTGAGTCCAGTCCTCTTTAGATTTACCGATGGATGAGCTTTTGCCAGCCTCTGCAGCCCTACCAGACATACTTGTTTACAAATACTATCTTCAGTAAAGAAAGGGAAAGAATAACAAGATTCTCGAACAACTTCTTCAGAATAAAATATTTTGGTTATCAATATAGAAAAACTGTGACTTAGATGCAGCTGCTACAACGCTGCCAGCTACAGCCCAGATTCAGAATTCTGTGCCTGACTCTCCTGGCCAGATGTGTTAACGTCAAAAAATGTTAACTTTCCACACCATCCTGAGGGTATTCCTCCAGTTTATGTCTCCAAAAAGAAACTGGAATGACATGTCTGTGGCTTCATGTGAGTGGTAAATGCCCTGTTCATGTGTTCTGAGAGCGCGTTATTCATTCAAGGATGCTCCTTACTAGGGATGTTGGGCAACAGAAAACTGACTTTCAGGTCAGCCTAGTAAGGGATTTTGTTTGGATTAAGGACTAATCTGTGCTCTGGAGCAAGGGTGGTCCTCGGAGCATGAGGTAATTGAAAGGACACTTCACAGAAGAAGCGCAGCTGCCTGCATGGCACAAGACTAGACAAATAGTTTCCAGTGGACTGTCTCAGCTAGCTTTCTCTGGCACAAAGAGGCTGAACATGCTGAGAGAGGAAAGATGTGGATGAAGCCATCTAATGGTTAATGTCATTAATTCTCTCCAAAATGTCGTGTCACGGATAATGGCTCCAGGGTTATTACAACAAAATTATTCCATTTCTTTTGGTTAGGAGCATGGAAAATACTGTTGCATTATCACTCATCTGTTTTTTTCCTAGAAAATACTAAACCCTATAGGACTTCCTTTACAAAACAGTTTCTGTTCAAATGCTAACTTGTCAAAATGTGAGATTCTGCAAGAAAATCAGCTTTATTAAGAGAGAGAGAAGTCTAACGTGGATTAACTTGAATGAAATTATTTCTAGTTTTCCAAACCCATCAAGTTCGTAGGATCACAGGATAATTCAAGTTGGAAAGGACTTCAAGGAGGTCATCTAGTCTCAGCTCAACCCGGGATCAGCTATGAGGTCAGACCAGGTTACTCAGGGCTTTATGAAGCCTGGAGTCTTGATTCTTCGGGATCAAATTCTTAATTCTGAATCCTAAGTGAGAATGAGAGAGACCTTCATGATACCAAATAATCAGGATATTACAAAGCAACTTTGTGGCTGTCTGTGTCATCACACTGCCCATCCTTCGGTTTAGGAAGTTGATCATGAAATACTAAGACCAATGAAAGAACCATTCATCTAGGCCAAGACGCTGCTTAAAATGCAGAAAAGTTTTAATTTGCGGTTACAAGATTCTGAGGGCTTTTAAAGTAATTTGATCAAGTGGGTGTCACTGTGACTTCAGCTGAATTTAAAACCAACATCCAGCAATTATTTCAAGGCTTAAAGTGGTATGGCTGAGAATTACAAGGCCTAAGGTTTCCTTGCAAAATGGAAAGAATAATTTTTCAGGTTATTTAGCCTGTATTATTCATCACCTCAAAACCCACAACCTTGTACTTAGATTGCAAGGTGGATTATATCAGTGTGCAGCAATACAAGAAGTTTGACAACTGGAGCCTTTCCTCCTGCCCTTTGTGGCCTTGATTGCTGTCTGATTTCTGTTCAGTCTGTGAATAGTTAACTTGAACAATAATGCTGGGGTTTTTTTGAAGTACCCATTTTATCAGAACGGAGGCGTATATGCATGAAAACATGGCATGCTTCTGTATGAAAATAGCTGCTTAACTTCTCCGTACTCAACTTCTCAGTCTAGCGAAGGATGAAAACGTTAGCCTACCTTCTGGAAATGTTACAAAGCTAAGTGGCTTGCTTTACATCATGCAGCACCTTCCATGTCAGGAACCCAAATGGCTTTTTAATAATATCAGCCTTCTTGCTTTACAGGAACAGTGACTAATGACTAAGACTATCCCAGTGGGAAGGAAGGAGAAATCAATGATTATTCCTCAGGAATACTGAAGTGCCCCTGGAATAAGCCAACATTCTTCAGTAACGATCACCAGTAACTCTTTATATTCCAACAAACTGTTTCTGTACATGAAACAAAATTCTGTTGCTTGTTTTGTATCGTGTCTGGAAAGTGCAAGGAAGAGCTCTTCTGGGAAATAAATAAAAGAAAAATGGCCTTCTCTGTTGTGTTGACTTTGTATGTGAGTGAGAGAGAGAGAATGGAAGGAGAGGACATCATTTTGAGTCCCTAGCAGCTGTGACCACCTGGGTAAAAGCCACTCTGAGAGCTCTTCAGAAAAGACAGCCGTCGTATGTTCCTCTCCACTCTTGAAAGGCAACCCCCATCTCATGTACAGTTCAAAGAAGCATTCCCACCTCATAAATCACCCACTAGACCCCTGCTGCTTGTGCCGGTGTTTGGAGAGGAATATAAATACTCCGATGTCCTGTTTGTACAGTTGCCCTTTAAAATTGGAATTTTGTCCTCTCCAAAGAGGTGGAATCCAAAAGGGCAAATCCTAACTGTGTGACTGACTGATGCTGTCTCTTGTAGCTTCGAGTCATGGAGTGGCCCAGGTTTGAAACTTCTTCGGTACAGTGGGCGAATTAAACAGATGCACATGCCGTCTGGCTCCGAGCTTAGCTTTTAGGTTGATTGTTTTTTCACCCCTCTTCTGTGGGAGAACATATAGGTTTCAGTGTCTGGGAATGGGTCGCAAATATTTAAAGCTCTTTATTACCTTGGCAAGTGACTGATCCAAGTATTCCCTTCTACTTTACATTTACCCCAGTCCTTGTAATTACTTGTTGGCATGCTGCCTACTGCTCTTCTCTTGATTTGCGAGGTTGTCTTCACTGCTTCTTTAGTCAGCACAATTTTTAGCTATTGAGATGGCTCTCAAGGACTTCTTTTCTTTGCCCTGTGCTTGCTGCATGTTGTCTGTGTAGCACAAGATGTTAGTGCATGTCTCCCAAGACAGAAGGGGAATGGTATAGATTGGTAGGGAGCACTTTACCGAAAGCCTGTTCTGCTGCATGGCGAGTGCTGGCGGATGGAAGAGTGACAAAAAAGTTCCTCTGCAGAAAGGAAAACACAATGGAAAACAAGTTGCGCAATGTTTGTTTTTTAAACCATGCCAGAAAGGGAAGGGGATGGACTGAGGGGCAGTCTGCGGAGTTCAGAGAGCTTGAGAAGCTCCTTATCTTACTGGGCAACGGGGCTGAGCTTGGGTCTGGGCACTGCAACAGTCCTGCACCCCCACATCCCCCTGGGCACTTGTGTGTGGATCTTGCGCACTGAAGAAACATGTTGAGCTGTGCCCAGAGTCAACAGAAGCCGAAGAGCTTGCCTAGAGCAACGGACTTGTGAAATAAAATAGCTTTAATGCCAGAGCAGCATTAAAGACTGTCAAAGCATGATACCATCCAGGACCATTGCTTGAGCATGTCCTTGTTTTTCCACCTCCTCCCTTGCCGGACTACATTCATCAGTCAGGTCAAAACAGCTTATTGGAAACAGGATCTCTTTCTTTCTTCCCAATTTTGAATCATTTTATCTGGCCCCAATTTTTAATTTGAACTATGTACTTTGGAGCCATTGCTCCTCTGTGGTTTGGAAAGTGTTTTTATTGAGTTCTTGGTGTGTGTGTGTGTGCGCTGCAGTGCTAATAGGCTGGTTCAGCTGGAGAGAAGAGCATCAACCGGGGTAAGAAACAGCAGAACCCAAAGCGGTAGCAATGCTCTGAATATAACAACTCTTAACACGCAGAAAAAATCTTTAGCTAGTGCTGCGTCATTTGGGCTGTGATGATGGCTTCCATTTTTATTTAGTGTCCCTGTTAGTGAGTTGTCCTGCCCTGGTGTGCTCTGCTTCAGTTCAAATACGACTTCCTAGAGTTAATTCTTACTTAATATGGTCTACTCTGACTCGTGATCAAGTGGTTCTTCTGGCCCTGGCACTCAGAAGACGGCGATTCACAATGTGTCCTTTGCTGCTAGAGTGAGAATAATCAGAACAAATATTCGTGCTCATTAATAGGAAATCCACCAGGGTGACTGCGGAAAAATTGCACAATTTAAAAAGTGGAATATAAAAGCTGTCATTGCTCTTTAAATGGGATAAGGATTTAATTTTTTTTTTGTTTTTCACAGCTGCCTTGTTGTTGTGTTGAGATATGTATATGCATATCTGGCTAGCACTTAATTGGCCTGTATTTGTTTTGGTTTAATTAAAGTTGTATTATTCAAAACTATTTTTGAACCTGTCCGTGTAAGCTGTGCAAAATGTCTCCTTGTGAGGACAACTCTCCTGTTTTCCCTCTCTGGGAATGAGACCATGCTGTTCCCAACTGAGGTTGGAATAGGAACGGTTTCCTGCTGCTTGATTTCTAATTACATAAATGGAAGGGGGAAAAGTGGAAATTCTAAGTACCAAAAGGCATGTTAAATTTAGTATAATACACTCATCTGGAAACTATCACATTTTTCCTTCTTTCTTAAGCCTGCTGAAATCATTGCTTCGTCTAACTGTAGCGTGATTTGGATCAGTACCAAAAAGTGCAAACAAGATAGGCCTAAAAAAGTCAGGTGTCCCTACCCAGAACGTAATGAGACCTTTTAATGGAGAAGTTACTGTATCACCCTGGTGCAATTTTCATAGGAAAATTGTGAGTATACAGCGAGTAAAGAAACCATACCCCTATCTAGGAGAAGGGGAAAAAAAAAAAGAAGCTATTTGCAAAATAGAACTGGTTTTGGACATTTAACTACTCCCCAAGTGCTTGACTGGCCACAAATCTGACTCTTAACAGCTTGATTAGATGTCTGCTGAGGCTTTGAGATGAATAAACAAGTCACGGAAAAGTGGAGACTGCAGGAAAAAAAATATCAAGCTGCTTTTCTATTGTTTATCCGAGTTCTTCATGTTTGATCAAGATACTGTCATTTCTTTGTATTTCAATCGTGCCTAGGAGCCTTAGCCAAGATCAGGACCTTGCTGTATGTGGTGCTGTACACACAAATAAAAACCAGTCTCTGCCCTGGAGAGTTTACAAACTAAACAGATGGGATTAAGGGAGGTAGAAAGGTTTATAGTTCCCATTTTAAAGATGGGAGAAGCTGCAGCCAAGGTCGGTGATAAGTCTTGGAGGGAGTGTGGCATGCAGCTGGGACTCTAATTTGAGCCTTGAGCCATTGACTCCACCAGCCGTCCTTTCTGACTCTTTTTTTACTTGGCAGGTCTCAGGGGAAGGCTGCCCACTTCGTAGGCTGGGAGACTCCAGAAGGGTATGTTCTGCAACCATTTGCTATCCTCAAATCGCACCAAATTCTTAACGGTAAATCTCTGCTAAGTTAGAAGCTCTGTTTTATTGTCCAGCAGGTGATTGCGTATAAAATCACTAATAAGGTGGAATCTCAGGTTTAAAACACAGATACTCAATATTCACGTTGGTGTCAATCTGAATCTGATAAGGAAAGAAAACATTGAAATATATTATCTTGCATCTCACGGAATAGGACACCGCTGTGTTAGGTATAACATAAGCCTAATACCAGGAGATAGCCGCTGCCTTAGCAGATCTACCTTAAATATGAACTTGGGGAACAGGTTGAGAGAGAGGGAAGTTACCAAGGAGACAATATCATTCCAGTAGTGGAAACACAGCAGTGATGGCATAACTCAACTCTTCCAGGGGGTTCACACGGATGATTCTCCAAAGGAGAAGGAATTGGTTTTCCAGACATTTTTGGGGGGGGTTCCCTCTGAGTTTTTGGAGCAGTGCAAAAGAAATCACAAAGATGCTTGTTTGCAAAGGCAAGCAGTGGGTGCGTGAGTAGGCTAAAGGAGACTGTGGTTGTGGTAGTGACCTACCACGAGGCACAGCTCTTAACGCTCCAGCTAGAAGAGAGAGGCTGGTGGCAGAGCTGGGGAACACTATTTTCAGCAATGTTCTGAAGCAGCGAGGCATTGCCGACCCTTCCTTTCGCTCTGAGCTGGCTGGGTTTTGTTGCTCTTCCCCCCTACCACACACATCCAGACAGTAAGAAATGAACTTTTTCCTTGTCTCCCACCCCACCCCTGCCTTTGTAAATGGGACTGGTGTGAATTTTGGCACGCCAGCTCCAGTAGGCAGCTGTATGCAATGCGTACTGTCTCTTAACTGCTCTGAGAGTCCAGCCTATAGCCCACCCACAGTGAAACGCTTAACTGAGATTGAAACTAAATGGGAACACAGTTTATGGAAATTCAGCTGTGGATCGCTCTTTCTCTTGTGACTTCTGGCTGTCAGCACTTAGCTGTATGGCATTGCTAGCTATTTGGAGCTGTATGTTCCTCGTGGTGGTGGATACCCACCTCCTGTAGCTTATAAAGATGCTGAGAAAGTTGTTGGTGAGTAATAAATCACTCTTCATCTATAGTCTTTATTGGTAGTGCTTGTAAAGACTCCAGCTCTGAGTTCGGAGTGTATGCCCCTTCCTAGAAAAGGTCATGCCCTTATCAGTTCAAATTCAGTTCATAAATCTCCTGTTGTATGAAGGAGTGTGTTTCTTTTTAGAAGTTTTAGAGGATATTCTTCCTCCCTCTTGGTGCTGCACTTGAAGTTGTTAGTAGTGACTAACAGTTTAACCCAAACCCGTTACTAATTCCATGAGCCATGCATTCCCTGAGGATTTAGGAGTCCGGTTGTGACAGACAGCACCTCAGTTTTCTCCCCTGTAAAAGGAAATGGTGATACTCTCTCCACTTGATCATGGCTTTAAGACCTATTTCATTCCCGGGTAAAATTCAGCTCTGTGCAGTCAATATAGTATCTAAAGGGTGGGTTTAGGGAGGATGGAGCTGGGCTCTTTTCAGTGGTTCCCAGTGACAGGACAAGGGGTAATGGGCACAAGCTGGAACAGAGGAAATTCCCATCGAATCTGAGAAAGAACTTCTCTCCGGTGAGGTGCCAGAGCCCTGGGAGAGGTGCCCAGGGAGGGTGTGGAGTCCCCTTCGCTGGGGACTTTCAAGCCCCGTCTGGATGCGGCCCTGAGTGATGTGCTCTGGGCAACCCTGCTTTGGCAGGGGTTTGGGCTGGATGAACTCTAGAGGGCCCTTCCAACTCTGACATTCCATGATTCCGTGATTGTGGGACCTCACTCCACAAAATACTTTGGCTTCTGCTCTTTGAAGATGCTGGAAGAAGGTAAAGTTGTGCTGTGGAAGGTAAGTGTTTCAAAGAAGGTAAAGGTCTGCGGTGGAAGGGGAATTTTTCTGCACTTTCTTGTCCACCCTTTTAATTTCTTCCAGTCACCTGCTTCTCTGTCACCAAACTCCTGCGCCTTCTCTCCAGGACAGTGTGCTGTAGTGCACAGTAATAAGGGAGAAAGAGCTGTAGTTATCAATGGAGTAAGGGGAAAAGAGGCTCAGGCTGCAGGTAACCGCCATGCGTTGGGTAATCTCTCTCTTTAGCACCCTCTTTCTAGGTTCAAAGGTTGATTGAGGCCACACGAGAAGAAAATCATTTCATGTCCTAATGGCCCCACGTCTTCTTTGCAAAACAATGGCACTCTGGGGTCTGTGGATGCCGTGTGTCCCTCAGGAGTCAGTGTAATGCTTATCTGTAATTTTCATTAATTATCTGGAAGGAAATATAAAAATGGTGGCAGATGAATAATTGCCATTTGGTGGGATGCTATGGAAACGAAAAAGAAAGTGGAGTAATGTAGATTTTTATATAGCCAAATGTGAAGTTTGACATCAAGGTGCAAGAAATGCTTGTCATACCTGGAGATCACAAGGACTTAGGGGTTACAAAACCCCAGGAACTGAAGGGCTTGGTGCAACAGGGAGAGGCATAAAGAGAAGCAAGGGNTTGATAAGGTCCCCCCTCAGCCGTCTTTTTTCCAGACTGAAGAGACCCAATTCCCCCAGTCTTTCTTCATAAGAGAGATGTTCCAGTCCCAAAGCTTGATCCATGCAGATGGGCAGTGAGGCGCTGAATTACAAGCAGAGCGCCTGGGATAAGCTAGTAGAGGAGTGGGTGGATTTTTCAACTCTTGATGTCTTAAGTGCAAGTTACTGTTCTCCACCTGGGAGTGCCTGGGTGAAATCAAATGGCCTGTAACACTCATGGATTCATAGCAGATGAACTAACTGTCCTTGTTGGCCATAAATTCTCTTAAACTTCCAAGGCCATAAAGGTTGAGTGCATTGTTCCTGGTCTCTGTCCCATGGCTTTTCTGGTATGAGCTAAATGCAGATATTTTTCAGCTCAAGGACCCTGTTTGTTAAGACACTCCCTGATGATGTCCCTGGCATGGTTCTCAGATGTAAGACAACATCTATGGATTTCTATGCCGAGCATTACTGCTTTGTTNCCTCCTTTTTCCAGGCACAGGGCCCGTTTTTTGTTTAATTCTCTCTGAAGATTCCATGGTTTCATAGATAATCTGTCGAGAGTTGGGGTATTTTGTATGTCAATAAATGCATCTTTGAACGATGGAGGGAAGCCTGGGGCTGGAACTGCAGGAGCGTTTGTGGGCTGGGACTGGAGGTGCGCTGGAAGGACTGTATGGGAAAGCCCACATAGTCCTGCTCTCTGCACCACAGGTTCTTTTAAGGCCTGGGAAATAACTGCCTTAAATCTTTGGAAGCATCCTAGTAGGCGACATGCTTGTGGGAGGCTCTAGTTTACTATCTGCTAAGTTGTGGATTTTGTATCCATATTAGGTATAAATAGAGGTAGGCTGGCAGAGAGAGAGAAGGTCATTGTGACTCCTCTGAGCACAGGATGAGCCTCTCATTATTTAACCGAGGCTTCAATGTTAACTCTTATCATACGTTGGAGCAGCCACTGAGGCAGTGCCTGTTACCAAAGTTAAAACCAGAATGATGAAAAATTGGTGCAGCGCTAGCACAGATCGCACGGCGTGTTCAAGAAAGTGCTGATAAGCTGAGACTCCTTCAGTTCCTCATCAGCTGCAGTGGCATTATCTGATGCACAAACTCAGAAATCACAATCCTGCTTGAGGGCAGGAGGAGGGGGAAGCGATGAAAGCAGATTTCTCAGGGTCCCACATTTCTGTGATTTTATGAACCACACCCTCTAAAACATGAAAATCATTTTATCACCTTAAGGATTATATTTGCATTTGTCTTCTGTAAGGCGGGGGGAGTGGGAGAGAGGACTTTAACCAACATACATATATACATTCTTTTTTCTCTGTTACACTCATTTAAGAGAATTCTGATGCTCTTTTGCAGTAGCAGGACTTCAGAAACTGGCGCTTTGAGGCTTCTGATTTTGGGTGCTTTCCTTAAAGGCTGGAGAGTTTGTGCGTGAGCCTCTTCCTATGCAACAGCAGTGCAATAGTGCTCCGAGCTGAGTCACCCTGTTTCAGGCGGGTGCTGGTTTCCTTTCGGTAATGTGCAAAATGTTCCCTGCACACATGTGTATGTTCTAAGTTTGTACTGCTGGTTGACAGTTTGTAGGCGCTTCGGTGCCAGAACTGTCTCTAAACACACACAAGCACCTATTGTGACGAGGCTCTGAGCTTGGCTGGGGCCTTCAGGCAGTGCCGTGAGGAAAATAATTAATATAATAAGAGGTTGTGAGCGATTGCAGCGGGGGGGTGGAAGTTGTGCAGCAGAAAATAAGATGGTTATCAGAGGGGGTTTAGCCAGTTGTGATGGAGTCGGAGGAAACTGGTATTTTTGAAAGAGAAAGAAAAAAAAGTGTTTGAACTCGCAGGGAAGAGGGCACCTGCAAATGAAGCTCAGCAGCTTCAACCAGCCCTCCCTGGTAGAAACTGCCCCTGCAGACATGAACCGAATAGGAGAAGGATTTTGCATGACCTGAGTTGCTGGGGAGGCGAAGGAGGGAGGGATGAAGGGGCCTGGAGTGCCTGGGAGCAAGAGCAATTGGACAAGGTGGAAAATAAAGCGATTAAACACACTTGGACTTGCTCAGAGGTGGGAGGGGTACATTTTTTTTACTGCTGCCCCAGGGCCCCAAAATGCATTGGCACGGCACTACAGAGAAACCACTAATCCCAGTCACCAAGGGGAGGGAACGGGACTTTCTCGTTCTCTCCCGCTTGCCGAGCGTTTGGACCCCTGTCGAAGGAAAGGCTGATGGGATTAGAGGAAACAGCTGGCTCGAGTCTTACCCTGCGGGAGCTCGCATTCTCAGGACTCGGGAAGAGAGGAGTGCCCCGCTGCCGAGTCGCATTCCAGGTCATTTGCTGAGCCCAGATGTTTTCTAATGAGCTCTATGATAAATCCTTTTCCTTTACTACCGAGCACAGTCCTTGCCAGCCAGGTCCGTCCCCAGATCTCGCTTTCTGCACAAGCCAGGCAAGTTGGACTTTGCAGTTCAAGCCCGCTAGCCAAATTACCGCTAGGACTCGGGCCTTTCTGCTTTGCCTCCTCAAAGGGATGGAGCTCAGAGCTCAAATCTGTTACCCTAAAGCCTGATGAAGGTTGCTGGCCCAAATTCCTCCCCTCTCGCCCCTCCTTACCTCTGTGTATGTTACTAAGCTGAGGGTGGATTGACCTGGTGGTCAGAAGGAACGGTGAAGTGCTCTTCTACCCACATGCTTTGGGTGAATCTTAAAACCCAGGACTGGTATTTGTAAGGAGTAAGAGCATCCTTGCTCTGGGTGCTGGAACTGCACAGATGCGAGAGTCGCACGCTGGCAGCGGTGGGAGGATGCGCTCCTCAGACCCTACCTGCCACCACTGTCCCCTCCCTTCATCTACCCGAGATGGTGATGGCAAATCACCCCCCAGCTTTTTTACTAGTAAAATGTTTTGCCTCCATCTCCTGACAGGAGTACTGCTCCCTTCACCTCGGGCACGCACGCCCTGACCCACAGCAATTTGAGGTCCTAAGCTGATATCTTGGAGATGTCTCAGGGCTTATTTAGGATCCAAGAACTGGCAGTTCAAGCCCAGCAGGTGATGGTCCAGTGAGAGAAGGGAGCTGATGAAGAGCCATCTTTGTTCCAGGGAGATGCAATATAATTTTGTACCCTTTTACGAAGGAGCTGCGGAGAGGTGCAGTGAGCTGCCTGATGTGAGATGGGGCAGAGCAGTCCATGGCAGACCTGGACCTCCGTCTCCCAAGTCCCTCCTGGGTCATGCCAGGGGGTTTAGTGCTTCTTTGGACCCCGTGTGGCGTGTCTCAGGGATGGTGAACAAAACACAAGTTGCTGGGGGACAGACAGAGCGTGGGCCCAGCTGTGGGGATGTGCGAAGGGCAATTCCCTGCAGCCGTCCATGGACGCACATGCTCTCCCTCCCTCTCTCTTCCCAGCTGCCTTTCCCCGTGTGTGTTTTCTAGCATCCAGTTATGGGCAGGGAGCCTTGGAATCTGCGTTAAGACACAAATAAAAGGCATAGTTTTATTTTTAACTTACAAATACACCCTTTTAATTCTCACGCCCACAGTTCCTAGTCCTGTCCTGACAAGCGGGGAGCCCCTGGCACTGTGGGCGTTTGTCAGCAGGCCCAAAACAGCAACAGCGGGTGAGGGAGGGAAGCTCCTGGAGACCGGAGAGCAGGTTTCTGCTGGGTCTCAGCACACAAAAGCCGTGGGGATCCAGCAGCAGGGGAAAGGGCTGATGGGGGAGCCATAGGTGGGGGTGTGGACATTTTGGGCAAGGCTCTGCACCTGTGTTTTCATACGGGGTCTGTATGGGATGGAAAACAACAGGCTGATGAAATGGGTTGTCGTCGGGGGGTAGAGCAGAAAGAGTTTTACACCGAGTGTCGCACCACTCGGCATGAAAACAGCAGCGGGGTTTGGCAGGGGTGTTTTAGGAGCAGGCAGCAAGTTTCTCACAGCCTGCGGGGAGCTGGTAAATGAGGGGGTGATGCAGAGCAAGAGTCTAAAAATGCTGCTGAAGCCAGTGACCCTGCCTAGGGGCGAGGGACCTGACCCTCAGGACGGCTCTTTTCCTCACGGTGTTTCCTCCTTGCTTTCCCCTCCGTCCGCTCCCGGCTGCGGAGTGGCTTCCTCTAGCCCGTGCTGGAGCCGGTGTCTGTCCAAATGACATCTGCAGGCATCAGGTCTTCACTCCTTGTTGCGGCTGCGATACCGCATTGCCAGAGAGGAAGGGGAAAAGCGTTGGCCCAGGGCTTTGACAGCCTCTTGGCAGCTTCTTTCAGCCTCCAGCCAGCCTGTGCTGTCACACAGCACCTCTGCCTGCTTCTCCTGACACCAGAAAACCCGAACTCTGCTCCTCCTGCCTCCCCACCCCCAGATTTCCAGATTTCTGGGTTTCCCTTTTCTGCTCTTTGGCTCTTTGCACAACTGGGACTCGAATGAATAGTAGGAAGCAGTGAATGAACTGCACGCTGGCTCATATCCCTGCATGCAGCCTGGCGCTCCACGCAGAGTAATCACACCCCAGTGCCGAGGATCCCACAAAAACCATCAAAATACTGAATCGTGGACCGGATACACTTGGGTGAATTTCACCGTGATGCCCGTGATCTGTTACATCTACATCTTACTTTTCTTCATTTATCCACAGACCTGAGAACTTGCTTCCGAGCTTCTGATGTCCCCTCTTTCGCTCGTTATATTATTCGGAATAAATAGGAGCTCACTGCTGGTCGTGCTGGCCATGAGGAGCAGGTAGAGAGTAGTCAAAATCCCAAATTCAGTAGCAGGTGAAAATGGGAGATTAGGATTTGGGCTCCTGATGGTGTATGTGGTTGTGGCAAAAGACTGCTCCTTTATTGTTGCCCCTTTGGAGCTGAGCAGCTCAGTGCAGGCCGGGGCCGCGTCGGTTGCATCTAGCAGGATAACAAAGGGATGATGGAAGCAGGTTTTTGCCATCCTATTTACAAAATCCTATTGTCCCGGAGCTGGAAGGAACCGAGCAGCGGGGAACCGTTCCTTCGCTGGCAGCCTCCAGCCTCCTTCAGCTAACACCCAGCCCCGGAGCTGGCCTTCCCATCTTTTCCCCAGGACCGCTGCCAGCCCTGCGCTCCCCACAGCTGGTGCTTTCTTACCGTCTCCTCTTCCTCCTTCTCTCATCTCTATGCAAATCTTCACACAAGCAGCAGCCAGCAAAGCCCATCGCAGCCTTGCAGGTATCTTTTGATTTGGGTAGTGCTGTGCCAGTGTTTAATGTGGAGGCCTCCATTAGATTAATTGCGCTTTTACAGAAACACAGCCCTTCCGCTCTCCCGACAATTATCGTAACTGAAAGGGAGCGATGAATGGGGTTTCACTGGGATTGTGTTTGGCTGTTGGGTTTTTAATGGGAAAGGGAAAGAGAGGAAGACAAAGAATAAGAAAGAAAAGGAAGAAGGGAAAAGAAAGGAAAAAGAAAAAAGAAGAGAAGCCCATCCTCGCTGCTGTTGGAGGACTTTCCCAAAGTTTTCACCACGGCTAGGACTCTACCCCAAGCACTCCCTATCAAGTGTTATGTTTAAATAGGAACTGTTTGCCTTCAGTGAGCCAAATCCAGACTTTGTTTATGTCCCTGCAGCAGCAAACGCTGGGAAATTACCTTCACACACAGCGTTGCTTCCACAGCCAGCTCGTTTTTACGGCCGTGCGCTGCCAGCGGGCTCCCCCCGTTCCTTTTTAGCGCTCTCGGGGGGCTGCATCGCCCCGGCCGGGCGGCGAGAGCTCCGNTGTGTGTGTGTGTGTGTGTGTCCCCACCACCTCCTCGCCCCCGCCCTGCGGACCTGCTGCTTTTTTTCCCCGCCGCTGATCAGCACCAGATTTTCCGCCTCTTTTCCTTTCCCTTCCATTCTCTTCCCCCCCCACCCCACACCGCGGGTGATTGATGGCCGGGAGGATGAGAATATTGCCACGGGCAGAAATCAGTTGCAGATGAGGCGGACTTCGGGGGATCTGCTGTGCAATCGTTAAACTATTTCCACCGCCGCTTTAGCTCAAATAAAATAAAAGAATAGGATATGGGGAGCCGCGCTCTATCGGTTGCACATCTGTGGTGCAGAGTCCTCCCCGTCTATTTTCGGTTTCGAACAAAAGTGCAGAGGAAAGAACGGGAATGCTCAGTATATCAATTAACCGCACGCCAGAGGACGTGTAGTAGTTCGGGTATCAGAAATTTTCCTGGTGGCGAGGCAGTAAACTTTTGTTACTTGAAAAGTTTGTACTGGGGATGAATTTACATCTTTGTATCCTTGTAAATAGTTTTTGTGCTTACGAGAATATTACAAAGGCTTATATCCGATATCTCTCTACCTGTTTCTTGAGTCGTAACATAGTGTTGCAGTTTGTCTAAGTATTTGCAGCAATTCTCGTTTGTTATATACAACAATCTCTATGTTTTATGCATAGTGGGGATTTATCTTTTTCTCTAACGGATGTTCTGGGGACAGAACATGCTTCAGCCCATTTTCAGGGGGCATTAAAGTTGATCCGGACAATCCCGTATCGCCTGCTAACATTTCTCTTACCAGGGCACTCTTACGAGAAACCTAGGCTCTGCTCCGCAATTTAACTTTTATGTATAGGATTAATGCCATCAAATTAAAAATTCAGCCTGCGCGAAGTGTTTGTGGAGTCGGAGGACCATAGCTTTGCCGTGCGGGATTTTTTGGGAAAAATCTGCACCCTATTGAAAGGAGTGGGAAAGATCCTAGTGATATGGCAAGGCTCAGATTTTCCCTTGTATTTTTAGCCTAAGAACTTAATGTCCTCTCTGCAATGTCCAACCAGCCAAAAATCAGCTGTATACAATGAGCACTTTTGCTTTTCGAAGGCAATCTCCCATCTCAAAAGAGGCAGCTCGCCTCAAGTTTGCAAACCGCAGGATGGGAAATGGAATTTGCCTTCAGTATAAAAATCCCAAGTGTTTGCAAACAGCCCTGAGAAGAATCCGGGCTCTTGGCTTGACCTCTCCGCGCTGAATTCCAGCTTGGGGAGTTTGCGGTCTTGCAAAAAGGGCGAACAAGCAAAGTCTTCCCCAGTGCCCGATCGTCTCTCTGAAGCGAGGAAAACAGTCAAGCTGGAGGGAATTTTGGGTGCCCAGGAAGTGCAGGATTGAGCCCCGAGCCAAACTGCTTTCAAAGTAGCCTTGAAGACCTGCCCGTATTGGAGTAACTTTGCTCGCGGTGTGTGTTGGCATTGCCGAGGTGGCGTTAAGTTGGTGTAGTTGTGGGAAACCTGCCCGAGAAGCAAACTCCCCAGGCAGTTATTCTTCCCCGAGCTCTGTGCTCTTCCCACTAAAACGTTAGCAATACCTCTGCCGGCTCCCGTATCGGAGCTGCAGCGACCGCAGGGCAGCAGAGCCGAGGACTTGCTCCATCCTAGGGCTTTGCTCCTTTTTTTTTTTGAAGTCTGCTGGGAAAAAAAACCCCTCCTCTGTAGTAGCCTGGGCTCAGAGATCCCCTGCGATAAAGACAGGACCAGAGTGCGGCGGGTCCAGCAGGGCTTAGAGCAGAGAAACTTCTCCGCTGCTCAAATCAGACTCTTGAAAACCTGAATGGCTGATAAAATTGTGCTTTTGGGGGAGGACCGGAGTAGGAATGAGGGGTGGCCTATCCCCCGCGCCTCCCGTTCGCACTGGTGGGAGCCACGCTTGCCGTTTTCCAGACCTTTGTTGCTTGCACAGCGTTGTTTAGGGAGGGAGCGACACAGGGCGGTGGGGGCCGGGGCTTTCCTGGGCATAAATTAGCTCCGATGGTGGGAACGGAGCAACCCAATACTCCTTCCTACCAGTTGTGGAGCCGGGCTGGACCGCTACCCCCATTCCAGCCAAGATTTCAGTCCTTTGGAGTTGAGCTTTGGAAGTGGTGTCAGGATCGGGCCCTCACTTCAGTCACTATGGCAGATGTGGCTTACGCCTCCTCCTTCTCTGATAACAGAGCTCAGCCAACATGTCCAGCGAGGGGAAAAGACCGGCATTCGGTTCACGCTTTGATTTTGTTGTTGGTTGCTGGGCCCAATCCTGGAGTTTTAGGAGGGACCGTCTAAACGTCAAGTGTGAGGTCAGCCCCCGGCACGTCTGGTAGCAATTGAAAATACCAACCGGGCTGTGAGCTGTTACGTTACCCCCAAAAGCCTCTGGCCCCTCCGTGCCACATGTTTTTATGCTTCGGGATTGGAGGTATTGCAGGCAGTGCCATGGGTAAGTAACACAGACGTGGGGTTTTATGTTGTCAAAACTGAGAAGGCTGGTGTAGTGTAACACAGAGATTAAGAGGGCAAAAGAGTGCTCAAAATGACTGGATTTCTGCTGTTGTGGCCAGGATATGGCCCGAAAGGGTGTAAAGGGAGAAGGGAAATGTCAGGAAGGATCCTGAAGGATCCACAGCTTCATCCACAAACCCTTTTCTCTTTCCCTCTTTCCACCTCTTGCTCCAGCAGCTGGGAACCTGATCCTGCAGGCGCAACCCCGCCGCGTAGGGCACGGCTTGATTTTTTCCTGCAAGTTTGGTAATGAATGACCGAGCGAGCCGAAAGCCAGCGTGGTTGGCATTTGAGACAACTCCCATCCCTGCCTGCAGGACGGCCTTACGCCGCGTGTGTGCTCAATTAAAAAAATAATAATCCCGGTGGCCACTCTGTACTAGAACTGGTTTTATCTGGTTCCAGTTATGCTTGTTTTGAGTAAGGCGAGCGGTGCCAGATTCTGATCTCATTTGCACCAGCGGAGTCATTTGGAGGAGCCGGTCCCAGTTTACCTCACTCTAAGTGAAAGCAGAACTGGTCCTGCTGGGAGAAGCGCTCCCCGGGGAAGTCGCTGCTGCCTGCCTGCAAATCAAACACGGGTAAAACTCAACGGCGCTTGGGACCCTTCCCAGAGGCGGTGCGGATTTTACCACCAGCCCCCGTGAAAGCTGTTTTCACCGAAAAAGGAGGGGAGAGGCTGAAACGGCGTGACTGCGCGGCGAGGCGAGCCAGGTGCTGCGGGGAGATGCCAACAGCGGGTGACGGTGGTCAGGCTCCCCATGGGGGAGGAAAAACCAGAACCCCTTTCCATGCTGGGTGTGAAATCGCTGCTTGTAGGGGTGAGAGAGGGCTTTAGAGAGAGCAGCCCGGCTGGAGGGCAGCACACGCTGTTGCTGCCTGGGATTTTCAAAGGGGTTTTGGATCCACGGTCCAGGTTTGGCCAGGGGTGATCCTCCTGCACGGCCCGTACTCTCGCCCCCAGCCGGGCTGGGTGGCTGCTCTGCGGAGAGAGCGTGTGGGAAACACCAGCTCCAGGGGAAAGGCGGGAGGGAGTCGAGCCTTGTTCAGGTCCAGACACACGAGCAAGGCCTCTGGCTGAAATGCTGCTAACAGCTGTGTTTGGAAGTGCCTATTTTTCATATTATCTGCAGCGCGCTGGGATACGACCTACCGCTGGGGACTGTTCTAGCCAAAGCATGTTGCAGACTAGTCCTTCCTTGCGCAGGGTCTCAGACAGAGCCTTGCATGCTCTCCCTTGCCCCACTTTGCCCAGGTACCCCAGTCCTGCTGCTCCCCAAAACTGCCAGCTGCTAGAGGCTGGTACCAGGGCTTGTTTTCCAGGTCCTCAGCACGGGGGATCCTTGCTCCCATCCCATTGCCCCACTGCTCTCACAGGCTGTAAAGTCCCCAGTTTTGAGCAGGTGCTTGAAAAAAAGAGGGAGTGGAAGGTGGTGTGGGACCAGGATACATTCCTGTGTTCTGGGTTGATGCATTTTCCTGGCCGTGATTTTTCTTAATTCTGAAGAAATTGAGCAATTGAAGTAAATTACCAGAAACTGTTTATATTACTCTTGCCTCCTCCACAGGCCATTAGTGTGTCCCTTTTCCAGCAGAGCTCCTTTAGGACCCCATTCTAAGCCTATCTAAGTCCATAGGTAGCCTTCCAATGACTTTGGTAGGTAAAGGAGCTTGGATTTTTCTTTTCCAGCTGCATAAAATGAGTTTCTGGAGTGCTGAGTGCATGGTCGAGAAGCCAGATTTAAACTCCCAATGTACCAAAGTGTTTTGAACTCCTGGCCAAAGTGGGGAGGGGAGAGGGCTTTAAAAATTCTGCACTGCTTTTCTCTATTCCTGCTTTATTTCTGTGAATCACCCAACCATGCTTGAGTGGAAATTAATACGTTACGGAAAGGGAAGCTCTAACATGTCCTGCTTTTGAAAGGAGCAGAGACGGCCAGATGCATGGTGAGCAATGCCATGGCTTTTGCTCCATCATTGAAAAGTTTTTCGAATTGATTTTTGTGCTTGTTAACTATCAGACGTCTTCCTGTGGCAGTTCGTTTTTATTTTTTTTATGATTTCTTCACAGATTTTGCATCTCAGCAGAGGCAGATTGAAGCTCTCTGCGCAGAAGAGACTTCTGTGCTCAGTTAGGCGCTCATCTGTCTTGCTGTCCGGAAGAATTACCTCTAAACATTTTCAGTGTCTGGTTCTCTTCCCTCTCCTCTCACGAATTAATCGATCAAATTAATTTGGGCTACTGCAGGCCCAACAGTAGAGTCCTCTAAAGAATGTTGCGCTTTGTATTTTTTGCAATCAAAGTGAAAAATATGTAGCTAAATGCAAATCTGAAAAAAGAGGGAAGTATTGGATAGGAGAAAGTATGGAATAAAGTAAGTTGTTTTGATTTTTTTTTTTCAGTACACAGCAACCTTTCAGGTTTCCCCAGTTTAGATTGAAACGCTTCCTAGTGACGCTGGCCTGTAATGATTTTAGTTCCACATAAACAAGTATTATTTGAGTTGAGATTCTGTAGGGGCAATTCCCTGTAGTGGTCAGAAGGTACTGTTTAGACAAAATCCTGCGCCTAAGGAGACCCGTGCCCTGGGTCTTTCTGGGACTGATACACATTTCTTTCCAGTTGCCACCAAATCAAACACTTACTGTGGTTTTTATTGCTTATAGATGCCTAAATAATCACTTGCCTTTTAATGTTAACAGCTACCTGCAGGAGAGATGGCTCCTGGCCACCTCCACACACAGGAGTGATCCCACCTGAGTCCTTGGAGACCTTTCTCTTCCCCCCTTGCCCAGCAGCACGGTGTCCTTGCGTGATCCCCCACCGCGCAGCCATGTCCTGGCCTGGCTCCCGCCTGCCCTGCAGCCTGGCGTTTCCCCCAAACACCATCCCATCAGGGAACGCACGTCACATCGTGTGGGGCACGGGCTGTTGGCAGTCGTCCCTCCCCTCCTGCCCCGGGCAGCCTCTTCCCTCGAAGGAATTCTGGCACTCCAAAGACCTCCCCATGCTTTTCCCACTCCTGTCAGCTCGCTCAGCGTATGGCCCTCCTGTGACTCTGATCTTACAAGCAGAGAAACTGAGGCACGGAGCAGTCTTTGGGGCTTTCTTTTCTCCCGGCAGTGCCGTGCAGCAGCTTTTCTCAGCCAAATGGCACAAGTAACTAGTTGAAGGCAAAGGCAGGATCCGGCACTGCTGTGATTCGTGTCACGGCATGAAGGTGGTGGAGGTCCCAGCTCCCAGGAGCTGAAACCTTCGCCTTGTCCATCTCGCTGAGATCTCACGCATCTCACACAAGGACTTGAATCACTGATTCAGGCACTGAGGTAAGGCCGTTTCCCGGCTTCCTACCTCGTTTTCCTTAGCTACAGCCTGGAGCCGGCACTATTTCTGTGCTGTACTCGCAGGCTTCGAGCAGTGTTTGTAAAGCTCAGGGGTTTCTTGTCTCTCAGAACCTGGGATGCTGCGTGTGTGGCCATGAGCACAATATACCTGTGTCTGTGTTTTTATGTGTTTGGCAAAATTGCAAGATCCTGGATAAGAAAAATACCTATAAATATAAACTACTCATGAAATGTTCCCCTTGTCCACCTGCAGGCTTGTCTTGTATTATGGTGTAAACTTCCCACTGGAAAAAGAGGGTAAAACTGATTAGATCTTTTTTTATTTTCCTCCAGAAGTGTTTGGTTTCCAAATGGCCAGGAACAGCTGTGGGCTGGATGGTGAGAACGTGGCCTCCGAGGTAATTCCCGTGATTGTCCTCCAGCCGATGTAACCATGTAGATTTTCACAGCTGCTTCCAGGCGTTGGCGGGGACTGTCCTGTTTGCAGGACTCCTGAAAGGCCCCGGGACTGTCGGGATGAGAGGAAGGAGCTCTTCTGGGTGACATGAAACATCTGAGCGTGCTGCCACCAGGCTCGTGGGAGGCTCAGCCGTCGGCAGGGCTCCTGCCAGGCTCTCCGGGTCTCCAGGGGATGCCGAGCTGGTACAGCTGAGACCCATCAGCCTTGGTTATTTTGCCCCTCAGCTCTTCGGCCGTGGGGACAGGCTGGAAAAGGGCTCCGGGGCCGCTCACCACAAGGCTGCAGCTGTGCGTTGCGCTGAGAAGTTGTTTGTCTCCGGAGTCTGGGATGTGCCAGGCTCAAGGGCTGAGTCATTTGATTTCTCAAATGGGTGCTGAAGGGGTGGCGGAGGAAGCTGCCATGCCGTTCCCTGCAGAGGGAGAGGGGGGAGACCCTCACGGGCTGACGAGTCTGCCGGAACTGAGCTGAACTTTCTGCTTGAAGAGCTTTGACTAGCAGGAAAAAAAATGTGCCCCGGTGCGGAGAAGAGAAAGAAGCCCCTGTGTGCGGGGAAGTGCTTGCTCCCGCCGGCAGCCCGGGGCCGGGGTCAGCGCCGGGGAGCGCACACTTGTTTCTTTAGGGGCTGCAACGTGTAATTTAGCTTGTCACGGAGGAATGTGCTCAATGCCTTTATTTAATCGGGAGTTTGCAAACCTGCTCGGGTGCCTTGTCTTCCTTTTTCCCTTCCCAGCCGGCGGGGGGGAGAAGGAACACGGTGCTTTTGTCTCCCACCCTGTGGCTGCTGTCAGATGAATGGTTTTAGTGGCAGCTCTGTTCGCATGACTGGTTTGAACTATGCCAGCGAACACGCCGCGGTTGTGAACAGGCTGTTTCCAGCCTCAGCTCCCTCCCAAACTCAGCTGCATCAGATATTTTCCTAGGCACTGGCATAAACCTTGTTACTTACTAGAAATGTGGCCCTGCGGGTTCCAGGGCGTTCGTGGGAGAGGGAAAACAACATGTGGATGCGGCCTGTTGAAGGCTTCAAGTAAGTAAGGGATGGCAGTGCTCAGCACCGGAGTGTCTTGAACAATGGGATAAAGCTGCAATTGCTCCAGGTCTGTAGGAAATACCCGGTTCCTCCTGCTCGCCCACTGCCGCTCTGCAAACCAGGCCAGCGGCCGTGCTGCTGGGGGTCCTGGTTACGAAGACATCCCTGCTCAGGAAAGGAAAGGGCTTAAGCATATGTTTAAGTGCTTCCCTGAATCCAGGCCAGGTCCTGTGCTTTAGCAGAGCACAACCTCACTCGTCTTCCTCTCTGTATCGGAGCGAGATGGGAGCCCGGATGCTCGGAGATGATCCTTCGGGCCTCTGGCAATGGGTCTGCTCAAACACCTCTCTGTTCAACACTTCCCTCCAGGGGAAAAAAAAACGGTCCCAAGGAAGCTGGGCTGTCAGCGCAGACAGAAATGTTTGCCTCTGGGTTGAGATGCAGAGAAAAGTGGAAAAAAAACAGCCACCACCTTTCTTTGGAAAGAAGGAAATTGCTCTCTAATCGGGCGTGTGGAAGTGAACTTGTGTGCTGACTCCAGAGGAATTTCGGCTGTTCCCCGGGGGGTTGTGATTGCTGTTTGGGTCACATCCCAGCTCTGATCTCGGCCTTGCCTTTGGGAGCGGGATTCCTCAGCACGGAGCCGCTGGCATGTGAGGAATGAGGGATGCTTGTTTCAGAAAACCAAGCAAACCGAGTGAGTGTGTGTGCGTGCGGCTTAGCCGTGTTCTTAGCAGAAATTGCAGAATTCCCCCATTGAGATGGAAAAAAAATATCCAGGGAGCAGAAGTAAGCCCTGAGAGGTTTCTCAGGGCAAATGTATTTAACCACACCACTCTCAATAACGACAGTGCGAGTTCAGTGGCTAAAACCCTCCGCTTATCCCAGAGTGAGACCTGCAAACCCTGCTTTGTGCAGATCCTCTCACCGGGGACCCATGGGATTCACATGAACAAGCGCTGGGAGGATTAGGAAGCCAGGGCTATAAAGGTGTTGCTGTGGCTGTAAAGGTGTTGCTGCGTTATACCATCATGGTTCCTGTAGCACCAGAAAATAAGAAAACTTATCGGAGACCCCGCCTGATTCCTTCAGAGATCCCAGGGACGAGGATGCCCTTTTCTGGCTGCCTTGGAATGGAGGATGGGGAAGCATCTCTCTCTCATCTCACCTTAATTCAGATCCAGGAGGTTGGGCGTAGTGGAGAGGCAACAGAGCAAAATCCTCTGCCCCGTAATGACCTGCAGATACCTGCGCTGGAGCTGTGCGAGGTGCTTAGTAGGACCTCAGTCGCTGAGATAGACGTGGTGGTCCTCCAGCCGGGGATGTGGTGGTGAAGGCTGTGCAGATAGACTGGGCCACCCGGGGAATGCCCGGCTGGGAGTCCCCAGCGCAGAGCTGCCTCTGACACCGGCGGCTGATAAACAAGGCATTTTTCCTCTCCTTTCCCAGCAAGCGGTCAAGGGCTGGGCCCAGGAGCCATGGGAATCAACAGTCGTCTTTCCAGTGTGGGCTTTGGATCTTCGTCTGGATAAATAAATAGAAGGAAATAACAAATAACATGGTTCTAACGAATATTTTAGAAAGTATAAATGTCTGCCTTTCACCGCAACTCCATCCAAACCCCACAAAGGAAAAAATTTCCCTGTTTCTATGATGCTTTTCCATCTGCCTTTCCCCAGCGATTGGGAGTGTTAGCGCAGGCACCTTGGCTGGCCTGCAAGGAAACACTGCGTGGGATTTCTCTGGGGGTGGGAAATAACCTTCTCGGCCGACCACCTTCGCGAGCGAGGTTTCTGCTTGCTGTTAAAAGGACCCCCCCTTGTCTGCAGACTGAATTCCCGTCCTCAGAGTTAACCGTTCGCTGAATTTGAAGTGGCTCTATAAAAATCAAGGCTGTGTTGCTTTTTCCTGCAGGTTTCTAAGCCTCTGGATTGAGGTTTTCCACTGCTCCCTGCTTGCTGCTGCCTTGCAGCGACACCTGCTGTGCAATTTTAGGAGGAGAGTGGTTTTCCTTCCCGGGAAAGCCGTCCCTTTTCTCTGGGAAGGCTTGCACCAAAGCCAGCTTTGGCTTTTAAGGTGGGAGAAAAGGAAGCGGGGAAGCGTGCACCTTCCTCAAATCAAAACATTTCCGCGGTCTGCAACTTCCCCAACCTGGCTCGGCCCGTGGCGGTCATGCTTTTGTTTTGCAAACTTCTCCCAGCCCAGCTTTGGGTGGGAAATGCTGTAAAAAGCCTGCTATTGCTCCTGGCACAAAGCTCGGGAGAAGTAGTGCAGGTGTCTGCTTGCCCCAGAGCTTGTTTCGGACAGGGAAGAGGCGGTGCAGCATCTCCCGCTCCCCAGGCCGTGTTTCCCTGGCTGTGGGGGGAGATGTGGCTCCTCACACTCTGGGAGGACAAACCTGCACTTGTCGCAGCCAAGAACTGCCATGGAGCTGGAAAACAGCTTCCCTGTTTTTCTTTTTTTTTTCCCTGGTAACGCTTTGCTCTCTGTCTCCAGCTGTAGGATTTTGGCAGAGCTGGCCATGATGTTATGGTTTGTGGTTGGTGCCCTCTTCCCAGCGCTGCTCCTGGCCGCGCCGCCCCCCATAAACAAGCTCGCCCTCTTCCCGGACAAGAGCGCCTGGTGCGAGGCAAAGAACATCACCCAGATCGTGGGGCACAGCGGCTGCGAGTCCAAGTCCATCCAGAACAGGTACAGATCCACCCTCGGTGCAGAGATTTCCATTTACAGATGGCACCAGAGTGGCTTTGGGGACTGTCACTTGCAGAACAGTGTCCCACCTCTCTTCCTTTGCCTTCTGGCTGTCTCAGTGTCAGGTCAAATCTCTTTCTGCTTTTTTTGGGAAGAGCAGGGAGCTCCGCCGAGCACTCATCCCTCCTGTTGTCTTTGCAGGGCCTGTCTGGGACAGTGTTTCAGCTACAGCGTCCCCAACACCTTCCCTCAGTCTACAGAGTCCCTGGTTCACTGCGACTCCTGCATGCCGGCCCAGTCCATGTGGGAAATTGTGAGTATCCCTGCCGCCTCCACGCTTCTTCCCGCTGGGCCTCGCCCAGGGGCTCTGACCTCTGCTCTGCCACCACTTCAGGGCAAGTCGTTCTCCTTCCCTGAGGTTTTCCCACTCGTGGTTTCCTTCCAGGGTGTCTCTCAGGTGACTGCACCCTGTCTCGAGGTGCCTGGGTGAATGGGGCTGCTGGAAGGAACGTGACTGCTGTGATGAATGATGCATTTATCACTCTTTGCAGAAGCATCCCCCGTCAGTCCCTGCATTATTCATCCCTCTGCTCATCCCGCGTGCCTGTTTTCTCCATCACTCCCTTTGTCGCCTCCTCCCACTTGGGAGTTTTTGCCTTCTTCCGTGTCCAGAAGTGCTTCCCACACCCCATCTGCCCGTCACCCTCAGGCCTCACAGTTTCACGCCACCATTGATCCATAAACCCTGCCTCCGAGGCGAGCCTGGGCACCCGGGGAGCTGGGTTCCGCCTCTGCTTTGCTTTCAGCTCACACATTTGGGCAGATGATTTAGTCCAAACTATCTGAGATGCTCAGCAGCGTGTCTTGTGGGTGGCTTTTGGTGTTACCACCGATATTTCCGTGCCGGTAGTGCCTGGGAGCAGCGTCCCGCGTGACTTGGTGCATTTTCCCCTGGTCTCTGCAGCTTGTGACCTTGTGAGACGTTGAACTCTTGCCTTGCAGACTGACTGGGGTGGTTTGTCGGTATGGGCAACAATCCATCGCTTCGGGCTTAAAATACCCCAACCCTGTGGGACACAGGGCAGGTCAGGCCGCCAGCAGCAGGCATCGAGCCTGTGTGCTCACTCACTGTGTCCTCATCCTTCTACCCAGGTGACACTGGACTGTCCAGGCAATGACGAGATCCCCAGGGTTGACAAGCTGGTGGAGAAGATCCTTCACTGTAGCTGCCAGGCTTGTGGGAAAGAGCCGAGCCATGAGGGAGCCCTGTTCAATGTCTACCTGAACGCAGAGGAGAACATGCCCGCTGAAGGTCCCAGCCCCCATCACTATGCCCACCACCAACAGGAGGTGGAAGAACCTCCTGCTTCCAGCCACCACCATCACGAGGAGGAGAGCGACGAGTGACCTGGCCTTTGCGGACTGTCCTGGCAGCCGGTGGCGCGGGCAGGGGGTGTGTGTGAGGGAGAGGGCCGGGGTTTGGGGAGGGAGGGGGGTGGTGGAGTCTTTCCTGTTTAATAGCTACTACCCTCACGCTTTGCTCTCCACGACACCCCGGGGCTGGAGGAACGTTTTGAGGCACAAGCAGGGCTGAGGGGCAGAATGTGGGGCTGGAGCTGTGGGGCGAGAGAGGAGGGCTCGGGGTTTTCTGATGCAAAACTACTTGCACATAATAGTAATAATATATTGAGAGGAGCGTGAACCTGGACGAGGGGGTTTTGTCTGAGAGCAAGAGCTGAGCTGGGCTCCCCGGGGGCTGTCTGCAGGCTCCCGAATCTGCTGAGAAGCCCTTTCTGAGTCCTTCTGGGTTTTTCTCTTGTAAACAGCTCGTGTCTGGGGTGGAGGAAGAAGGGATGCAGCCTCTCCGCAGCCCCAGGAGAGATGCACGTCTCTTCCTGGGGTGTGCAGGACTGGGGGCACCCCTTCTTCCTCCTGCCTGCCCTGCATGAGCAAGGAAACGGAGCTCAGCGTGGATGCGCTGTTCCTCCTGGCACCCACTGGATCTCGGTTCAGCCCCAGCCTCCCTGTATTCAGCGCCTCCCGGGGAGTGCTTTCCCCAGGATGTGCCTCTGGGGCTGTGTGCCTGAGCTTCCTGGGAACCCTGGTGGCGAGAGCCCTTACCTTGCTGGTCCTCGGGGGCCACCATGTAGCTCCCGTGGTGGACAAGGGAGCTGGGGTGTGCCATGGGTGCTGGGGCTTCACATTTGGTGGCCCGCAGGGGTGGCCTGGGTGGGAGCCAGCCCCTCTCCTCCCTCTCCCTGCTGCACTTTAATGGTGATGGAGGGAGAAGGGGGACGAGTGCCGGGATGCCCACGTACCTTCGCAGGGGGCTGCCCATGCCGGGCTGGGGAGGCTCAGGGTGGGGGGGCAGCCCTGGGTCCCTCCTGCTACCCCTTTCTCTCTGTTGTATAAAGCTGATTTCTTTGGCGCTGTCCTGACAAGAGCTTCCAGAGCTTGTAATCGATGCCCCCCCTCCTTTTTTACAAGGTTTGGTTTGGTTTGGTTGGATTTTTTTTTTTCTTAAATAAATTAGTTCTGACTTCCATTTCTCAGCGCGCTGATGCCAGTCTGGTTTTCGGCAGTAGGTTCCTCAGTGCTGACGGGGGAAGAGGCCGTTTACAGCAGGACACCAGGCGGGACGGCAGCATGGGAGAGCCGTGGTTGCCTTTAGCTTTCTACTGCGTTCAATTTGGGAGGAGGAGGAGGAGGGAGAGCTGTTAAAAGGCAAACCGACCCCAAACGCTCAGCGTATGGGCTGCGTGTGGAGACGGGGCGCCTGCACAGCAGCTGTGGCCCAGGCAGGGTTGTGCTCAAGGGCCCCCGTCGCTGCAGCCCGGAGGTTTAAGTGTCAGGTCCCACTTGTGTGGGAAGTGCGTGGGATCTCTGTGGGATGGCGCAACCTTTACCAGCTCTGTTGCCACTAGGTGACACTCTTGATCCAGCGTGTTTCGTGGCATCCAGATGTTCATGGCCCCCAGGAGTGCCTCTGGAGTGGAGGAAGGCGTATGCGGACATGGACTTGGACATCCCTTCGTGGGTGAGGAGGGGACCCAAGCACCTGGGCTGAAAACCAGCGGGCTCTTTCCAAGGGTGTTTGGATCAGGAGTTCCCTGGGCAGGGCAGAGTGTGCCCATGCAAACCTCCGGTCCTGCCGACGCCTGGCCACCCAGCGGGGTTGTGCCCTCTGAAACCATCGGATGATGCTCCCGTGGCTGAGCCTAACCCCGGGGAAGGTCCCATCTGCTCCTGCCCTGCAGCCGGCTCTTTGAGTCCTGGGAGCTAGGGGCTCTGGAGAGCAGCTCTCCGGGTGGGCAAGCGGGAGAGGGTTTGTGTTAAGGCAGCAATTGCCCCAGTGAAGGGGTTGGGCCAAGAAGAAAGGACCCTGGCAGGGGTGGAGGTCTCCTGTGCATTAAGGTCATTTTTTTGGGCTGTGCAGTGTCCTCCCAAGGACGGGAGCTTTATAGGAGAGCCAGGAGGCAGGAAAAGGTGGAGAAATCCATGTTGTCACCAACCACCATTGTGTCCCCCTTTTATTTGCGTACAGTGAAAAGAGGAGCTGGATTTAGCAGGGGGACTGTTCCTGTAAACTCCAGGAGCTGCCCTTCAGGGTGTTTGGAGCAGGATGTCTCCACCTCCTTTCAACACCACCTGAGTGGAGGCAGGCAGCAGGGGGCTGTTGTGCAGGTGGAAACACAAATCTTCTCGAGGTAGCTGGCCAGGCTCCATCCTGCATCTGCCCATCCCAACTCACGGATGGAACGAGATCCGGAGAGTGGATTGTACTCTTGGAGGCTGCTGCGTTAAGCCCCAGACTGCTTGGATGTCCTCACCGAGGTCTCCCAGCCTTCCAGTTTGACTCACTGGCCCTTTTTTTTTGCCGTGTTGACACTTGGGTGGCTGTTGACAACCTGGTTTTGCTTTCCCTGCTAGTGATACTGGAGAGCAGAGCTGGTGGAAACCACGATCCCCTGCAGATGTGTCCAGGAACGCAGCACAGGGCAGAGAGCGCAAACAGGCCAGCAGAGCTGCCGGAGCAGAGATGCTTTTGCAGGGACAACGGTAGGATTTGGACCTCATTTTAAGGCAGATTTTTTTAAAATACATTTCACTTCGATCAGTTCAGATTCACTTCCCCGGCAAACGCATCCAAACGAAGCGTACAAAGCCTCCCACACACCTAGCTGTGGAGGACACACTCCTCATCCAATCTCCTTCTCTGAAGCAAAAGCTCCGGAGATAAACTGAGACGCTCCTCAGGCTGGGGTGCAGCAGGGCTGAGAAGGAAACATGGCTTTGCACTGTGGCATGATTTCCTCGCTGAGCACTCGCCTGGACCCAGCTGGGATAAATCTGTGCTACTGCGTTGATTTATCCTGGCTGGGGAGGCTGCTGCGGTGTGGCCTCAGGGTGGGTTTTCTTGCTCGTCCCCAGCACAGATGGGACGAGGAAGTGAGGGTTTCCTGGTACAAGCACTTTTCTAAAGAAACCTCCTGCTGCGATCAGAGCCTCGCGTGTGTGTGTGTGCTCTGCCCTGGTCTGCCTGCCAGGCCGGAGTGATGCAGAGGTGGCCGGGGAGGGGTTGGCCGGGAGCATCCAAGGAGAGGGTCCTGGGGAAGTGGAGGGAGGGCAGACGCCGTGCATGAGGTCCCAGGAGAGCTTGTCCTGGTACGAGTGACAGCAGCTCTTTCCCAGCGAACAGCTTTTCCAGTGGCGCGGAGATCCTGGGGGAATATGGGCTGTGTTCATGCACAGCTGTGAGCCCTTTGCATCTCCCCTGTGTCCCTTCGTCAAGAGACCTGAATTGGGCATTGAGCGAAAAGCAGGCAAAGTTGTTCAAAAAGTGATTAGAAAAGTAGATCTTGGTGAAGAGACAAATTCCTGCCCCGGGTGGGTGGCTGGGGCAGCGCAGGCGGTGCTGGGGGTGCAGTGGGACGGGGCCGGTGCAGCGTGCACAGCTGGCGCTCACCCGCACATCTGCAGCGGCATCTCCCCGGGAGGAGCGTGTTAAGGACGGCTTTGGTGGCGCACAGGGAGGGCAGGGCAATACCCAGCCCTGTGGCCGCAGGGGTAGGTGCCAGGGACACAGTGGAGACAGACGCGTGGCTCTGGTTTGTGCTGGAGTCAGTGCCCTGGGCTCTGCTCTCCCCCCAGCAGAATTTGCAGCCATTTGTTGGAAGAAAAAAACCCCTTTCAACAGCTGGGTAATTAAAAACAATAATCAGTCTCTGCCAAGCATCCCGAGGCATTGGCTCTGACACGTAGCGGTGGCAGCGTGGGATACCTGCCAGCACTTCAAGATTCAGAAGTGTCTTCTGACCTGGATGAAGGGATGAAGAAGCCAGTGGGACCCGCTGGGAGTGTTGCCTCCCGCTCGCCAAAGGACAAGTTGCCGTGGGTCCATCCGGGGTCATCCCTGCAAAGACATGGATCGGGGCTGCACCGAGGCCAGGCCAAACAACCCCGCAGCGGAGGGGCAGGACCCCAGGCTGTCCCGGCATGGGCACAGCCTTTTCCCTCGGCTTCTGCTCCCACCCTTAATCCCTGGATGCAGATTGCTGGAAAATCAGCTGGCAAGTCCTTTCCGTGCCTCCGGCTGTGTTCCGAGCAGGCGACTGGGGGCTGTTGCAGGCAGGTTTTGTTGCTTTTTATTTGGCTTTGCAAAATTTTGCTTTTTATTGACTGTCGCGGAGGATGGAGCCTGGCGCTTGGTGCCACCGGCCGGGCCTGGCCGCAGACCGGCTGGCCTGTGGGCCACTGGCCACCCGGCAGGCAAACGTGGGGTCTCCGGTGCCAGCAGAGGGGAGGCAGAGCACGGTGCTGGCTGCCTCTTTAAGATGGAAAAGGGGACCCTCTGCCTGCCACTTTGTGGAGTTCAGACCAGATCCCTGTTTTCATTAGCATTTCATTTCATCTCCTCCTCTCCCTCCCCACCCGGCCCCACCTCCTCCGAATCGGCATTTCGGCATCCTTTTCTGTGCATCACGGAGCGGCAGGTAAACTCTGGCTGGCACCTGCGCACACACCCCTCCCCCTCACCCACCCGCACCCCTGCACGCTGGACGCACCTCTGCCCGGGAGAGACACTGCCCACACTCCTGTGCCTTCCGTCTTCCTCCTCAGGGACGAGCTAGGAGCCGGGAGCATCCCCGTTCTCGCCTCGGGGCTGCTCTGCCTCTCGGCGCTGTCTCTGCCTGCAGCAGCGGAGCTCGGGCACAGAGGAGCTCGGTGGGACCCACTGCCCCAGGGGACGGAGCTCTGCAGGCAGCCAAGCCCAGCTGGGGGGCAGAGAGACGAGCATCGGGGGGCCAGAGCATCCCAGCACCCGGAGTATCCTGGCATCCACAGCATCCCTGTCATCTGGAGCATCTTGTGGTCCAGAGCATCCCGAGGTCCGGAGCATCCCTGCACCCAGAGTATTCTGGGGTTCAGAGCATCCTACCACCTGGAGTATCCTGGGATCCAGAGCGTCCCTGTTATCTGAAGCATCCCAGCACTCAGAGTGCTCTGAGGTTCAGAGCATCCCAGCGTCTGGAGCATTCAGAGCATCCCGGGATTGAGCTTATTCCCTGGTCCAGCACATCCAGAGCATCTGAGCATCCAGAGCATCTGAGCATCCAGAGCATCCCTGGCATCTCGGGCATCCAGAGCATGCCAAGCCTCCCCCGTATCCAGAGCATCCCCAGCATCTCGCAGCAGTGTCCAGGGACATCCCAGCTCGGGGGGATTTGCAGGGACAAGGAAATGTGAGTAACAAGGAGGGGAACTTTGCTGCTGCTGATCAGCTCCCGGGAATGTCACTGTGCCCTGATTGCCAGTGAAGAGCGAGAGTGAGGGAAGAGGTGGAGAGGAGGAGGAGAGGAGGAAGGAGGACGGACACAGAGCGGAGACAGAGAGATGGTCCTTTGTCCCCTGGAGCTGGCTCCGGCCATGATCACCTAGCACAGGTCACAGCGGCAGGAGGACCCCCAGCTCCAGAGCCAGCCCCGCCACCCGGCTCCTCATGGAGGGCGATTTGGGGGCCCCCAACGCCAGCGTGCTTGGGGAGCGCTCGCTGCTGGTGGGGAGCAGCTGGGTGGCCGCCTTCCTCTGCTTCATCATCCTGCTGACCACCGCCGGCAACTTCCTCCTCATCCTCCTCATCGTCACCCAGCGCTCCCTCCGCAACACCTCCAACTACTTCCTGGTGTCCCTCTTCATGTCCGACCTGATGGTGGGGCTGGTGGTCATGCCCCCGGCCATGCTCAACCAGCTCTACGGCCACTGGGTGCTGCAGGGCGACTTCTGCTCCCTCTGGTACTCCTTCGACGTCATGTGCTGCAGCGCCTCCATCCTCAACCTCTGCGTCATCAGCTTGGACCGCTACCTGCTCATCATCTCCCCCCTCAAATACAAGCTGCGCATGACCTCCTGCAGGGCCCTCTGGCTCATCCTGGCCACCTGGACCTTGGCTGCGCTGGCCTCCTTCCTGCCCATCAAGATGGGTTGGCACGAGCTGGAGTTCGAGGTCCGGTCCCCAAACGTCACCTCCCGGGGGGACGAGGACCAGTGCCGGCTGCTGGTCAGCTTGCCCTACGCCTTGGTGGCCTCCTGCCTGACTTTCTTCCTCCCGTCTGCCGCCATCTCCTTCACCTACTGCCGCATCCTCCTGGCAGCCCGCAAGCAAGCGGTGCAGGTGGCTTCCCTCGCCTCCAACGTGGCCACCACCACCGATGAGACCACGCCGCAGGTAAGGTGGGCAAGAGGGACGTTGGTCCTTGCGGAGCAAGGGGTGTTTCTGCCTTCGGGACATCCTCAGGGCCGGAGCCGACCGTGGGCTTTGGCAACCAGACCGCAGGGAGGAAGATTTTGGGCAACATCTCCCTCCGTGATGGGAGGACGGCAGCTCCGCGGTGTCCTCGGGGGTGTCGCACGTCTTGTCCCAGTGACGGTGAGCTTTTAAGGTGCTCAGGAGCACAGAAACAGCATGAGAAGAAGCAGAGAAATAAATTAAGATACGAAAATGCTCAGCAGTGCAAAATAAATGCAGTTTCGCCCCCCTCTTGGCTGGCGTCATCCCGGAGGGTTTTAATCTCATCTGACTTTCCACTTGTAAATCTCGGCCGTGGTGGGCGAGGCATATGGGGGAGAAGGAGCTTCAATAATAGCAAATACCCAGTTGTGGAGAGCACCTTATTTTGAACAGCCAGCTTCTATTTTTGTTACCTACTCTATAATGGGAACCGCAAAATACCTCCTCACTCCGTCGCTGGTTAAATCGCCGTGTGTGGGTTTTATAACCAAAATGTGGCTGCGCTTGTTTGTGTTTCTCCGGGAGGAGGTAATTGCCACTAAATCTAACAGCTTTAATTCCACGTAATAGGCTTTATTGACCTCATATCCTACAGGGAAAAGACAAACTTAATTGCCTTTAAATACCTTGATTTAGTTTGTTGTTCTTTCTCTTTTAAGAAAGGAGCCGGGAGTCTCTGAGCGGGCCAGCTCTCCCGCATGCGATGTACCGGGCGTACACAGGGAAAAGGAGAATCAAAGAACAAACAGAGAATATCAGAAAACGTTGCTTTTCCCTTCAAATGCCAAATTTTTGGACTCTACAAACACAACCTGCCGCAGGCCCGGTGCTGCCCGGCTCAGGGGATGCTCGGGCACTTCGCTTTGCCGTGGAAAACCAACAGCCCCCCCATGACCCGGCACACCCCCAGGAGCCCCGAATCAGCTCTGGGCTGCAAACCAGGTGTCAGCCAGGCAGCCATCAGGTTTCATCTTTTTAACCCATTTTTGTTCACTTTTTGGGCAGGAAGCTGAGTGGCAACGGGGCCTCCTTTAATTACGGTGGCAGGCTGAGATAATAACTTCATTTTAGATTGCAAGAGCGGATAAAGGACTGAGTTATGGTGTTTGTGGGCTGAAACGTTTGGCGTCCTGCTTTTAAAAATATAATTAGTTTGCTGCTTTAATCAGCAGCTAGAGCTGCCTCTTTAGGGCACGCTTCATCCGCAGCAAAACAGTGACTGAGTTGGATTTTTCTATAAAAGAAGCATCTTAATGTTAAATCCCCGATTTTACAGTTTAAAAAATCCCCAAACCTCTCAACGTTGAGGGTTTCTACTGCTTCCTCTTCCCGACGCGTGTTTCGAGCACGGCGCTGTGTGCCACCCTCCTGCCCCTTGCGCGAAGGGAAGTAACAGCGGGGTTTTTGCAGGATTTATGGCACCAAAGGCCACTGTTCTTGGGTGAGAGGTTGGTGCCAGCGCCGGCGGGAAGCGCTCGTTCAGTGCCCCTTGTCCCGCTGCAGGTTCCCCGCACCCCGAGCCAGCCCGCGGCCGGCAGCGAGAGCAGGAGATTCACCAACAAGCACAGCAAGAAGGCGCTGAAGGCCAGCCTGACGCTGGGCATCCTCCTGGGCATGTTCTTCGTGGCTTGGCTCCCCTTCTTTGTCACCAACGTGACACAGGTAAGCACCAATGGGTTGTTTGGGTTTTTTTTTTTACATCGGGTTTTCAAAAGCTTTTCACTTTGAATCCAGCGGGGTTGGATCTCGGACGCCTGCAGGTCTTACCGGAAAGACCAAAGATGCGATTTCCCCAGGGAACAAACCCTCCGAAAGGGTTTTGAAGGGTTCCTTCACGAGGAAAACGTTGGCATCTCTGGGAAACCCCTCTGGATGGGGGCGGAGGTGGGAGACGCTGCTCACCCTTGCTGTGTCCCCCCCCAGGCAGTCTGCGGCTGTGTCCCCGCCGGCTTCTTCGACGTGCTCACCTGGCTCGGGTACTGCAACAGCACCATGAACCCCATCATCTACCCGCTCTTCATGAGGGACTTCAAGAGGGCCATGGGCAAATACCTGCCCTGCTGCCGGCACTCGGGGGAGCCCCGTCCCAGCGCCATCTCCCTCTCCATGAGGAACTCCAACAGCGGACCACGCGCCGCCACGTCCCTCAAGAACGTCCTCACCTTGCAGGCGGAGACCGACTCGGTTGACTCTGGGGCGCTGGGGAACGAACACAACCTGCTGCCGGCCGGCAACAGCCCCCGGCCCCTCCTGGCCCCCGGCTCCCGTTTGGTCAACCTTTTCGACGCGGAGCCGCCAGATGCGGAGCTGCAGCCCAAGCGGCTCGGCACCCCTGTGGCCTGAGCGGGAGCGTCCCCACGGGGGGTTACAGACCTCTGCGTGCTGGGAGGGAGCCCTCAGCCCTGCGCAAACTCTCCCGAGGGCCGATTTGCCACCAGACGTCCCCCTGCCCACGCAGAGCTCCTCCGAACCCTCTTCAAACGCAATCTCCTTGGAGAAGACATCGTCACTGAGCACTTCTGCGGGTAGGTTTAAATAGCACAAAACCACGTTTTACTGCTGAATTAATCTGCCTTGTTTCTCTCTCTTTCCGCCCCTCCTTCGCTCACCGTCACCAATCCCTCACCCTTCTCCAAGAGCCGTGGCCTTTTCATCTCCAGTTATTCTGAACCTTGGACTCCAGATGCTTTGTCTCCCCGAATTCAACCCAAGGCTTGGTTTTCAGTGTCCGCTCACCCAGTTCAGCAGATCCCCCCTGTCTCACCAAGCGCACCGCGAGGACCGGTGGAAACCACATCCTGTGAGTCACGGACAAGAGGTTTTGGGGCTGCTCCAGTCCAACAGAACATCCCGTCTTCCTGGCAGTTTAATTTCCTTGCCTGATTTGGAGTGGATCCGTCTCCGTTTCCTGCGAAAGTGGCGAGTTGCAACACAGTGAAACCATCAGGTTTAATGAGGAACAGCCTGTGCTACGGGGGATTAAATTTGATGCAAAATGTTCAGCGCTGCTTTTTGGATATTCAGCAAGGGTGTGGGTGTCGGGACTTGTTTGTGGCTCTGTTGGTACCCTGACAGTAGTAACGGAATCAGCTTCCCTTTAGATTTCATCCTACAGCTTCCTATTTTTGGCATATGACCATCACACTTTGCTCTTAAAATCCAGCAATTTTTAGATGATGCAGTTAGAAAATATACTTTTTTTCTGCCTTCAAACGAGAATCTAACTGAAGATTGTCTTTTAGATGATGATGACGCCCCCCCCACCCGCAACCCTCCTCACAGCCCGAAGCAGAGAGAACAGTAATACGGTAAGCGGGCACTTAAAAAATAAATAAAACAAACGCTTTTTAGGGAATTCTTCCTCAAGTGCCTTTTGGCTGCAGGGATGGGTTGGCGGGTGGTTGCTGTGCCCTCCCTGGACTCGTATGCTCCCAGCCTTGCTGCCTGTTTCACAGCTCACGCCAACCAGTTTGATTCTGCTCCCGAAGATTATACGGACAAACAAGTCCAAAGCATCCCTCGGACACGGGATGCTGGAAGAAGCAGCCGCACACCAAGCAAGTCTCAGTAGTTTTTCTTCCCACGTTTCCCACGTGTGTTCCAGGACTGAACGACAAATGTTTTTATGACTAACTTGTCATTTATTTGCTACAAATCCCCTTGCAAGCCGCGGCTGGCCCAGCGGTCAGTGGTAAGTGACCGTGACAAAGGGAGGACTGAGCACAGATTCAAACATCAAACAGTTTAACGCATCTTTGCCACACGTCTGTGGGCAGGTAACTTGGGTCTGCTATCAAGCATGAAGATAAATATGTACATCTTTCCACAAATGGCTTTATATAAGAAGGTATGAACATACTTTGACTACAACTCTGGTTAAAAAGGAGTAGAAAAATACATGATGAATTTTGGAAGTGCATTAGGTTGCCATGTCAGCAGACACAGGAGATGGACCAAGAGAGATGCCTCTTCAAGCTAAATGTTCAAAAGCAATAACATGTTACTCTCACGGAGCCAATTCTTTGTAAGAAGGTGTTTGCTTGTGGGCAAACCCTCTGATGCGGCAAAGAAATCGTGTTCCTTTCCTGCAGCCAGTGGCGTCAACGGCCGCCCCGCGAAAGAGGCCCACAGCCTGTCTGGGAGATGTCTCCATCGCTACAGATCCGAGCTGAGCAGGTCCGAGCCCCCCCCGCAGTGGGAGGAACTGGGGAGAGAAAAAGCCGGGCACTGTCCCCAGAGCTGCTGTGCGTCACTGGGTGACACCGCCACCCCCAGAAAGAGCCGCATTTCCTCCTCTGTGAGAAATACCCTGCAGGTGAGGTTTGCAGAAAGCCGGGGAAATAAAGGAGAGGCGGTTATTAAACTGGCTGCTGGGACAGGGTGGGAGGAGGAGGCTCCATGAGAGCCGAAATTGGAAGGTGCAAGTGCTCTGTTTCTCCCCTGTGACTCAAGAATACCCTCCAGACCTGGATTTGGGGAGGGATTTGTATTGACCAGCACTTGTTTTAAGCCAGAAAAACACAGAGATGTTCTCAGAAGGGGGTTTATCCCCCTGCCAGGTTCCTGCTAGATTGCGTTTTCTTGGGCTGAGCAGCAAAATAGGCCAGAAAAGGACCTTTTATGGAAGATGTGGATCGGTCCCACACTGTTTTGGAAGACTCCGCATGGCAGGGGATGTAAAGCAGGGTCCCTCCCTCTGGTTTGAGACTGGGGGAGAAGACAGTGGGTGCCAATTCGCTTTTATGGAAGGAGGTAGAAATCAAACAGTTTCATGTTTATCCTATGCCAAGTATTGGTTTTATTCTAAGCCAATTAAAAATATGTCTAGAGGAGGCTTTTAAGGCTGGAGATGTGTGTGGGACACAAACCAAAAGTCTCTGTGGGTTGCTGGCTTGCAAAGCCTGGGAGGAAGTTTCACAAAGTAATAAATCATAAAAAGCCCACTCTGTTTCTTCTGCTGTCTTTCACCTAGGGACTCAAAGCATGTTTCTAATCGGAATGAGGCCTCGAACACTCGTCGCCCTCAGCTTGCAGACAGGGAAACAGTCTTGTCAATTGGAAAGTGCCCAAGCCCTGGCAGCAAAGCTGCAGCAGACGGGGGAAAGAAGCCGGGTAGCCTCAGCCTTTCGCCTCCCCGGATAGCAGAGGCGAAGCAAGGATGCTGAGACGCACAGAGACGGGCTGCCAGAGCCTGCAACACACCTGCGAAACCAAAACCCAAACTGACCACTGGTGGAAAAATGGTTTTAATTTCCTAATGATAAGCCCCTCTCCATGATATGCTTAAAATACCCACAGAGCCACCTGCTTTCCCAAGAGTTATATAGCAGAGAGACAGTCCCTAATGGTGACAGCTGCTTCCCTCAAGAATAGACCCAGTTTGTGCAAGGAGGGAAGTGCTGTCAGTTCCTGAGGAGCAATGCTGATTCAGGCAGGAATCAGCCCTTGCTCGTCTGTGGGAGACGCTGTGGGCGGCTGCTCCGAAAGCTTTGATCCAGTGACACGCCGGTGCCACGCTCCAGGCTCTCAGGAGGGTCTGAAAACTGCAGCTACAGCTCTGCCGGCTCCACCGATGCTCCTTTGGGAATCCCAGTGCAACGGACGGTGCTTTGGAAGCGGTTTTAGTGCTGGCTGAGCATCTCTACCCAACACAAAGAGCTCTAATTTGCTCCTTCGCCTGCTGCCTGTTTCTTGCTGTCCCCGCTGTTTGAACAGTCTGGGCAGGGGAGCGAGGTTTCTCCCAAGAGACAGCGGGGGGAATCACGGCCGTGAGCGTGACCAGCTGGAAAAGCCTCACCGTGAGCCACATCCTCCTCTCGCACGGTGTTTTCCTCTTCCCGAGCCTCGCTGCCTGCTGCCCGCTGCGATTTCTTGGCTAGAGGGGAGAAAAGGCTGCCACTGCCCTTCTCTTCCAGCCGACAATCCTTGGTTTTAATGCCCACAGCTTTTAGGATCGTGTCCATTTGCTTCATGTAGTCCAGGTGGCCGTTTACCTGCAAGCAACAACAGGAGACCCGTTAGTGGGGAAGCTGCGGGGAACCCAGCTCAGTCAAATCCTTCATCTCAAAAGCCACCGCTGCCGTCAGACTTGGTTTCAGCTCCGAAAGGCCGAAAGAATGAGGTCTGAAAAATGCAGTTGCCCATTGGGTAACCCCAACTGGCTGCACCCCCTATGGCACACGCTGCTGATGGATTGCTTTTCCTCTGACAGGTGTATGTTTAACTGCTTGGACATTGCTGAGTTACAAGATCCTGGGTGCCGCGAGGGTAAAAGAGGAGGTGACCTGCCATGGGGAGAGACGCCCAGGTAGGAGACAAGTTGTCTTAGTTCAACTCCCTGCTCTCTGCGAAATCATGTGTCCTCCCTGTGCCTTAGCTCCCTTGTAAAAGTGAAGATTATCTTATTTAAATTAGGCTGTGGTCGCTAAATCTCACAACAGCTACCAAGCGTGTTAAGGTTCTCGGCTGGAAGGTGCACTGATCTGTCCCACTGGGAGCCTGAGGGTTATGGGTTCATAAACCAAATACCTGCAAAACCCTACACGTTTTTATTGTAAGGTGATTTCCACGATAAGATAAACCCTTCTGAGATGGATGCTGGAATGTACCCTCCCAGTCAGGGCATAGGAGGGAGAGAAAACCTCCTCTGCCAGTTATTATTTTTGTATGCTAAAGGCTACCTGCCTGGGAAGGCAGAAACTGCCTGCTCTGGCTCAGGTGTCCCGTGCAAGCCGGGGGGGCTGAAGTAACGACAGCCGGGATCCTTCTAGGGACCAGCCTTTGCTGTCATACTCACAGCCAAAATGGGAGGAAGCGCTTGTGAGCGCACGGTGGATTTATAGTGGGTTTTTCTGGGAGAGGAAAGCGCTGTCAGGCTGAGCCGAGGCTGTTTCGATGGTACACTCCCCAGCTGGCCTGCAGATTTCAGCAAAGATGATGGGGTGTGATTTGCATCCTAAGATACTTTAGCATCTTTGGTAAATTCTATTTATTTCTAACAGTTTAAATCCTTCCTGACCTAGCCAGAAGGCTGTCTCAGGCAACACCGCCTCTTGTTTTCCCAAATCTTGCTAGTAATTAGGGAATTCCTACAGCAGGGAATACCCGACACCACCGTCCTGGGTTTCCTGCTTCCCAGCCGTGTGTGCGACCGCCCCGGGAAGGGATTTGGCTGCTCATAGAAGACGGTATGAGCTGTTTGCGGAGCTCAGCAAAGAAACCCCA
This sequence comes from Rhinoptilus africanus, assembly GCA_013400135.1. Taxonomy (NCBI): domain Eukaryota; kingdom Metazoa; phylum Chordata; class Aves; order Charadriiformes; family Glareolidae; genus Rhinoptilus; species Rhinoptilus africanus. The sequence continues at coordinate 67,171 of VXBO01006264.1, read as the reverse complement.
CTGCCCCCCTCCCTGCTAGCTTGGCCCGGCAGGCTGGCTGGTGCCCGGCTCTCCTTCCCAGCTCTGCCAGCAACCAGCGTGTTATTGTTTGAGAAACCCATAACAATTTTTTGTTGTTTAGACAATTATTCTATCACCCAATGACCCCTCCCCACCTCGGAAGGGGAATTGGGGAAAACAAGGAAACACCGGTATTGAAATGTAAATAGATTTAGTAGGATAAGACTAAATAATTAACAATAATACTAAAGAACTAGTATTGATCCCAATACTAATATAAAATATAAAAGAATTATACTTGGCCCATTCCCCAGCAGAAGCCGTGCACTCCCCGCAGGGACAGCCCGTGTGGGACACTGCGGGAGGAAGGGGAGGGCTCAGGGCTCCGGCACCGAGGCAAGGAGTTCTCAGGATCCCAGCCATCAAGGCAGAGAGAAAACTCCTCAGCAAACTTTCTAATTTCTATTGAATGTGACGTTCATGGTATGAAATAACCCTGTTGGCAGCTTGGGTCAAGTGCCCGGGTCTCGCTCCTCCTCGTCCCTGCACCTGGGGAGGACACTGAGCCCTTGAATCCCACACAGCCTAGCTGGCTAGGAAGGAAAGATTTTCACAAATTCAGACACTGGAGTCTTCTAAAAGGGCGGTTTTCCCAAGCGTTAGATGAGAAATGAGTCCTGTGCCGCTCAAACCAGGACACAGGGTAACCAGCACACCTCTACCCAAACCTGAAACAAGCCTCCTTTCCTGCACAGGCAAAATGCAAACCTCCTAGCTTGCCTGAAGCAGCTTTTGAGTGGTAACATTTGGATGCATTTAGGACTTGGAGCAAAATGAAGGATTTAATCAGCACATTAGTAATGCAATATGCAACTTTAATTAGTCCAGATGGCTCAACAGGCTTTTGATGTTTTGAACAGATTAGTTAATTAAAATATCCATTGAAGGATTAATGGACTGGCTGTTAAGATGTGTACATTGTTCTCTGAAAAAGTATGAATGTTTTACTACTCACTAGGAGGGCTTGGTGCTAAAGAAAGAAATGAGCATAGTGTTGGGCCAGGGGGAGAGAAACAAGAAGGAAATGGTCGTACTGGGAGGGGTTGCTGAAGTCCCTTGGTTTGCTGTGTTCTGAAACCTCTGCAGTCATTACAATCTACCTGCCCTGGTCCACACTCGGGGATGTCTCAGCCTGTTCCGTTACCTCCTCATTAGTCAGAGAACAAATTTCCTCTGCCCCCTAAGGACGGGATTTTCATAACTCCTCGGTATCCAGCAGCTTCCACTAAAACAAAGGGGAATTCCTCTTCCTTGAGCACCACGATCACCGAGAGACGCTGCCTATGAGCAATCCTGAAGAGCTGAGCCTTTCCTCGTGCAGCTAAAAGAGAAGCTGAGACCTCCTGAAAGTCTGTCCCTTACTGCACCTCTGCACGTACCACTAAATCTCTGCACAGGAAACTCACTTCTGTTTCCAGGAGAGCCCAGGAGAGGATTCCACAAAGCCAGACCAGTGCAAGCCCTGAGAAGCGTAAGAGGACACAGGACTCTTTCTCTGCCACACTGTGACATTAAATACTGAGCCATCAGCAAAAGAACAGGGAACAAATTGCCTTGCCACTTGAAAGCTGTGATGCCATCCCGGTGGGAAAATTCAGCAATTCCATCTCTCAAAAGCCTGTTTTCATCTGCAATCGGAAAAGCTGAATTCCTCCCCTGGTGGGCTGTGCTGCAGAAAGGATGGGAGCATCTAAAACATTGTAAGGGACAATAAAAACTTTAAAAGGGAAATAAACAGTTGTTTGAATATTTGTCAGAATAAAGCGCAGGAGGAATTTCAGAATAAACAGAACAGAAAAGTGTTCTTGTAACCAAAGCAAATGCTTGTTATAAGGAAATGAAAACAGCGGGGTAGGTTTATCAGTGTGCGTAGGTGACTTCTCCCCTGTTATATCTGATGGGGTGTTTGCTTTGGCCCATTGAAAAACGCAAGCCAGCTGCCTGTGTCACTAATTCTGCCCCAGGACTACAGCACCGCACAGAAAGGTCTCCAAAGGAGACAAAGATCTCCAAAAGATGACAGCATCGCTCAGGTGGATCCATCAGTCAGCTGAAAGGAGCCGTCAGTTCAGAAAGTCTGGAAAGATTTTCAAGTTCAAAACCACCCGAAAGTGTCAAAAATGTCATTGAGGATAATCAGCTGTGTCTAGTAAATTCAAAGGAAAGTCTTTTTGTTTTGGTACAGTAAGTGCCTCTGGTTACGGTGCCATAAAAAAGGCAGTTCAATTTACGGGAGCTTTGGAGACAAGTAATGCCATCTCTGGGCCTGCAACCGACCCGGTGGCGGTGGCTGTCGCGAGGCAAGCTGCGAGCTCTGCCGCACAGGGGCCGCTCTCCATGTGCACGACAGCACTTCTAGGTGGAGAGGGGCAGGGGACAGACATTGGCATGTCCGAGAAGAGATGGCAATGACACACGCAGCTCCATGCGGTGACCACAGAGCTCTCTCCACTAGCACTAAGCCGGTGCAATCTCCATGGCTCCACTCAATTGCCTTTGTGGTTGGTTTTCCCCAGCGTCGCGAAGGAACAGGGTGTGAAAGCACCAACGTGGGATCCATCCATGCGGATCAACTCTTTAGGGCAGAGGAATAATCCTGCCTTCTCTCAGGTTTTGAGCTACAGGAACCCAAGGTGTTAGCCCAGAGGGGATGCTTGGGGAGCCTGCCAAGTGGCGGGCAGAGGAAGGACCTGGGAGAAAGGAGATACTACGTATGATCCTGTACACCGGCTCCGAAGCCCGGCCCAGCTTGCAAAGCTGTTTGCTTTGCAGGGCTGCGGAACGTGCAGGAGCTCAGTTGAAAGTCCCTCGGCCTCTTTGCTGCCTGCAGGGAGAGAGAAAGGCCAGAGCAGCTGGGCTCTGCCTTCCTCCTGCTCTCCTCCACCAAACCTGCCACGGATTGAAGGAGAATTATGGAGGAGCAAGTGCAGCATGAGCAGAGGGTTCACGCATACTCTGCAAGCCACAGGAGTGCAGGGCATTAATACAGCTGAGAATTTCACCTCTTCGATTTCTTTTGAGCCTGTCACATCCAAAAAGCAACTTTATCATGCAGGAAAAAGGTATCCTCCAGTTAAAACATCTCCCCAGAGCTTCGTTATTTCAGCAGGAGAAGTAACGACTACCCTGGGGGGCATCACAGTTTCAGGATTCCCTTTTGACAGACACCGTTTGAATAGAAAATGGTATTTTGTGGGGGGTGAAAACAGTTAGTAGAGTGAGCTCCAGTGTCTGAAGCTCAGATAATAATCACACCTCACTTTTCAGCAGCCCTTTCTCCCCTCTGGTGTGTCAGCCACTTTGTGTACGCACATAATGAAATGCAAACTGCCTCCGGGCGGCACATCTCCATAGAGCCAGCTCAGCAACTTTTGTTATTGCCCGTTCAGCGCTCGGGATTACTCTCCGGTTCCAGAAGCGGCAGTGAATTTGTCATTCGGGAAAAGAACCGGAGACTGCAACCCTGCGCTCTGAAATAAACCGCCAGTTTTGGGGTCGCATTGGTAAAGAAGGGAAGAAACTCGAATGCTACTATTCCTTTCCAAAACTCCTCAGTTCTGGATACTGCCTCCAAACCCGTGCCCTCCTCTTCCAGATGGTGGCAAAGAGGGATTGATTATCAGGCTCCCAAGCTGTGCCAGGTTATCACTCAAAACACAGTCATCTCCGCCAGGCTGGCAGGCTCCTCTGGTCAGAGTTACTCCCACATGTCAGCGCAAGCCTTGATTCAGAGTGCTGGGTACATCCCGCGTGACCATTCAGCCTGGCAGAAAATGTTTCATCTGTTTTCCACAGTTTTCTGAAAGATTACGGCAAAGACCTCACGTGGAATATGGCTGGACCTGGCAAAAGCCAGCAGCAGAGCAGATTTCCCGCAGCGTGAACATGAAAACAAACCTTGAAAGAGGCTGTGGCTGAATTAAGTTAAAATAGAAATAAAATTCTTCTGCTTGGGTTCCTTGGAAACAGTGTTTTCCGAAAGTGAGGGCAGTGAGCATGTCCACTAATTCAGCATCTGAAATTTACATGGATTTATTAAAAAACGTGAATTTGGCATCTGTGGCAAGTGCTCCCTTGCACTATAGGTATATCCTGCGCATTAGCGGTCCTGGCTTCCAGCAGAGGAGAAGTTCATACAAACACATCTGAGGAAAACTTTATAGAGCTGAATTTATTTTGCAAATACTGTCAATGTCATTTGCGTTATTCCTCTTTAATGTTTCTATTTCTGCTCTGAAAAACTGATGGAATAAAGATTGGAGCGTGATTCAGCTGAAGCTAATAGGCTTTGCTTCTAAATCATCCCTTCGCACGCTTACAATTCTTGTGAATAGAATAAGTCTCTCAATTCTTATTTTTCTTCTCGTTTAAAAACTAACTTGACCGGGTAAAAGTCCTCCTTTAATTACGACATTTCTTGAGCAAGGCTGTAATTTCTACATGCAATCATCTTTCAGCCACAACTTATCAATCAAATCATTCTCACCTCTGGGGCAGTCATTGAGGGACGTTACCCTCAGACACCACTCGGGCAATTTCCCACCAACGCAGTAACTTTTTTCCATCCAACTTTGCTACGTTTTGCGGGAACATTTCCATGTTGGCAATTCAGAGTAAACAGCTTTTATGCTCGAGTCGTCCATGGCTAATAAAACTCTGCCGGCTTTACTCTCAATTTCCCTCCCCCAATTCCAAGAGGACTGTATGGTGGAGAGGAGTAAAATACAGAATGGAAGAAGAAAAGAGAGGAAGTAAACCGAGGAAATGAGTTTTGGAAGGATGAAGCCCTAAGCGGGTTAGATGGAGCGGCTGTACATCAGCCATGACGTGCAGGACAAAGTTAGGAAGAGGGAGTTTTGTAAATTCTGAATTAATGACAGCCCTTGGAAGAGTTTCAAGGGAAAGGTGCCTTCACAAACCTCCTTCTGCTCACAGGTAGTGCAGCTGCTTGCACGATTCTCTCAACTCTTTGTGGAGCTGCTGTTGACTGTTTTTTTTGCCAATGCTCTCCCTGACGACTGCCAGAAGCGGAATCGGTTCTTTTCTTTAGCAGTTAAGTTGGTGTCTGAACACTCAAGAGTCTTTCCAGCTATATCGAAGTTGCAAAACATGCCACTCACTTTTAAGGTGGCTATAATCAAATACTTATTTTTCAGTGCTAATCCAAGTGGAAATTATTTAAATTAGATGGTATAAAGAATGTTTTAAAAGGCCCAGCATAAACTGTGCATATAATTATCACTGGGAAATAATGTGAACATAATCTCTTGGGCCTCAAAGGAAAAGAGATGCCCCAAAATAAAGATTGGATTGATATATTGAATCGGACTGTTCCTAAAAATAGCTTGGGGGACCCAGATATCTGACATTATGAACTACAGCAGTCCACTAGTGACACAAAATATCCGCTATATTGATCAGGCAAGGATGATGGAGAATTTTTAAGGAGTTCAGATGAAAACATTGAGATGAGATTTGGTCCCATAATCAGGATGATATAGGACCTGCCTGCAGCAGAGGACGACTCCTCTGTAACACCAAAAGGGACCGATCACCCTTCCTCTCCCCTTCTTGCTCCGGGAATAGGCAAGATTTGGCAGCTGAAACATTCCCATCTTTGCAGCTTTCAAACCAGCTTCTCAGCTCAACTCCACGAAACAAGATCACTTTGGGTACAATGACCTGTTCTCAGCTTATTCACTCCTTAATCTCCTTTATGAGTTGATGGTAATAATGTATCTGGGCAAGAAGTCTTGGGCATTTGGGAAATTTCAACCATCTCCCCTTAGCAACGTGATTTCCTACAAATCCATCCCAGCAGGACGTGCAGCAAGTTTAAGACCTCACCGTACCCTGCTGTCACTGGGGCAGAAGGCAGTGACAAGCTTCACAGGATTTCAGGTATATTCAGCTAATATCAGTAAGACATGCTCTTTTAATTGCAGGATCTCAAGCACATTAGCTGAAACCCCTACAGCAGAAAACCTCACGTACACGAATGTGTCAGCTAAGTCAGTCTTCCCCGTGATTAACACTTTTAATTGGATGCTGCAACTGATTTTTCTTTCCATGTTAGCTGAAGAGGTTAGAAATGAAGCTCAAAACCGAACACAACAGTTACACAGAATTAGTGTTTGAGTTCCAACATAAGACGGGAAATAGGAAGCTAAATTCTCTGTCCTTAATTCACTTTACTGTGCTTTCTGTAGCCACTCTTGCAGAATCAAACATTATTAACACCACTTACGGAAAACTCCCACTGCTTTTTGCTGGCAGTTTTGCTCGAATAAGGTCTGTGGCATTGGGATCGCTGCTTGCAAAGTCAACAGCTACAAACCTGTCAAGAGTGGAGTCTGCAATGTCTGGCTTTGCAACAACAGTCTTATTTTCAAATGCAAGGGGCATTTGAAATGGTAATTTAATGGGTAAAGCGTAAGAAAAAATCTCTAAAAGGTGATAAGTGATGTAAGTTGTTATGATCCATGGGAGAAAGATGTAATGGTATCAAAACTTTGCTGGTTACTGAAATGGAATAGCAGATTTCCTATGTTGAATTGTATTACGTATAAACATAAACTACCTGTGAATCCTTCTGAAACGCGGGCCTTGGTAAACTCAGCTTTTCTGAGGGAGAGGGGTGCAGTCCCGGAGATTCAGCTTTGCCCAGGGCAGTTGGGGTGTCCGAACACCACATGCATTCAAACAGATGTTGTGGAAACCCACCGTGCAACGACACACACGTGTTCCAGGCACAATGGAGGAAATGGGAAAATTACTTCTGTAAATCTGCAGGAAGGCCATGCTCTTACGGCACCACGCTGCTTCTGAGTGCTAGTGCGTATGTGAATTTTGGCAACAGACTTAGGAAATAAAGGCTCAAGGAGTGCTGCAAAATGGTTCTCTCTGCATTTTAGAAGCAGCTTAAATATCCCCAGCCATCCAAAGAGCACATCAGATCAAGCAGCACACCTGTGCTGAAGCGAGGAGGGACACCAGTTTTTGTCTGCCACAAAGCAAGAACAAACTGCGAGTTATTAATGGCTCCATTTGCACTTTTTTGGAAAAGCTTTTTCAGTTTCTTCCTCTGTTCTAAGATACTGCCATTGCCAGCACCCTCTGCTTGGCTCCCAAAGGGAAAAAGGTATTCAATATGTATTTAACGTGTGATTCTCAGAGCTCCCAAGTCAATAGCAGGAAGGATCACAGAAAACTAAGCCACTGATGGCTCCAGGGTTGCAGGGACACACAGAGAGGAAGAAATCATCCCTGTGACCACACAGCCTAGCAGACAAATAGACTTGTTTCCCCGGAGACTTGCATGTCCCCCAGAAGTGAGGGAAGGTTCTCTAAGCTCCTTTGAGCCACTGCCCAAAGTCGAGCTCTGCTCCTGGCTGTTGCTCTCCTGATCCTGTTAATGCCTGTCACTATGGGAGGTGGCACTGCTCGTTTGAAACAAGTGAAACAAAGGTGTCATGAGACACAGGCAACCTTTTGCCTTTTGAACTCACCAGGGTTCTTAATTAATCCGTATTTCATAACCACAACTAATTGTTTGCTCCAAGTCTTGGGAATACGAGGGAAAAAAACCCCCACAGTTTAATGCATTATAGGAAAAAAAAAGCCTGACTCACAGAAGTCACTCCAGGAATCACTTGGATTTCACAAAATTCAGACTTTTCATCTGCTTCTGGTATTTATGTACGCTGCGTACCTGCCTGGCTGAAGGCCAGACTGCCTTGAATCTGTTTGCCTTCCCTCAGAACGGGAATAGTAGGCCCCTCTTCTGAGAGAGCTTTTGGAAAGAGATATCAGTTATTCTTGAGTTTTAATCATTGTCATAAAGAGAGCTTTCCCACTGCTCGGTTACAGCAGCAAAGAAACGAAGAGGTAAAAAGCTCAGGAGATATCTCAGAGGGAAGAAGCAAAGGTGTGCTGATGTGTGATACAGATTATTCCAAACGGAAGCTCTGCTGTTTTGCCTTCCCTTGTGCAGAGATGCTGCAGGAGAAGAACACGGCTGTGAAATGCACCAGCGTGTTTTGTCTCTAGGTACCGTTGCAATGACTACTCTAGAGATTAAAAAGCACCCTGTATCTTTAGGCTGGGAGCTGTACAGAGCACGGCCCTGGCACTCCAGGTGTTTGAATAAGGAGCGATTACGCTGTTGGTGTTGCCGTGTGGTGCCTTTACAGGAGATTGTAAACGCCAGCAGCAGGTAGGCAGCTGCCATCCAGACAACGCACTGATGAAGAATAAGAAAAGAAGAATTTATGCCGTCGAAAGCATGGGAAAGGAAGGAGTTTTAAAGTTGATGCAAAAGGTAATCATAGTCTAAAGATGTTTATGACAATTTTTGCATTGGACTAACAAGAGAACAGTACTGACTTCCACAATAATTGTCACGATCCATCCACACTCTCTACTAGACTTCCAGGCAGGCATTCCTGCTGTCCCCGGGCTTGCAAGTTCATCCCTGGGTTCTGCTGCAGTAAAACTGCCCAGAGAATCTTCAGCACCCTTCCTGACTTGTGAGCCTCCATGAAAACGCTCTGCCTACGTTCCGGCTCTGAGCATTTCTGCAATATTCAAATGTTAATGCAAAATGTAATCTACAACATCCCATTTGAACAAACAGCAATCAACCTAATACACTACAGCTCAATTACTTCCTTGGTCTCTGTAACAGGTGCTGTCAAATAAATCTACTGGATAAATCAGTCCCATTGTAACCATTAGGAAAGCTTTTATAACTGCATTTGCTGAGTGGGAGGACCTTTTTCTCTCAGTTTTTTTACTGACAGTCAGATAAAAACCATACTAATCAAGAGAGACATGCAATAAATGCCTTGGAGGTGAACTCCTGTTTATACTGAGGTCTCTTAGTCCTCCACTCATTTGAGGATTCTGATGCTTCCGCAGCAAAAATAACCAAGCCCTTTGGATCCAGTCCAGTTTTCATTATGGATGGACTGGGAGATGCCTAAAATACCGAGGCTGCCTGCATAACATTTGCATGCTGAGCACCTTTGCATCATCCATGCTTTATTCTTCTATCACAGCTTGTCCTTCCTTATTCCTGGCAGGAGACTCGTGGGGACTTCCAGCAAGGGCATCTGCAGGGATGGAGCTGATCCCCTTTACAGAAAATATCTCTATATTTTTGTTATGCTACTGCACTATATTTGCAGCAAAATTCGTCTTTTCTTTCTTGACACTTGAAAAAATATTGCCCCTGAATATTTCCTTCCCCATTCTTGCTCCTTTTACTTTTAAAATGTTCATCAGAATGCACTGTATTTCTTCTCATAAAGCTCCATGGTCTGGAAAATGGATCAAGAGAATAACACCTACTTAATATAGGTTTTTCCCCCTGCGGGGGTTGCTCTTTTTTTCCCCCCAATGCTTTGCAGTAAGATTACGTGAAAGTGTCACCTCTTTCTGAAATGCGACCAGTGCTGGGATTGTCTGTTGGCATCAGGCAGCACGGATACAGATGCACAGCAATAGAAGATTAGCAGATAGCGACTCTGCAACCATTATTCATTCTGCTGAAATGTAAATACTGCTTCTTGGGGGGAAAAACGGAGAGGCTGCTGCGAGCCAGGCAGGAGAAAGTCTGCAGGACTCCAGGGGGTTTCACAGTTCAGGAAGCAGAAGGTCAACAGAAAAAGGGTCTCTGAAGAGAAATCAAACAGAGGAGAGTAATATGGCCTGAACTAACAGGAAAAGCCACCACAGTGCCACCACTGCTTGATGTCAGTGCCACCACTGTTTGACATCTTTGGCCATTTTTCTTTTCATGCCCGCAACAGATGTCACTGCTTGCAAGCAGCTAATGGTAACTCTGGGGACAGTGAAATAATGGATGTGGGAGCATGTGGCAAGGCTAACCAAGGTGACCCAGTAAGATGGAAAGATACAAGGTACTCACTGACGGGGCTTTAAACTAGATATGAGGGGAGAAGGGGAGATAGCTGGGCCTGTCAGGATTAAACCCAAGGGAAGCCAGGGCTTGCAGGATGGTGGACTCTCGCTTTGCCATTTCATCTGAGAGAAGGGACAGAGGTTTAGAAATCACGAAGCAACTGAGAATGTTCTGGTCGGAAATGGGGCCCACACTCAGAAAAAGGTGTTAGAATCATTAGCTCATCTGAAGTGCATCTATACCAATGCACGCAGTATGAGCAACAAACAGGGGGAGCTCGAAGCCGTGATGCACCAGGAAAACTGACATGGTGGCTATCATAGAAATGTGCTGGGATGCCTCGCATGACTGGAGTGCCACAAATGATGGCTACAAGCTCTTCAGGAGGGACAGACAGGAAAGAAGAGGTGGTGGAGTGGCCTTGTATGCTAGAGAATGCTATGAGAGCTCGGAAATCAAATATAGAATCATAGAATGATAGGGTTGGCAGGGCCCTCTGGAGATCCCCCAGTCCCACCCCCGGCCAGAGCAGGGTCCCCCAGAGCAGGGGGCACAGGAACGCCTCCAGGCAGGTTTGGGATGGCTCCAGAGACGGAGACTCCCCCACCTCCCTGGGCAGCCTGGGCCAGGGCTCTGCCACCCTCAAGGGAAAGAAGTTCCTCCTCAGGTTTAGGGGGAACTTCCCATGGTCAAGTTTGTGCCCGTCCCCCCTTGTCCTGTCCCTGGGCACCACTGAGAAGAGCCTGGCCCCATCCTCCTGACACCCCCCTGTCAGTATTTATAGGAATTGATAAGGTCCCCCCTCAGCTGATATAGTGATGGGGTTGAGAGTGGATTAGGTTAAGGGCCAATAAAGCTGCTATTGCTGTGGGACTCTGCTATAGGCCTCCCAACCAAAGCAATGAGGTGGATGAAGCTTTCTGTAAGCAGCTGAGAGAAATCTCACAGTCACTTGCCATTGTTCTTGTGGGGGACGTTAACCTCCCAGGTATCTGCTGAGAATACAACACAGCAGAGAGGGAACAATCCAGGAGGTTCCTGGAATGTGTGGAGGATAGCTTCCTCACACAGCTGGTGAGCTGACCCAGGAAGGTGCCCTCCTGGACCTGCTTCTTGTGAACAGGGAAGAACTTGTGGGGGAAGTAAAGGTTGGAGGACGTCTAGGGCACAGTGATCATGAGATGATTGAGTTTTCAATCCTTGGAGAAACAAGGAAAGGGATTAGTAAAACTGCCACCTTAGACTTCCAGAGGGCAAACTTTGACCTGTTCAGAAGACTGCTTGACAAAATCCCTTGGGAGGCTGCCCTGAAGGATACAGGAGTCGAGGAAGGCTGGACATACTTCAAGAGAGAAGTCTTAAAGGCACAGGAGTAGGTGGTCCCCGTGTGCCAAAAAACAAGTAGGTGAGGAAGGAGAGCGGCCTGGCTAAATAGGGACCTTTGGCTGGATCTCAAGAAGAAAAGGATAGTCTATGACCTTTGGAAGAGGGGGCAGGTCTCTCATGAAGACTATAAAGATGTAGTGAGGCTATGCAGGGAGAAAATCAGGAGAGCCAAAGCGCAGATAGAGCTCAACCCAGCTCCAGCTGTTAAGGAAATAAAAAATGTTTCTATAAATTCATTAACAGGATTCGGGAAAATCTCCCTCCCTTATTGGATGCAGAGGGAAACATAGTTACAAAGGATGAGGAAAAGGCTGAGGTGCTCAGCGCCTACTTTGCCTCAGTCTTTCACAGTGGAACTAGCTGTTCCCTGGACACCCAGCCTCATGAGCCAGGAGATGGGGAGGGGAAGCAGGATGAGGTCATCACAAAGAGGAAGTGATCACTGACCTGCTACACGGCTTGGATGCACACAAGTCTATGGGACCGGATGGGTTACACCCAAGGGTGCTGAAAGAGTTGGCAGATGTGCTCACCAAGCCACTTTCCATTATTTAACTGAAGTCGTGGCTAACTGGGGAGGTCCCAATGGACTGGAGGGTAGCAAATGTAACACCCATCTACAAGAAAGGGAGAAAGCAGGATCTGGGAAACTGTAGACCTGTCAGTCTGACCTCGGTACCTGGCAAGGTCATGGAGCAGATCATCTTGAGTGCCATTACAAGACGTATAATAGACAAGCAGGGGATCAGGCCTAGTCAGCATGGGTTTATGAAAGGCTGGTCCTGCCTGATGAACCTGATCTCCTTCTATGACAAGATGACCCAATTATTGGATGAGGGAAAGGCTGTGGATATTGTCTACCTAGACTTCTGAAAAGCATTCGACACTGTTCCCCATAGAATTCTCATGGAAAAACTGGCTGCTCATGGCCTGGATGAGCATACGATCTGCTGGATCAAACACTGGCTGGATGGACAGTTCCAAAGAGTGGTGGTCCATGCAGTTAAATCCAGCTGGCGGCTGGTCACAAGTGGTGTTCCTCAGGGCTCAGTGTTGGGACCATTTCTGTTTAACATCTTTACTGATGATCTTCATAAGGACACAGAGTGTATCATCAGTAAGTTCGCAGATGACACCAAGTTAAGCGGGAGTGTTGATCTGCATGAGGATAGGGAGGCTCTACAGAGAGACTTGGATGGCTTGGATTGATGGGACAACGCTAACGGTGTGCGCTTCAACAAGGCCAAGTGCCAGCTCCTGCACTTGGGCCACAACAACCCCCATGCATGGCTACAGGCTTGGGGAAGAGTGGCTGGAGAGCTGCCTGGCAGAAAAGGACCTGGGGGATCTCATTGACACGTGGCTGAATATGAGCCAGCAGTGAGCCCAGGTGGCCAAGAAAGCCAATGGCAGCCTGGCTTGTATTAGAAATAGTGTGACCAGCAGAAGCAGGGGGGTGATTGTTCCCCTGTACTCAGCACTGGTGAGGCCACACCTTGAGTGTTGTGTCCAGTTTTGGGCACCCCAGTACAAGAGAGACACCGAGGTGCTGGAGCGAGTGCAGAGGAGGGCAGCGAAGGTGGTGAAGGGCCTGGAGAATAAATCTTATGAAGAGCGATTGAAGGAGCTGGGACTGTTCAGTTTGATGAAGAGGAGGCTGAGGGGAGACCTCATCACTCTCTACAACTACTTGAAAGGACATTGGAGAGAGGTTGGGGCTGGTCTCTTCTCACAGGTAATTATCGACAGAACAAGAGGGAACTGCAGCAGGGTAGGTTTAGACTAGACATTAGGAAAAAATTCTTCCCAGAAGGAGTGGTCAGAGACTGGAAAAGGCTGCCCAGGGAGGAGGTGGAGTCACCATCCCTGAATGTGTTTCAGAGTCGTTTAGATGTGGTGTGGGGGGATATGGTGTAGGGGAGAACTTTGTAGAGTGGGGTTGATGGCTGGACTCGATAATCCCAAGGGTCTTTCCCAACCTGAATGATTCTAAGAAGACCTACAGTACTGGACTATGTTTAAAAGCCTCTAGTATGGCACCTCCTTCTCGGAAGCCTATATTTTCTTCTGCAAAGTCTCTATTTTATCTGCACAGCATTAAGCCCTGGGTTCTCTGGCAAGGGCTGTACATAGCTCAGTTATAATGAATGAAATGAGCTGGTAACAGTTGGGTATTTATAGGCTCAGTGGGCTGGTGCTCCAAAAAATCTGAAAACACTTAAAAGTGCCTTTGGCTTCAGAGCAACGTTGACAATCCCTACCAGGTTGTGTGGACACTTGGGAGGAGTCAGGGCACAAACAGTGACCATGGAAGTATCCTGAGCTGTGTGTGCTGAGCATCTTCTGGTCCAGTTTGCAGAGAGTGAAAAATGAGTTAAAACATTAAGATAAGGAAAAACAAGGTGGCATGGTCCAAGATTACTGTGAATATGAATTCACAAGCTGAGTTCCGCATGATTTTCCGTGGAAGAGCTCACTCATGAGTAAAAGCAAAGCAATGAGATCATTAGTTTGCTTAAGGTAATTGAGTTGAATATTGCTAGACATATAGTGGCTTATCATTAATGCCACCAGATAGCTTTGAGGAAACTAAATGTCTACCAGACATATATGTGAATCTCTTCCTGCTTCCTGGAGACCTACACACCAATAACGCAGGAGCCCAGGTCTGGACCTAGCGAACCAGCCACCGATATCAGTTTCTGTAATTACAGACTGGTTCCTGCACCATGGCGTCAATGCAGCCCCGGAGACCAAGGTGCATGGCCTGTGACCTTGTTCCTCCATGAACCTGAATAGTGTTGAAAGCTCCAGCAAGATAAGATTGCGGGTTGCACCTACTCTGCAGTTGTGGTTTTGAGCTCCATTTTTCCTGGCTGATCTGGAACTTGGAAAACAGCAAGGTCTTTCTCGGAGAATAATGGCATTTTCTGTCTCCAGTATGAGATATTTCAAAATCCCTGAACATATCCAACAAGAGAGGCAAATTCACACTATTTTGCTCAATACTGAGTGCTGGCTGGGCCAACAAAACCTATCCTGAAGTCTGAGAGTTATCTCAAAGAATGGGAAGAGGGACAATGTACATAGAGGTGCTCTCTTCCCCCAGTCAATGAGTTTGAGGTTACAGTGCTGCAAGCAAAGGACAGATGGAAAAGCTGAGAATATAAGAAGTACTACTTACTACAGATGAAAGGTCCATGTTCACCATCCTCCTGTCATCCAAGTCGACTGGCTGGAGGCCTGCAACGTTGATCTGGACAGACGAGGTTCTGTATACAAACCCCAGCAGCCAGTCCCCCCTAGAAGCAGAGCAGAAGAACAGGAATAAGTCCTGTTGCCAAACCAATGCAATATGTGACTGCTCAGACCACGAGGAGAATAGAAGGGCTGGGAAGCACAGGGATGTCTGGACCAAGACCTGCTGCAGCTTTGTCTGATGCAGGAATCAGAGCAGTTGCCGCATTCAGGGCAGGTTCCTGGGACACAGCAGTGTAAGTCTGAATTTAATTCTGATTCACAGGTGTAGTTTCATTTTATGCAGTGGGTTTAAGAATCTGCCCCTTTTATTTATTTCTGTATTTGCTTAGAGATTGCAGTACATTCACATATTTAATCTTTTTAATGTACTAATAGGTAGAAGTTCTCCAGCCTGTAGACAGCTGTAAACGTGATGAGGCCTACAATACCAGTGTTGCTGACATAAATACTGCCTGTGAAGCTCCTTGGAGTGCTCCTGATTTATAGGTACTGTATAAATACATGGTTTCAATGACAAAACTAGGAAGAGTTTGTTCCCACTGTAAAGTATTGCCATAAGTCACTGTGACAGTTCCAGGGTAGACTCTCGCATGATGAGAGAAGGCGATGTGTCCTTTGGAAATACACAATCTCTTCTGTGCTGAGCAACAGCATAAAACCCGGGCTTCTAAATGCCACTACACTCTACAGAGTAGATTTAAGTCGGATGCAAGTGGTTATTTGTACTCAGGCATGGGTTCTTTCAAAAGCTGAGCGAGTCTAACTAATTTGGGAAAGGCTTCCCAATAGGAATTTGTAACCCTGCTGTGAAATTAGATGAGACAGCTCTGACGGCTGGCTTTCACTCTCCATGTCTTTTCAGACTTCAAAGCCGAAGGAGACAAGCTACAGTGGACTGAAGCTCAACAAATTGGGCCCAAATCTGATCTTGCAGGAGTTTTATTCAATGTAATTCATCTGACCTAAATAGAGCTACTCCTAATGTGACAGAACGAGGCCACAATTCGTGTGAGAGAGAGACCAGAGGAAAGAGAATCAGGTGGGGTCTTACCACAAAATGTTTGTATAATCCTTTTCTCATATCCAATATCCTCACATAAATTCTCAATATCTCTCAGTTACCCCCTCTACTGCCCCTTACGGCTAACTGAGTAACCCTCAAATTCAGCATCTGAGGGCAAAGTAGAGAACCAGCGTAGCGGAATATTTCCTGACAGTCTCTTCACCTGCTTCTTCCTCTTTGTGAGCAACAAGCTACAATTTCTACATCATTATTCATTTAGCATTCAAGACATGGGCTTGCCAAAGCAGAGACTAACCAAATTACTGCAGACACAGAGCTACAAACACACATACTATTTTATTCCAACAGCACATACAGGCTTTGAAACTATAACAGGATCAGAGTGGGGTTTTTTTGTATTATAGGAAAGGAATACTCTGAGCTTTTAGCAGTGAAACGGATTTTTGTATAACACAGGGAGGAATGATATTTGCCAGGGCAAATTCAGTTATTTGCAACAATTGCTATCATTTATGGCTTCTTGGTGGAGCACAGCACTCCCAAGGAGGCAGCAATTGCTTTTTCTTTATGTCACATGAAGAAATACTGTAACTGGTGTGCACACCCGGCATCCGTCGAACCTCCTGTGATCCAAAAAGGCCAAAAGCCACAATTTTCAGCCTAACTGACGGACGGGATTGATAATTTCTTGGTTTAATCTTGAATGCTTTTAATGCTTTTATTTAGTTCTTCTTTGTAAATTAACATACTATGTTAGATGCACAGTAATACGATACTTCCTCATCTCATGTGTACTATGTGGGCATACACACGTAACTGTGTATGGAAAGTACCAACCGCATTTTCAACTGTCCTTGACCTGGGGGCTCGTGGCTTTATTTCAGCTGTCTCAACTTGCAGTTACATGTTCTTTGCTAATCTTCCTCCCTGGTTATTTCTCAATTTATTTTCCCATGCTCTTAGTCTTCCCTGCTTCATTCCTTCATTTTAATTTCCTCTCTTCTAATTGTGCTGGTAAGCAGTGCTCTTGTCACAATTATCTTCCAATACACAGTCATTAGATTTGATACTGTCACTTGAATTCTTAATAGCTTTTATAAGATTGCTTCAGCTGTTTTGTGCCTCTGAATCTCCCTCTTCTTACCCAGCAGCTCCCACAACACTGCATAGCAGTTATCTGTGCAGTTTAGAAATGCCGATATTTGGTTTCTGTCTATTTTTTCACATCCTTCGGAAATTTGCTACAGCTATTCTAGCAATGTAAGAAAACATCCCGTTCACGTAGACTATCTTGACGAGAAACTGAGTCTAGATACAAAAAAATCTTCCATTTGCTGGAGCTCCTTCCCTTCCACTGCAATTTTCACATCTTGTTCCCTATAAGCAGCCCCTAGTGAATTGTATCTCAAAGCTTTGATAGATTTTAATTCAAGCTCTTTGTCAGTGAATTTAACCACTGTATTTATAGTCCTTTACATAAAGCTGACATTTAAAAGGGCCTTAGAATGTGTCAAATTATGCACCCAAACACACTGACCCAGCTTTAAGCGGCCAGGGTGATGTAACACTGCCACCATATGAACAGGACTCAGCACCTCAGGCTTCTAGTGTAACTACGCATCGCAAACAGCCGAGAGCTGGAGGCAGAGCAGCCTTCAACTGCCTCCTGAAGACTGTCATCTCCAATTGATCTGAGGGAGAGACCTCCAGAGGGAAGAGGCTCTGGCACTGCTGTCTCCAGCGCTACTGCATCAACGTACCCACCAGCTGAACAAATATTCACTTACACAATGTTTAAAAAGGATAAATGTACAAAATAATTCCAAAGTGACATGTGGATAATGAAGCAGGGGACTGACCACGTACAGACCTGCAATAGCCATTTATGATCCTGCCCGACACCACTTTTGTGATAGCTTTCCAGTACTTGGCTTCTCCTTCCACTGGAGCTCCCAGTAAGACCACATCTTCAATGATCCCTTGGGAGTCTATTAAGATGAAAGAAGAAAAGCTCAGATTTAGAAAACACATCAGAAAATAAGAGGCAGAAGTGGCCTGACTTCTGTCCAAGAAAGATGCAGTTCAAGCAGCAAATCAGTGGAAAGTTCCTTCCACAGACACATTGATCTGGGTTTGCAGAGAGCGGAACTATTATGCTTTGAAACAAGTGAAAGGGACTGACGTTCCACATAGTGAGCAAATGTTGTCATACATTAAGCACAATAAACTCTTCCCATAATCAGTCCTTAGAGCCGAGTTCGTAAAAAACATGACCTGTATACGCAACAGAAACCTTCCAGATTCTTCATATTGATCGGGAACTAGCAACAGCAATGGTATTTGCCAACACAAAGTGATAATCTATCAAACTGGTTTAATTTTCTTGAAGGGTACTTTAACCTGAATGTCCAGGGCATGATTTGCTGAAAAGGAATGTTGACTTTTAAGCGCAATAAATCTTCGTCTCTTATCAGACAGCTGCAGCTGGGAAATTTCAGTAGACATAATGATTGAATGAGAAATATTGGGCAGCTCTGCTACTTTCCTAAACTCTCAAACAATATATTAATATATGTTCATAAATCATCTTTGTAAAGAGAGATTAAGTACCTCACGCCACAGTAGTTAAATGAAATTCACAGCAGTGCACGTCTTGGGAGACTCATGGATGTAGAATGCCAAATCCTTACTTTCCACCTGCAGGAGACCGGCATTCGCAAGACGTGAACTAAACCATTCTCGGGCTGGCGTTTGCAATTTGTAAAATAATACGCTGAAGTTTATGTGGAAGTGAAAGTGAGAATGACTGCATCGAGTTATGATGGAGAGGTGCTGCCTGGCAAGACTTTTTAAATGTAAATCAATTGGTTTCCTTTCCCTAATAGCAGTAAAAGACTCAGAGCTGCCTGCAGCGCCTGCATCTTTCTCCGCGGTGTAAATCCCAGCACCTGACAACAATCCAAAAGAGCTCTTGTGGTATTATTTCTTATTGCAAAGCAAATTTTGCACCAATCAAGAGAACAGCAAAGAGCAATTTAATTTTGTTAGTGTAATCTGTGAGCAATAAAGTCCTGTTCCCATAATCACGGGCAATGAAAAAGAAACCCAGAGCCTTGCGATCGGGGAGCTCGTTCCAACCAAGGTACTAAATTCCCTAGCCACAGTGTGAGCCAACTGAATAAACAAACAGCTAATTCATCAGGATCCCGAATATTTGGGCAAGGTATTGAGAGCTTTTGTTTCTCCAGGCCTTTGTACAGCTTATTTCTTGCTCGGAACAAAAATGTTCAGCCCTGCCTGAAAAACAAGAATTTTCTTCAGATGCTGACAGAGAGGGATGGAAACCTGAGAACAGATCACTGGCCTATGTAGCTGCTGACACTCCAGATAAATTAAATATATTTCACAGTTTGCAAATCTTTTACATGATGAAGAATAATAAAGTCTGCACAGCAGAAAAAAAAAAAATTGTTACTTTACATTAGTTTACACTTCTTATTTGCTAAAATGCATGGGAATTGTGATGAAATAATCAGACCAATGATCTTCCCATGTCGTAACGTGTCTCTGATGGATCATTACTACGTCTTCTGCTATAATGTCATTTTCTGGAAACATACTAAGCTCTGGCTTCTAAAGTCATTTGTGATGAAGTATCCCAAAGGTTATTTAATTGCTTTGCAGAAGAGTATTTTCTGTTAACAGAATTTGAGCTTCTGCCATGGTGTTTCACTGGATAATCCATGATTAGTTATTTGTCCTCAGAAATGCCACTGGCATGTGGATACAAAAGGCCTGCATGACTAGGCCTTGTATTTCTTCTGTGTGAGACATCCAAGTCCAAACCAAAATCAGTCTCAGATGTCCCAGGTCCCAGCTCCATTCCTTCTGTGGCTTGCGCTGGAATGTGCATGTGAAGAACGCCTTGGCAATCTGCGCTAAACATGCTGCTTTTCATCTCGCAAACAGCTCAGCTTTCATAATTCAATTAAGGAACTGAAAAATTAGTGTACAGTGGGGAGCTGCTATGATACATAATTACGATGCTTAGATTTCTTTAGAATGGCAGCCAACCCTAAAGACCCCTAATGATTTCCTTTCATATATTACTTAGCTACAGTCCCATGTTATTTCAGAGAGAGACTGCAGACCATTAAATAAAGCCCGAAAATACCTCAGCTCTGGCATTCCTAGGACACAAAAAAAGTAGATTGAAGGCCAGATTAGGATCTGGGTTCTGGCTTCAGTGTAACTCCATTAGAATCATTCTGGATTTGATTAGATTTATTTTGAGAACAGAATTCCTGGATTTGAGGACTTCCATATTATAGCAGAAGTGAAGCTCTGGTACACAGCTGTCAACAGAAAAACTACTGACGTTCTCCACCCTCACTTGACTCTGTTCCCACCTTCTTGGACTTTATTGAACGTTTGCCTTTATAAAGCTCCTTATTTATCAACGACTCTCCGTGAGGCTAAACAGTTAATGAAATAAGTTAGCTACATAGGGGGGACGGCAGGCTGCACGCACACACGACTGACTCAACTCCAAGATGCAATTTACATCAACTGATCATAATGATTTTATTCTTCTTTTAAATTAAAAATAGAATCTATTAATAAACAGAACCACAACGGGTAATAAACTGACAGATGGTTTTATACTTGACTTTGGGGAAAAATTACCATGAAAATAGCAGATGACAGTGGCATTTCAGTGACTTAAATGGAAGGGAGGACTCAGGGAATCAGATACAATAGCTACGGAGAGCTTCCAATAAAGGCAAAGCATCCTCTGCCAAGATCATAGTGGCACGTGGGCAGCTCACAGACTGATCCAGCAGTCGAATGTCACAAAATGTCAAGTGGTTGTTTACAGACTGGAGACCAAACTGACACACTGGAGCACCTCGACTGAAGACAGCGGGTTTAATCCACTGAACTGATTGAAAAAACAGAAGAATGCATCCGAGAATGCTCCAAATACATTTCAAAACCATTTTTTTTAAGGTTTCTGTCCTATCCTAAAAGACTCAAGCTCTGTTCCAGAAGAACTCGTCCTCTTGGAAGAAAAACTTATCTAGCAGCAGTAAGGAAAATAAAGGAGAAAAAAGTTAAAAGGTGAACTTTACCTTTTTCTTGAGCCATCTCCTGCAGGCAGAAGTAAATGACTCTTGCACCCAGACTGAAGCCAATGAGTGTGACAGGTCGCTTGCCCTAAGGAAGAAGGAAAGGAGAAAATGCCATCAAATATTGCTCTAGACCTAGAGACACTGGCCACAGGACCCCTGAGATCCTGCTTTGCAAAGCACTTATGCTTGTGCATGATCTTTTAAGCATTTGATCAATTTTGTTGATTTCAAAGGGATTATGTATCCTCAAAGTTATGCACAGCTCAATATTGAGAATTCCACATATCTGATTAGTTTGTATTTTTTGATACTCAGAAAATCAACTGAAAGAATCTAATGATCAGAAGTTACAACAAAGCAGATGTTTCAGACAGAAACACAACAGACGCTGTCATTGTTTTTGAAATTTCCAAATGAAAGCCTAATGCAAGGAGCAAAATTTTCCTAGAAATGTTTCAACAAGCAGCAGAAGAAGCTGTAATACAAAAATATTGACCACTTCTGGACTTAAGACTGAATAAGTCTTAAGCAGCACTGTGTGGCTGTTACAAAAAACAACGTGGAGTAAGCTTTTATTTTGAGTAGCCTAATAAGATTTTCTATAAGATCAAAGGGAGCCTATTCTCAACCAGGGAGCAGGTGTGCGATGGGCTCCCTAGGCAGCACACTAACCAGTTTTAGACGCTTGAGCACACTGGAATGTGTGTTACAACAGCGAATGCTTAAAAGGCAGTAACAAATGCCCCCAAGCCAAACAAAGGACTTGTATGAAATAAAGTTTATTGCCTTTCCTGGGATTGTATTTTTATGAGAAATCAAGTTTGTTTCTCTACTCTGTTGTTTCACATTGTTATTTATGGCTCTGGGGCCACGGCTCCCATCGGGCTCCTCTATAACAGATAGAGGACTAGCCTGTGAGATGAACACGTGGGCAGCAGAAATCAGCCTCCCTCCATGCCAGGGGCAGCCCAACAAATAATGGCAGGCTTTTAGGGACAGAAGCATCTTTTGCAAGCCTTCTTGGGGAGGCTTAATAACTTTTGTTACTTCTTTCAGCTACCAGCCCATTCCACTTCTCTGCAGGCAAAACCACGGTGCATATGCTGCTGCCCAGTCTTCTCTTGCATACTTTTGCTAGTGCCTCTTAATTATCAGTGAATATTTTTAACAGTATTCTCTGTTCTCAAATTTCCACTAGGTGAGCTGGCCTGGCTGTGACATGGTCAAGCCACTTGTCATTTATGACTTGGATCTCTTCTTCCATTTAGAACAGCTTTAGGTTAAATGCAAGAAAGCAGGAATTCTCTCATTCACTTGGGACTTCCTATTTTTCTGCAATGAACTAGACGCACGCTGGTCACCTTCATGCATAATTTCTTAATTTTTCAGTTTATTATTCATTTTCTTCTCCCTGGAAAGATCCCACTTGATAGTTAACTAGCATAGCTATAAAACTTAACCTCCGTGGGCCAAATCCCTTCCAGACATTATTCCTGGATAATTTCTAGCTGATTACCTGCTGTCGACTGAGCAGGATATGTGCTAGGTGTTTGCCTACTTCAGCAGACCGATGGAGACACACTCCCCAGGGGTTGTCAATGACACTGGCAACAGTCAAGAGGGAAGTTGGCCAAGTCAAGGCTGTCACAATACCTGCAATGCACAAAGCAAACAGCACAGCATAGTCACAAATCTGGGCTGCTCTTAGGAAACATCAAAAGCAAGACGGTTCACTGAAGTTAAAAGCTAAGCCTAGGACCTTTTGTCATTTCCAGTTCTTCTTTCTCAAGAGCTGATCTGAGAAATGTTTTGCTAGACTGAAGATAAGAAAGAATCTGATGTTCTGATACGGAGGCAAACAGACGCTATACATGAATGTAACCTGCATGTTTGAAAGGTTTCTGTAAAGAAGTAAAACGCAGCCTAATAACCTAGAGAAATAAACACAGTCCCACATGCAGAAAGGTGTTTCCAGCTGTAATTTTAAAAGAACGAGTCAATGACAAAGAGGCACAGCAATCTAGGAAAGAAAATCTAAATTACAGGTGTGGCAGAGAAGGTGCTCAGGCCAGTTTGCAGGGCGGTGCCAAGGGAGAAATCTTCCTTGTTTAGGAAAGCTCCTTCAAACAGACACCAACAGTGAAACTGCACAAGAGCCACTCAAGCAGATCTGAGATGATTTAGGTTCTTACCTGACAAGACAGTGAATTTTAGGGCTTCTTGAGCCATCATGTTCACAAACCCATTCAGCAGGGAATCCAAGGCATTGCCAAGCTCCATCAGGTACTTGGATTCCCAGGCCAGACAGTACTGCTCACTCGACTGCAACATGCTGCTCCACGGTGCGGTGAAGCTCCCTGAGAAAGGTTGCAAAGATGGAATTTGTGTTCAGGGAATACACAACTCATCTTGGCAAGATGAGTCCAACAAAGAATCAGAAAAGAAGCCACAGGACACTGGAATGTACTGAAATACTGTGATAATCAGGAACAATTTAAAAATACTGTTAGATTTAGACTTCATGTTTCCATTGTTTTACAATAAATTTGGGGTTTGTAAATAATGCCACAGCTTTAGCTGCCTTGGCAAAGAGTCTTCAGTGTGGACAGGCTCAGACTTCATGATCCATTCAACTGCCTCAGAGATTGCCAAGACAGATGGATGTTAACGCTAATTATGTCAGGTATTAAGGATGTTCCTCTTATCATCAGACATCAGGCCAAGCTCTGCAGCTCCATCTTCTCACACAGACCAAAGGAGGGCCTGTCCTGAGAAAGATGAAGTGCTGAATGGCTGCACAGACTGACTTCAGTGGGACCAGAGAAATGGAAAATATGTTAGATCTTGTCAAAAAATCTATCGCAGAGTATCTTCCCAGCACTTCAGTCAGGTGGGCAAGGACTGCATTAGTGGTTCTGTCTGAAAACAAGGAATCTGCATTTCCGGATCCAAACTAAGATTATTTTTACTTTGCCATCTAGCCTAGTTAGCCACTCAGTTTAATTTTTTCCCTCCAGATGCTAATAAAAAGCAGCACCTGGATGTCTGAGAAAGAATTTACACTGTGCAAACCTAACTTTTAGCAGAAAAAAAGAATTTTAAGCCGTACTCTCTCTCCTATTTGCTGAGTAGCTCATACTAAGTGGCCAGGAGGGGCCTGGCAACACTATTAATGGCAGATGAACTCAGAAGGGCAGAGCAGAATTTTCATTTTAATTAACTAAAACCCTTCCCACACTGCTCCTTCCCCAACCAGTGCAGGGCAGGCTGAGGCAACTGCTGACCAAAGTGTCACGAGAGAGCCCCATGCCAGATCACACTCCAAGATACTGTCAGATTTGGGACTGTACAGATGGGCAGCTAGTGGAAGCTCAAAAATCAGAAGGTAACAAATTGCATAAAAATCCCGTCCTCAGTCCCGCTGTTTTAAGGAGGCATGAACGTATGCAAATAGACAGACACATCTGTAAGGAGGAAAACAGATGACAATTCTAGTTTTGCTTTTTCAAACATTATAGCAGATTGCTAGTTATGGAAGAAGAATGCGTGTCATTTATAACTCCCTTTTAAGGGCAAACAGATACAAAAAGGTTCCTGAAGGGACACACTTCCCTTTGTAAGAGTGCCTGGGAGCCCTCCAGCCCCAAGGATTTGGACCCGTTGGCAAGCAGACAATGAGAAAAGCCAAAGCGCCATACTGCAAAGTGAAAATAACCTTACTCTGACAGCAAGCTGCAACCTAACAAGCAACAGGACAGAGACATCCTTTTGCATTAATGATATCCGGTATTAATTATGACGCTTCTGAATAAATTGGCAGCTGTTCAGTCAGGTTGCTGAACACATCAGCAGGCAGTTGACATATTTTATATGACAAGCTATACTGGAAACCAAAACACTACAGACCTTTCAAGGTTGCTGCCTCTACATTCACCTCCTGAGTGCTGTGCTTAACAGGATTTACTTGACAGAACTTTCTTGCCAATAAACCTCATTAGCTGGCAGATACTGAGAACGAAAGAAGACACTATTTTCTGTTAATTGCTGGAAGATAAACATAAGATCTCAGAGACAGGTGAGACACTTTGTACTACTGCTGGAAATCATCCACCCCAAACAGACCTTTCCTAGCAAAACCAGACAGCGTTTATTAACAGAAACCATCTGCTATGATTACTATTAATACTGCTATCACTAATAGCTATTTACTGCCTTCTCTGTTTTGATTGAGATTGCAGATTGGGTTACAAAATCTTATGCTGAGAGTCGATCTGGTTTAGTCACCAGGCCATGCAAGTGTGGGGAAGACACGGTGCTACAAGAGCACAAACACTGCCTGGAGTGGAACAGAGACGTGGCTCTCCAGGCTCCTCTCAGTCTCCTTGTCTTGTTCTTACCATATTTGCCAGTGCACAGCCATCCAGTAATTGCTATGGTGATATGAAGCTGCTTGCCTTCAGTAAGTGGGAGGAATTCGAACTCTTCTATGGCTCCCACACGCTTCTTCATCTTGTATCCTACACACAGCAAGGCAGAAACACAAGTTTCAGAAATTGCAGAGCAAGGACAGACTCTGCTAAAAGTAGAAGTTCATAAGAAATTACTTGGGTAATTTGGATAGGTTATTTTCCCTTTCCAAAACCCTCAGCAAGTCCATGCACTCATCCATGCATTACTTAGAGCTTGGTATGGAGCAACATGATCCTTCTGAACTCGTGTGATCTGAGGGAATCCCAGCAGAAGGCTTTTTTGCTGCAGACCAGACATCAGCTCTAACAGCCACAGCTCTCCATGGCAGCATCTTTCTAATCCAAAGCAGCAAGCTTTTATTTCCTTCGTTAGCTGCATACCAATCTTGGTCATCAGGGGCTACACAGTATCTTAATCAGCATAAAAATAAAAATTTCACAGTTTTAAGATTACACCTCAAATGGCTTCCCTTGCTCTGCAGAGCTGAGTTAAGTCATTAGCTCTGCATTTGCAGAAGTGATCCTGTCCCTCAATAGCTGAGAAATGTGCGGTCACTCTTACCAGTAAGGCCAGCTCCAGCTGCTCCGAAAAGCGATGCCATGACAGCAATTCCAGCAGTTGAACCTAAAGCAGCTGCTCCAGCACTTCCAATGATAGTAGCAGCTCCCGCAGCAACCAGAGGGGCAGCAAGACCCCCCGTCAAGCCTGAAGATGCAACAAGTGATATCATCAGACTGTTATCACTTACGAAAACCAGGCTGTCATTTCCCTGGGCTGTGTGAGTACTGCTAATGCTGCTGAAAGAGTACAAATGATGGTCTTTCTTGCATCACCAATAAAGGGGCTTTCTGAGACCCTCCACAGACCCTGAATCTCTGCACAGATTCTTTGACCAGGCAAAATTAAGAATAATAAGTCAAAGGAAGAATGAGTGGTAGACTGGTGTGAGCTATGCCCTGTTTGCTTAGGAAATATTGATCTAGTCTCACCCAGTTCTGAATTTAGAGGTGAAGATCTGATCCTCTTATAACACAAGAGCAAAAGAGGAGAAAACATTTTTTAGGGGTGACAGCCTCAGTTTGATATTTCCTCCAGGCACACTGGAATAATTTTTCCAGTTAATTCTTTCAGTTTTATTTTCATGTGGCTTTTCTTGGATTTGAGGTTTCTTTTGTTGGGTTTTGTCTTTTGCTTGGGGTGTTTTTTTGGTATCTGAAGTGACATACTACCCTCAACCTGGCAAAGAAAAGCAGTGAACTCTTTAGAATTAGAGCTTGGGCTAAAAGGCATGACAGCTTCTGTTGCTGAATGCGTAATTCAGACACCCCCCCCTCTGCCCCTAGTGCCATGCATAAAATTCATGAGCAAGTCTCAGGGGGTTGGACTAGATGATCTACTGAGGTCCCTTCCAACCCTATGATTCTATGAAATGCCTAGGGCAGCCTCACCGATCACTGTTCCGCCCCCAACGGTTGCCAAACCGATCAGCAGATATCTCTTCAGCTTTCTTCTTCTTTCTTTCTTTTTTCTTGATACTTCTGCAGTTCTGTGTGGGGATTAGAAGCACAAAAGCTGATGAAAAAGCTTGACAGATAACAGTGCTGCATCAGAACGTGCTTTTATTCTCCTCAGTTTAATGTCTCTACCGGGAACAGTAAAAAGAAACATGCAGGTGTGGACTGTGACAACACGCTCAGATTTATGAGGATGGACATAAACCCACAGATTTAAATGGAAATGATTTAATTGCTGACAAAAGCCAACAGATGTTACTTACTTGGAAACCCTTCCTAATAGGGCAGAAGCTTGTAAAAAAAAGAAACAGAAAGTCAAAAGCATTTCAGTAACTTTATACTGTCCATGTGTCTGAAAAAACCACAAGAAAGCTAAGTGGAAATAGGGAAAAGTGTTTGAAACAAAAGGGAACAGGGGTAATTTGTGCCAACAAACAAAGAGATGGAATTAAACTATTTTCCAACAGCAGTGTTTATATTGAGTTGCTTTCTAATTGCACATCACGATATAATAATATAATAGGTATTAAACACAGTCATTAGTTCATTTGTCTGTGTGCATTTAAGCTACATTTTAACAAGCTTATCAGAAACAGGGAAATAAACCTAAAAGGAACAAATATAACTTATTAGGCACTACTTTTGGCTTCTCTCCACTGTCTTTGGTTTCTCTCCGACAAGAAATACTTCCTACTTCAGAGGAAAGTGCGAGAAACAGAAGGTACGGGAATAAGTTGTTTACAGAGGAAGGTTCCTTCTAGCTTGCTTACGCAGCGGTTAATCTGTGCCTTGAAACATGAGAATTTATCTTGCTTCCAAACTTGGATATTTTCCCTCTTAATCCTAGCCTAATTGTGGATTTTCATTATCCATATAATTGCCTAATCCTTCCTGGAATCCCCTAAGCGCGCTGTAATTTTGATAAAGACAATTTTAGATGAGTCCCAAACAATATGCAGCTTTGTAAAACACAGCAGGAGGAGAATGAGGCACAGTGGGTGAAATCCCTGCGTTGCTGAAGCCAATGGCAGAACTCCCACTGACTTGCATGGCACAGAGACTTTGTTTTCAGAGAGATCCTCCAAAAAAACATTGTGTATTACCTTCTCTATCTGCAAACGTAACTGGCTGCAGAGAACAACAGTGCAGCCTGCAATGGCCACCTCTTCAGCAATTTCTGTACAACCAAGTTCACTTTCTACAACGCCATGGTCAAAGCACTATTTGGATATGCCCTAGTTTGTGCCCGCAGTCACCAATCTGAGTGTGATTGCTTGGCATTGGAAAAAATTGCTCCTGGAGTTCTTTAAACAAGTGCTGCAGTGTAACTGTTAATACTTAAGTTGGCAATATCCAGAAATTTCTATTCTACAAAGCAGTGCATCAGCTTTTATAGTCAATGTGCTGTTGTCTCAGGCTGAAAATAATGACAAAGAGCAAGCTGAAATATGGCTAACTGGCTTTAGTTGCAATAATGAGCAATTTGACTTACGTGGGTAGAAAGACAGTTTGCAGGTAAAGCCTGCCTGAAGATGTGGTAAGTAAAACTACTGTCATGAGAACTTTTACCTGTCATTGCTTTCTGGCCGTAGCTGCTAGCAACTGATTTTGACAGTTGCTTTCCTAATAGTTCTGCATTACAATTATCACTTAATTACCAGACTGCTTTTTATCCACTATGGTAATTAACTGTCTCTTCTGGTACTTCTCTACTCTCAGTGATCTTGGATGTGCAGCTTCTTGTCTGAACCACAAATTATGTTCAGAGGGATTTTATACATGGAATGACAGGTCATTTTCCAATGATGAAAAGTGGCAGGAGTACACGTTAGCAAGCAATTGACGTCATGTTTTCCAGTTTCTTACAGAACTATGTACAAAAGAGAGGTTCACACCTGCAAGTCAGAACATGTTTGGTGCTAGTAAAATGGATTTAAGTGTTTGGAGCATTGTTCTGCACATGATTGTACATTTAACCTTGCAGGTTCTGGGCCACAGGCCAACAATATCCACAGCAGCAAAAGGCAGGAGCAAAACCTTCTGTGAACAAGTATCAGGAAAAAAAGCCTACGCAGAAGCTGCCAAAACCCTGTTTGGTTGTTACTGTTCCAAAACCTCTTGCAGTGGATGGTCAAAGCTGGAAGCATCCTAAGCGGATGTTAATGTATCCCCTGCCCCAAAAGTCTGTGAGGTCCAAGTGGTGACAGGTTTATACTCTGCTTCCTTCCCCTAACTTTAAAACAAACAAAGGGTCACCGATTCCCCACAAATCTCAGCCTTGTGGCACACACAACAGTGAAACAGTCCCCATTAATACCAACCCTTGCTCCTGCATGCCAAATGGTGCCCTGTTTAGCAGCCCATGATCTCTGAGATTATTTTGACTTTCCCTTTTTACAGTGTGCTATAAAGTTAAGCTTTATTTAAATAAAGCTTTAACAGAAAGATTCCCGTCACAAGCTGGGCCCCACGGTAACGTCTGAATGGTAACTGTCAGGGACGTTGATCAAAGCCTTTATTAGCACTCAGGTTAATCTCATAACCTGTTTGCTGAGTTGACAGATAAAAATATTAAACGGTCTCTTGAAAGTCCACTATGGACATGTTTACTGCCTTACATATTGCTAAACCTTCACACAATTCCTGTCTGATAACTGGAATGTAAAAATACTACATTTCTTATAGATACCAAGATTTTGGCTGTTTCACATCTAAGGACTGGTAATTAAGAGAATTAATCTTGTATTAATAACGCACAATTAGGAGTCAGGTCTGTAAGTATATTAAGGTGCAGATTGTTGCCCTCAGAGATCGACCTTCAGAAGGAGTTAGACAGCTGTCTCTTAAAGAGGATACAGAGAAGGACAGATCCATAGAAAATCAGCAGATGAGGATCTAATCCTGAAATTTATAGGAGCTTCATGTTCTACCTGAAGAATATTGGGCCACAAGATAAGAGACACAAGATCTTGTAATGTATTTAAGCATAATCTACAGTCCAGGAGAGGCAACTGGAACAAGGAAATAAGGCAGTTCAGTGCGGAGTGGCCTTTACCAGCTTACAAGGTTGGGTCTTAACTCCGATTTTAAGAGTGCTGATCTTTCCTGCTTCTCAGTGCAGCCAAAGTGCTGTGAGGGCTCTGCAACCCTAATCAAGCCATAAATGATTATGCTAAGAGCCATGGGGAGAATGATCAGAGACTGGACTTAGGCACAAGTAATTACTGCTAAGCTTTCAAGCACTGGCAGTGTTTTTTCATCCCATAGTCAACCCAAATGTTCTTACTCTGACTCTTCTTCTTTTTGCTCCTTCAGGCTCTCAAGCAGAGATTCCTCCAGGACTTCCAGCTCCTCCAAGGGGATTCTCAGCAGCCAGATGATGTGGCAGATCAACACCCTTGCTCGAGCATCGTAGTACCCTTAAACAGAGAGAAGTCCAGGAAATCAGTTTTCATTGCACTGGATTAAATAGAGAGTGGTGCGCTCAGCTGTGATAGAGGACCATGTCACATACAAGCATAGCTCCTTCCCTCCAGCCCTCTTCATCTTCCATGTACTTGAAGACAACTCCTACTATCTAGTGCGATAAATGGAAAATCCTTCTTCCCTGTGAATAGAGTCACTACACCAGGTAATTGCCCCTACGACAGAAAAAGGATCTCAAATCCCTCGGTGTTCATCCTCTGTGACAGAGGCCTTATGGCTCTGGATAGGCTGCATCTTTCTCCTCAACAGAGAAATGCTGCAGCAAGGAAAGTCCTAATTGGAAATATAAAATACATCTATATGGGTAAAATGACACGGTACACCTCAACTATGCACCAATGCAAGATAAGGTATTTTCTAAAAATGCACCTCCATGTTAAAGCTTTATATTCAATTCATCTTGTTGGCAGCAGGAGGGACTCTGGAGTTTAAGACTACACACCAGCTCACCTAGCAGCATCGCTGACAATTTCTTGCATTTACACCTCACTGCTGGAGATGCAGGAGTGGACAGTGCACTCAGACAATATGCAATAGGAGAAATGATTATTCCTGAGCTTATAAGCAGGTGTTCTTAAAGAAAAGACATTTTAAATGTAATAGAGTTAAAATTATTTGTGCCCACTCTTACTTTTTTAATGTGTTTCTCTCAGTAGCACCTGCTGCTTCCTGACAGTAGGCTTTTGTAAAGGGTTCTTGGTGCGCTCTGGGATGAAAAATGCAATTGCTTTTCTAAAGGCGGGTGAAGATACCAGCAAGACCCAACTACATACTCTGATACCTGCTGCACGTAGATCAAATATGGCATTTGGCAATCTATTAAGTTTATTTATTTATTACCATCATTACCAAGATACTCTACTACTTTGGTAGGCTTTAATGACGCCACTTTTAAGGTTTGTGCCTAGTTAAGAAATAATGATAGTATTTATCTTCACTTCATCCCCAATATGTGCCACGTCTTTCAAGCCCCAGCAGGTGTTTTAATGAGCAGCCTTCCTGCTTCCTGTCTGCTAATACACAACTTAGCTTTTGACTTGGCCAGCTTGGCAGAAAGTCAGCGAGGCTTGAAAATATATTTCTTTTAAATTCCAGCTTAGCAAAATAAGCAGTTTTGCAATAACTGACTTGTCAATTTTCCATTAAAAATAAAGCAAGCACAAAAATGGTACTTTGTTCTGCAGTGAAACAGGCTAATCAGCAACCAGTGAGTTCTTTCCTGTGAGAACATGTTAAAACACAGAGATTTAAAAAATGCAAGTAGTGATATAAAACAGGCTTCTTTTAGAAATGAACATTTTGCTAAGTAGGCAGTCTTTATTTCATTGATTTTATCAGACTAATCCATGCTAGGGACTGTAAACCAGAAAATTGTTTTATGCCCAATAGAATATAAGAGTAAAATCACATTTATTTACAATAAACTTCACAAAACACTCTGGAATTTACTCCCTGAATATTTTTTTTTCTTTTTAGGCAACAAGTGATCTGCAGAAAATTTGCTAGGCTGAGATTTTCATAGCAGCTTCACTGCCTTCCTGAAGGAAGAGTTGCCTGCTCCCCTGAAACACTGCAGGAAAAACACCTCAGTATTTCACTTATGACCTTTTCTACCATCACACATATTTGCATGCCAATACATCATGTGAAGGTAAGGAGGCGAACAGTTGTTCAATTTTTCATAGGTATTATTAATCATTCCTGATGTAATAGTTGCTTTTCCTGTGGTGGATGCAGGGAAGGAGTATGTTGCTTTTGTTATAAAGGAAGCTGAGATAAAGCAGGATGGTACCTTGAGCTTTTTGAGCATTTTAAAGCATCAGATGTAAACTCATCTACATTATTCTTACAAAGAACAAATGTTAGGTAAACTTACCATCTCTAAGAGAGAAGGCTAGAAGGTCCTAAAAAGAGAAAAAAAAAAGAATATTCAAGTTAAAACGGATGATGTATGCCTGGAGGTATCAAAATGGAGGCATGAAAAAACATCAGCTTATGATTTAATTACTGCAGCATTTTAGTTCATAAACATGGGAAACCAGCAAGCTACAACTCAGCAAGGCAGCACAGAGCAAAGCCAGATGCTTCCAGGACAAAATTCTCCGTATGCAGGTACAAATGGCTGGACAGAAGCAGATAACGCTTGGTATATGCTGAAGTATCCCTTATTTTTTGTTATTAGCAACCCTGTTGACCTGAAAGGACCATGATTACACCAGACTTCCATGTTCGGAGAAATAGGGCTCTAATCCTCCCACCACTCTAGTGCCTTCTGCTCAATAAAAAGTCATATATACTCATACTTTCAAAATAACTAACAGGTTTGAATGCTACTCAAATGGACCAGTGGCCCCTATTTTCTTTGGCATTCTGGGAATTCATAACCCTAGGCAGTAAGGCTGGACTGGTATGAAGTTCTCTTGGATTAAGTGCTCAAAAATAGAAAACTCAGAATTTATGGCCATCTGTCAAGATTGAGGGACTTGACTTCTGTGTTGGCCCTTCACCATACAAAAAATCGGAAAAACAGATCAATACGATAGCTGGTTTCTATGGGCAAATCCAAGAAAAAAAGAGGCCAGTGTTTTTACTACTATGTAGTAAAATCTCTTTTTATTGTCACTGGATAAATTTTAAGTTCTTTATGTAACTACAACACTAAGCAGTAGCTCACTCTATCTACTTCCCTCTCCTGCACACAAATAAAACACAGCTGAATTTTACAGGGAATCCTTCGGCCCTTTGGGAACACAAAAAATGCAGCCGAAGATGTAGCATGCTGCCAAAGAGTTTATGATTATTAGTCCCGTAAGCTCCTAAGCAAAATTTGTATCATAAAAATGTCTCTAATCTTTTCCCTACTGCATGAGAAGCGTAGAACAGAGAACAAGCCATCCGTAACCAACTCCTACTAGAAGAGGGGCAAACTGTAGATATTATCCAGGCAAAAGTAAGTGTCTGGACTCTCAATATTTTTTCAACACAAGAAGAGTGCACTATTTCATAAAGAAGAGAGCTTTTGCACAGGACTGGGGAAGCCAAAGGAGTAGGGCAGCTGAACTCCCACCTATGGGTGCTTTTTCACAAGGTATAGCCCGAACATCTTCGCTCCACTGCTGCCTCCATTGCTGAATATCTGGGTGGCTGTTCCCATCCACAGAGAAAGCCTTCTTTTTCTTGCCTGTCCTGCAAGTCCTAAGGGGATAAGCATTTCCAGAAGGTATCTGTTCAGCTGGGTTCTGCACAAAGCAGTCACCACTGCTCCTTTGTCCTGCATCCCAATGGCCAGAGCACTCAAACAAGAAGAGGAAAGTCCTGGTTTGCTATCTCCAGGGTGTGAATAACCCTTTTAATTTAAGTTAGTGACCAAATCAGAGCTCTTCTGATCCCCCAATCACCACACTGCAGAAAAAAAAGGCTCCTTTTTAGCTTCGGCTAGGATTAGTATTCTGTGCATGCACACACACTGCAGACTGTTCCCCAGGATGGTTGGTAGGATGTGGGAATTGGAAACATTAATCCCCACAG
Organism: Rhinoptilus africanus; assembly: GCA_013400135.1. NCBI lineage: Eukaryota > Metazoa > Chordata > Aves > Charadriiformes > Glareolidae > Rhinoptilus > Rhinoptilus africanus. Next base: position 33,385 of record VXBO01006264.1, on the reverse strand, counting down.
GCAGAAGGAGGTAGGTAACTCTGGTTTCCCAGAGCCTGAGTACTGTAACTACTGAAGTATTAGATAGAGGGACACTATCATCTCCCCTCTGGTTGCAGTTTTGTGAGGAAGGGTTGGCTTAGTGGTGTCAAAACCCAGCAGAAGGTTGGGAGTCCCAAGCAGAAAGCTGACCAAGCAAAAAGCCTGAAGTCTAGTATAAGGTGAAACTTGTGGCCTTGCTGCCACCGTTTTCCACAGAAGCAGCCTCTTGAATAGGGTTACTGGTTTGTGCAGAGCCAATCTGCAGGCAATAAATTCTCCCTGTGTGTTGCAAAGGGAGCTGTGGGTGTTGACTCAGGTCCTGTATGATAGGCCCAATATTGTCTGTAGCACAATATCAAATAACCTCTTTTGAAAATCTGGCCTAAGCATTTACATACATGCATTTCAAAAGCTGAGGGATGGAATCAGGTAACCAGGTGACAAACTGGAATTACTGGTTTTATTGCATCTGTGCCAATTAGCATCTTCAACTATTTCTAATTGGTTTAGGCTTTGCACGTACTGCTGTGCAGTCATCTGGAATCCAATCAGCATTGATTAGATTAGTTCATGAGTAGTTTGTTTTCCTCCTCTAAGCCGCAGTTATTATATTTCACAGAATCACACACAGAATCACAGAATGGTTTAGGTTGGAAGGGTCCTTAAAGATCATCTAGTTCCAACCCCCTGCCCTGGGCAGGGACACCTCCCACCAGACCAGGTTGATCAAAGCCCCATCCAACCTGGCCTTGAACACTTCCAGGAATGGGGCATGGACAGCTTCCCTGGGCAACCTGTTCCAGTGCCTCACCACCCTTACAGGAAGAATTTCTTCCTGATATCCAATCTAAATCTACTCTCTTTCAGTTTGAGGCCATTACCTCGTGTCGTGTCATTACACTCCCTTATCCAGAGTCCCTCCTCACCCTTCCTGTAGGTCCCCTTTAGGGATTGAAGGCTGCTAGAAGGTCTCCCCGGAGCCTTCTCTTCTCCAGGCTGAACAACGCCAACTCTCGCAGCCTGTCCCCACAGCAGAGGGGCTCCAGCCTTTTAATCATCATTTTGTGGCTCTCTGCTGGCACCGCTCCAACAGGTCCATGTCATTCTTGTGCTGAGGACTCCAGATCTGGACGCAGTACTCCAGATGGGGTCTCACCAGAGCGGAGCAGAGGGGCAGAATCACCTCCCTCACCCTGCTGGCCATGCTTCTTTTGATGCAGCCCAGAATGTGGTTGGCTTTCTGGGCTGCAAGTGTGCATTGCTGGCTCATGTTGAGCTGCTCGTCTATCAGCACCCCCAAGTCCTTCTCCTCAGGGCTGCTATCAAGCCGTTCTCTGCCCAACCTGTGTTTGTGCCTGGGCTTGCCATGACCCTGGTGCAGGACCTTGCCCTTGGCCTGGTTGAACTTCATGAGATTTGCATGGTCCTACCTCTCCAGCCTGTCCAGGTCCCTCTGGATGGCTTGTTTTGAATCTCTATGCACAAGACTACTACCCATATGATTGAGAAACCTTACAAAGAAAGGGAAGCAATCTTTATTCAGAGTCTTTGCCAGCTTTTTATGAATTGCTGCAAGTTCAAACCCATTTCCTCCACAACAGAGAGCATCCAATCCACATCACAGTGCATATGTGTAGAAAAACACAGGAAAATGTGCATTCTAAGTATATTCAGAGCAAAAAAAACCCTTATAATAAGAACTTCCAACATTTTCTAACCTGTCACCACTTCTTCACCTTTTTTTATTGCACTGCCTTCTCATACCACACCCACAGCCTGTGTGTTATGACTATTGTCCTTAAAGGATTCAGTTAACCACCATTTGCCTGTATTAGTCACCTGCAATGAATGTAAACAAATATAAAAATCCATAATCCTAAAATTCTTATTGAATCAATAGTGAGCTCACCTCTAATCTCCTGACCTCATGTATCATCCCTTCAGCACTGCTGAGACGGAGGGCATTCAAAAATGCAGGCACTAGTGCCGACAGGACCCTGCCTCTGAATGTACTGAGTGATTAAAGGGTGCACTTTTTAAATAAACAGTAAATGTTGCGTCAGTAGCAGCTGAATCCAAAGCAAAAGCACCATAAAGCAACATATTAAGAATTTACAGAGCTTTGTCCCATAGCTTGTTTATTTGCAGGTAAGAAGGAAAAAGCTGATCTCAGCTTGATACACTGAAATTTCCCGTACGCCAGTCTGCTTTCCCAAAGACACCTTGCACGACTCTGCTGCCTTGCTCCACAAAAGCCTTTCATTCTATCTTTCCTTTGACAAAACCAGTCACCTTGCCCATATAGGTGATTGCATAAGGTACTGATGTTGTGGCATTAGACTGATAGCTATTCTGATCTTTGCTTTCAACTAATCAAAGAATTGTTATCTACGGCTTCTGTATTTCATCTGAATCCAGGTGATAAGTGCCTCAGTTCTCTGGCTCAGAGCAAAATACCGCACGCTCCCACTGATCCAGGGACGCTTTTGTAAAAGCACAAGGAGATCTTATGCAACGTAAGCTCACAAAAAGTACAAGCTAAACTTCAACAAAATTTCACCCTTAATTAACTCAGCAGCAACGCAAGAAGACTTGCCTAATTCTAGAGAAACCATCCTGAAGCAGAGAGAAAGAGGGAAACAACCCAGGAAATAACAAGCCATCTAGACACAGGAAGAACTGAGTATGGATTTATTGATTTTGAGCAAACAACATCAAAACTGCTGCTCTGTTTTTAGAATAGCTGGCCTAACTTATTAATTAAACCTAAGATTGTCTGTCACTGTATTCATACTGTTATAGTTTGGGCATTGTAACATTTCGATGTTTGGAGCCGATCCTCTGAGGCCTTTTATGGACTGACTAGAAGACATGAAAGATGGCTGAGATAATGGGAGCTGGTCATGATGACCAAGAAAGTTCACTCCTGTCATATCTTTACTTACGCAGCCTTGTTCTCGCATCTGGGCCACTGCTAAAGGTGAGTGTGTGATAACTATTGCTCAATATCAGAGTACTGTCTGCAGGCAGGATGCCTCACCATTTCCTTGGGCGCGGTATAGAGCAAAGGGTGTGAGGTGACAGTGGCCACGTTAAGTCTGGCATCAGCAGCAGCCTACCGTGCTCTTCTCCCCGAGCAGCATAACATGAGCCTGGATGAGGAGATATCCTCCCCAGCCAAGATGCTGCAGCAAAGGTGAATGCCACCAAAATGTTCGCCTCTTTTACCTTTATGTCAGCTTTTACATCAGAACATGACAGAGTAGTGACAGTCTCACTAATACTTTCTCAGTGAAAGAAAATAAAGTCACAGTAACTTATTTCCTTTCGGACAAAGCTGACTTTGGAAAAAAGACTCTGGAAATGGTGCAATTTGGAGCAGGTACCTAGAGGTGTTCTATATTACAGGTATGATGAAGGGGGTTTGAAACAAATGAAAATTGGGTCATGCATGATGTTCAGCATTTGACCAAAATCTGTAGAATGTACACATGAATCAAAACCACTGCAATAATACAGTCAAAATAAAAGGTTTGACAGTTCTCTGTTCTGTAGGGCGAAGGCACCAAAGACACAAAAAATTAATTAAACAGACAGTAACGTGCCTCACGTTTATCACTTCCATGAGCTGTTAATGGATAGAGACTGCCAGGCACCCACACAGCTGCCTAGAAATACATGCATATCAGAAATACTGATTTGCTTCCCTGACTGTACAAACAGAACTTCAGTTGCAGAGACGTGTGACAAATCTCTTTAGCAAAAGCAAACAAGGGCGAGGGGAGCATATGAACTTACATGGGTAATGACAACTGGGTTTTCTTTCACGATGGGATCCTTCAGCAAAATCTGGGCAAAAGTTTCTGCGCCCTCACCTCCTAAGCCACTGGCAAATGCTGTCATGGCAGGTAAGACAGCATCGGGCAGGTCCAGCCACTTCACAAAGCCCTCAATGAATTCCGTCCTGAAGGAGCTGTAAAGCAACAGTAGCACTTAAGGCTCCATAACTGGATATTTTTGCAAACTTTGAGTGGCCCCTGCCTTCAGATGTTGATCCGTCACTGTTCACACAGAAATCAAAGCATGGTAAGAAGTCAGCAGGTGGTGAGCTGCTACACAAGCTGGCTAAAGAAACAAGCAAGCGATCTGAACTGCGCCAGCCCTGTCTTCAATATATGCTTTGAAGTCTGCAGTATTAAGGGATGCAATTTGTGCTGAAGTATAAAATTCTTAAAGGTGTAAGAGAGAAGGTCGATGCAATTAAGAAAACACCTAATGTCAAGGTGTCCTTTGCCTTTCAATGGGCTTCAGAGCAACACCGATGGAGAGACAGTGGGAAAATGTCAACACCAGCAATCAGTCTGCAGGGCTTATAGGCTCTTTCTTTTTGTGTCACCTTCCCTACTCTGAGCATTCATCATTGTGAAAAGACCTAACACCAGGATATTCCACTCCCGTAACTTCAGAAGAACCCCCGCCCAGAGTCTCATACCAGCTCTATCCACCCTCTTTGCTCACCCCTGGCTACCCCATGTGGTACCTTTGCTCTTCTTCAGGGAACAGCCATGCTAGGGATATCCCACAAAGTGCCGCGTAAGCAAATCTTCCCGCTTCACCCAGCCGCTGGCTCAGAAGCACACATGGTTCCTTTTCACCTGCTTCTTCAGCTCCTCTATGCTCTTTCAAAGACCAACCTTTCCACTTCTCTTCTGCAGCCATTTTTACCTGCAAATTTGAAGAGGAAAAAGAAGGAGAAAAAACCAAACCAGCAAATGGTTGGAAACCAGGAAGTGAGGAGACGAATTGCCTTTGTTTTTCCACTGTTATACTTGCTTTTGGGTATTAAGTCAAGTCTGTCAAGATACAGCTTGTGTTTCCCCTCACTACATGGTGCTGTGACCAAAGAAAACAACAGGAGACTTTCTGTTCACCAGTTCTCAAATATTTTGCACAAAATGAGATGACAGTACCTTCACATAGCAAAAGGAGAAGCCCCCTTCAAGATACAAAGAGACTGGGCTCCGCTCAGGCATATCATTCACATGTTTACCGCAAAAATAACATGTAAAATAAAAGCTCCGCACCTGGCGCAGGGACCAGTACAACTGCCTGGGAAATAATCTGCCTCTCTCATCCCCAGCCCAAATTGCTCCTCTGTTCATTTTGCTGACGGCGTTAAGAAAGTTGAGTCCAGCTGCAGCCTCTGATGAGGAGGACTTTAAATGGGTCCCATGGACATTGCTAAGCTTTGCTTGTAGCATTCTCTCCTCTATACAACCTGCCACAGTTTTTTTTCCCAAACGTAAGATCCCTGTGCCACATAGACCTTGAGCTGGGCCAAAATACTGTTTTTTCAGAGTGCAGACTTGCACGCTTCCAACTGAACGGCTCACAACTGCTCCTCGGAGCTCCCCTGATTATACAAGCAACTAATCGAGATGACTGACATCAGGCAGAAGGGACAACAGCTCATTTCACAATTCTGTGTGGGTAACAATCTGTTCCAAAGCTCACTCACATCACCTGAAATTTCTACTGACTTCAGCAAGATTCATTTGGTTTCTGAGGGGCCCAAACCACCTATTTCATTCTATATTTTCTATTTAAATATTTCCTTTCTTCTGAACCCTGTAGAAAGTAGCTGAATAGGAACTAGGAGCCTGTACTGAACAAAGTACTGGATCTCAGAGCATGCAGACACCATTTATGGGACAGTTCGAGAGTCCTAGAAGAAAGAAATGCAGCACAGGAGCAGCTCTTTTTAAAGAGATTATCTGCATGCCATCTGTCATGGTCTTCCAGGAAGGGTGTCTGTCACGCCTTCCCACTCAGAAATTTATTAGACGTGATTTGTATTTCTCAAGGCTTGCACTATTTAACTGCTGATGTATAAGCAAGGAAAATTAATCACTCAAGGTTATTGTAACTTGCACCTCTCTCCCTGGAGAGCTCAGTTCCCCGCAACACGTATATTCTGATGCCGTCCAACTTGAGCACACGGGTCTAAGGCATCTCGGTCTGTTTCCATGGAAACATCACATTCCAGCAACGTGGGAGCACAAAGTCCACAGGAATAAATAAACTCTGTTATTTCCATACCAACTAGAGAAGGGAAGGGCCAGATTATGCTTCTCCGGGGATGCCAAGTGCCAGGGATCAATCCCCGTCCCGGCAGGCCCGCTCCAGTACCAACCTCAACATGCAGCAGCATTCACACTTGCTGAATCGCAGCTGTGAAGGTGCCATGAGACACATCTCCACGCTTTCCAGGACTTTTTTACAAAATCACAAGACTGTTTTATTACCCCAGGAGCTCCAAAATCCTCATTTGCACCCCCAAAATAATTTTCACGTCACTCACCACGCTCTGATCTTCCTAAAACATCCAGATTTATGGACCAACTTGCCCAGAAATAATCTAACGCTTAAAGTTTCAGTAACTTTACAATTACTTGGCACCTCTACTCACCTCTAGAAACAGATTTATTTGCTTATTATAGGAGATAGTATTAAAAATAAAATCCCCTTTGCTCCTGTGATAGATTTACTGATTTGTTAATACAGGCTTATGTGAAAAGTGAAGCAGCTAAAAACGACCCAGAAGCAGTACAACTGTTTAACCTTGTTTTATAGTAAATAAATAGATGTGAGCAATTACAGAGTGACACCATAGTGGCTTCTTGCATGCAACTTTATTGCCGTTATGCAACAAATAATTCATGATGTTAAACATCTAAAATACCCCAAGAAAGATTTTGATAGACTTTGCGCTGGAGATGCTCTGATCAGTACGCTCGATGTGTGTCCCTCAACATAGATATCTATTTCTTCATAAATAGCTAGGAAAAATTGGGCTTGGATTTTCAGACGTGCAGCATAAAAAAATGGCAAGGTGTGATATAAATGCACCATCCCCTGAAACATTCAAGGCCAGGTTGGA
>VXBO01006264.1:0-23554 GCA_013400135.1 Rhinoptilus africanus | reverse complement strand
TTTTTTTTTTTTTACAGAAACTAGCACTTTTGACAACCACTAAGGGAGAGAGAACCAGCCCCCGGCAGCACGGGGAGACGCCGCCACAACCCTCCCCTCAAGGAGCGGCCTGAGGAGANGTGGTGGTGGTGGGTCCATCTCCACGACGAGATGAGTATAGCTGCCCTTTTCTCGCTGCCCACCTTTATCCACAATCTTGGGCCTTGTCCGCCATGTTGGTGCCCCATGCGGGGTTTCGGCCTATGTGGCTACCAGCCTTTTGCTCCCTTTAAAGCCTTTCTTCCACTGTGAGAGCTTCTCCCGCCCTGAGGGAAGGTTGCAGAGAGAGGTAGGGATGCGCATGTGGTGAAGCTGCCCTCAAGTTGCTGCCTCAAGACTTCTTTGCCACCTCCCCGCAGGACAGGTTGGTGTCTCTGAGGGTTACCTTGGGGAAAATTAAAGCTTCAGTGGTGTGTCTCTGTGTTACTGGGTGGGATCCCAAAGCCATGTGGACAAAAGCTGAAGTGTGTGTGTGGATGCACTCGTTAGCCAAAGAGGAGAGCCACGTATGTGTTGCTTCTGATAGCAGTGGCCATACTGGCACAGTCAGCTCAGGAGGCTTTGCTCCGTTGTGGTTAATTGGCCTTGCAGAAATCCTCAGGCTTTGGAGTTAGTTCAGCTACCCGAGCATAAAGCTTTTGCACCGTGTTTTTGAGGCTTTAAGAAACGCATTTGCTCCTAGAGCAGTCTCAGGCTGGAACCCCAAGTCCAATATGTAGTAATTTTTAGAGAAATTGGGTTTTTTTCAGGGGCAGGAGAGCAGTTTTTCTGTATGGTTGCATTTCACGACAGCAAAACTAGTTTTGGTTGCTTGGTAGGTGGGATAACCAGTTTATGCTTTAAAATGTGCTGTGTGGCACTTATTTATAAATGACAGCGAAAAAAATAACCCAGGTAGCAATTAAAAGCCAATTTTGGTTTGGCCAAATATCTTGTCCTGGTTGCTTGCTGTTGATACTAGGCCCCCTCAGGTTTACTCACACAAGTACTCACGTTACATATAGGTATTTTTGAGTGTCAGCACATAGTCGTTAGGTGTGACACTGAGTACAGAAGGCGAGTTCTCTTGATCCCAGTTAGGGTGCAGAAGGTGTTTACTTTACCTGTGACTTGGGTAACTGCACAACACAATGGACAAGTTGCAAATGGTTCACAATAAGCAAGGAATCGCCTGGACACAAATCTGTGCTCTCAGACCAAAATTGCAAATTAGTCTCTTATAGATATGACAGTTCTGTGTTTGAGGACCTAAAGTTCTCTTTGTACAGAATCTGAGCGATGCGGAAGTGTGAAATGTGTTATTTATTCCACGTTTGGTTTTGCCTGTTTATATCTGTGTGATAACGCAGAAGAGCTGTTAAAAGTGGACCAAACCGTAAGTTGAGTGGAATGATAATTAAAGTGAGTTTTACCAGATGTTGCAAACTTGGGATCTCATTATATAGTTTAATAGTAATCAAAGCCAGAAAAATTATGGATAATTTAAAGTTCTGTAGGTAAAGTGGGACTTCTACATTGAACAGTAATTTAGAACACCTACGCTCAAAATTTTTCAGGCACCTGTCTCACACACTTATATAAGTAACTAGTGACTCTGGTGGGCGATGGTGGTGGTGTTTGTTGATGAGAGGCCTGAAAAGGGATTGAGATAGGGAAAGTTGTGGCTTTGGGAAAGGCCCTGTGGGCAAGGGCGGCAGAGTGGGAGCACAGCGTGACAAAAGGGTAGGCATCTTTTTGAATTAAAATTGGCTTGTGTATATGCATTGTTAAACAAAACACCTTTGAAGTTTCTGGTCCAGGATTCTGTCTGTAGAGACTATAATCCTTAAAAACCACCATTGGGTCTTACCATGCTCTTATTGTGTCAATGGGAGTCTGTCTTTGTAAGTCACAGTTTGCAGATATTTATGCAGTTTGTCAGGTACAGCTGAATATTACTGCTGGGGCCCATTTTTCATTATGAACCTCTCTTGGAGGCTACAGAGTGTTGCCTAACCACTATCTGAAATTGGGAGCCAGCTAGGTGAGGTAAGCAAGGCAAGGTAATTCAGAGCTGAAACACTGTTGCCAAAAAGACTGGCAGGAAATAAAAGCAAACCCTTTACATTTTAGAATAAGAATACAATTTTGTTGGCCTTTTCTCCATAAACTTAGTTGTTGCTTCAAAGGTTTGCATTGTCATTGAGCCTTATCTTGTCCGATGAGATACAACAGCTGTTATAAAGATAGTGGGCTGTAGGGCCTGATGACTCCCACGAGCATCCATGAACTCTGAATCAGCTGGTTGTTAGTGGCTCTGGAAAGCTGAAGAAACACTGCAGTTGAACTGCTGAACACAGGCTTGGAAGGGGCTGATAGAAAGCATCAAGGATGGAAAGCTGGACTTCCACGGCTGGTGATCTTGCTCTGTGGACCCATGGCTCTTCAGAGAGCCAGACTTTTACTGGTAATCAGACCATGCCTGCGTCCTTCCCACTGGTATATACTGCCTTGAAGGAAGCCCTTTTCTGTTGGCCATTTTTTTGACACTGTAGAAATTAGTGTAATAAAATCAAATGCACCCTTTTGGAAGAGCAGGGTGGTAGGTAAAAACCTGATTTTTCCTGTTCACATTAATTCTCCGATTTCATGTGTTCACACCCATGTGCTGACAAGCCCACACGGACTGGACAGGCTCCACTGTGAGTGATACAGAGGACAAGCGACCCTGCCTCGAAAATCTCTTTATGTTTCTTGACTGATGATGTCAAACTGATACTGGGTGTGACTTACACACCCTTCCGGAGCTGGTGGTGTTTGGTATCTTGCTTAGTCTCTTCCCCTCTTAGGCAAAATTCCACAAGTTTTATCATTTTTTTTTTTAATTGGAATTATTTTATGGCTCTAGTCCAGTTCATCTTTGTCATCTTATCTTTAGGACAGTCTGTTTCTTCCTTGCTATCCGGTCATTTGATTGAGATCAGTGTTCCGTAGCAATTAGCACATGATTTTCCTTTTACCCTTCTAGCTTACTCTGATGCATTCAGTACCACTCACCCAAGTGCCAGACTTGGCAAGAGGTTCTGAAATTAGTTTCAGTACAGGTGAATATCTGGTACAGTCTTTGCATTTAGAGTAACACAGTTCAATAAAATATTTGGGTTTAAAACTACCTGCGCTTTTCCTATTGAAAAGCTTTTTTTCTGGTTGGTTATTAGCAGATGATACTACATATGTCCTTTGCAATAAGTCAGTTGCTGTCTAAATATATTAGAAAAAACAAAGTGTTTATTTCCCTTGAAGGTTCGTGTTCTTAGGCAGAAAATAGTCCTGTTTTTTTCCAAGACTCTAGGAGGACAGCAGCTCCTTACCCTCTTAGTCTAATCTGTTTTATCTGCTGGTGAGACACTATGTATATTTATATACTGAGCAACTGGAGTGCATCAGTTTCCATTCTTATCGAACACAAATATTTACCACAGGCCTTATCCAAGGTCTGCTGAGATCCCTGGTACTCTTAAAAATGTAACTTAACTAGAGCAAACTCTGATTTTTTTCAATTTTAATTTTAGTTGGATTATAGGGTATTCTCTTAGCAACTAAGTATTTTTTTAAATAAAGGAGAAAAACCAACACATTACTTTTTTTACTTTACTTACCAACTCGGTTCTACAGGTTCCCTAATATGCTTTCTCAGCTGTAGTTCCTGACAGTGAGGAAACTGTGAAATGTTTTGACATTGTCAGTGGGGAATTGAAACACAGAAGTCAATGAGCAATTAACATTATTAAACTTTAATGGACACATTCCATATAAAAATATCACATGTGTTATGGCTTAGCAATTGACAGATTTATTTTTATCTCTGCAGGCATCTTCGAGACAAGAAGAGAGGAGGCGCAGGGAGCCAGTTCAGGTGAGAGGAACTATTTCTGTGCTAAATAACATGGGGAATTTGGAGTGTCATGAGCTTTTGAGAACCTTGCCCTTTGCAATCCACAGACTCAAGATTAGGAGTGTTGATTTTTGCCTCTTCCTCTCTAATTTAATGTGTAACTTAAAATGGCATCAACTGACATCCCCTTTTCCCAATCCCTTTCCCATCCCAACCATTTCAGCAGGGATAAGAATTAAAGTGATAACCTGGGTTGAAACTACTCTCTTCGATTGAGGCTAGGCACCCAGCCCCTGATTTAGCAATCTTATTTCCCCACATTTTCACAATAAAAAGGTGTACATGTATTCAGAGAGTGTGAAAACGCAACCACAGCTAGGGGTTTTCACGGGACATCATCTGTCAGGTGGTTTAGGTAACATTCTGCAGCACTAATCAGAAGATGGTACAAACAAGAACAAAATGACAAAAGCAAAAGAACCTGGGATAAAAATTGTGTGCAAAACCTACAATTTTTATCTCATAAATATCAACATATAAATATCTGACTGTGTTTCTGTTAATGGAATTTAACAGCACTCTGCATTGCCATTGAGTCTCAGGGGGATACCTTAGCCACCTGTTGAATTTATTACGTGAATTATTGCTTTCAAAGTCCAATAACTGACTAGCGCGCCTAATGTGCAGCTTTGCAGGCAGGACCGGTCCGTTCTCTCCGGGCAGCTCACGTTAATCATCTCAGGCAATAGCAATGATGTGGGTCTCCTTGTGGCAGGAGGTGAGCGAGTCCTTGTTACACCTCCAGTAGAATTTAGGAGTGCAGCAAAGCACCATCGACATGACCAACCCCAAACCAAGCATGAGACAAATTACCCATTTTATCAGCCCAGAGTATATAAAGGGGAGGATGAGGATGGTGAGAATCACCACAAGCAGCAGGAGCAGCATGAGTCTCTGGATAGCCAGTCTGTTGTCTGCTGGAACGTTTGCGTCTCTGTATAAAGCATCTTGGCTGCTCAGAGTCCAGCTATTGCTGTCCAGCCCTATGGCAGAGATGTGTACCTCAGGATTTGAATCGGGGTTTTCCAAGTGCTCCATGATGTCTTCTTTATTCCGAAGTGTGCGGATGAGTCCTCCTGACACAAAAGTGGCTTTTCTGCACAGGGGACAGGTGATTATCCAGGTGTTTTCTTCTTTCCTGAGGATAAGCTTGAGGCAGACCGCGCAGAAGGCGTGCTGGCAGTCCAGGAGCTTTGGTACTCTGTAGACGTTGTACTTGTTGAAGCAGACTAGGCAATCCATATCGACAGATGTTGTACTTGAACACTGGTGGTTCATTTCAGAACTGCATACTTCGGGAGAGTTTTTGTTCGTTAGCATAACGACAGGCTCTGAGTTTGGATAGTCTCCCTCTGAAATCGCTGGTTTAAAGGCGTCAGGACTGTCTCGCTCTGTGCCTGAAGGTCTCTCCATGTCTTTAATACACTCTTCAGTGAATTCCAGCCTCTTCTCGTCCACAGAGTTTTCTGTTAGGGCTCCTGCCCTGCTCATTTCTGCAGCGCCTTCCGCAGTGGGTGCAGGACTGTCCTCCTCAGCCTGCGGAACTGCAGGAGCTGTTGATCTCTTTCCACTGTGTGCCTTGTCAGTGGATTTCTCCATGGAGATAAATCTCGGTGCAGTTTGTCTTCCCTTCGCTGAAGGATTTGCTGAGTTCCTGGCTCCTTTTATGTGTTGCTTTATTCCTGTTGTATGCATGATTGATTAGTGACAGCTTTAAGCGTGTTGTGCTCTTACAATACCATGTTTTTATGAGATGGGGACCTGAGTTAATCATTAACTTCGTGGCCAAGACGTTTTACAACAGCTGATAATATCACTGAGCAGTTCCCGTCCGGAAGCTGACCCCATGGCATTGGCAGACTGCAGGTTTGTTCTCTGTGAGAGCCAGACACCACCATTATTATTAAATTAGTACTTTATTTCTTGAAAGCGATTTCATTCAGTGACAGATTCAGAGGAATTATCTAATACTAAAATTGGTGCACTGAATGCAGTGCTTTGATTAGAGAGAGTTAAGTACCACCAATTTCCAGTGCTCTGGGTAGGAAGCCTGCTCTTGCTCACTCACTACCCCAGAGCTGTTACCCTCCGGCACAAAGTAAAGGATGAGATTGAGATTATTAATGTTGAGTGTTGAATGTCTGATTATTATCAACTCTCTTATCCTAGGAGCATCCCTGTTGGTTTCAGTCATCAGCAGCCTTCAGGTGCGAACTGAAGCATGACGCAGGGTCACGCAGGGTCTCGGGGAGTCCACGGGAGAGATTTGGAGATTAAAAGCAAGGTTAGTGTCTTGGTGTTAGGGTTTGAGGAACCCATAACAACTTATTGTCCTTTAGACAATTATTCTATCTCCTGATGACCTCTGCCTAGCCGGGAAGGGGAATTAGGAAAAACAAGGAGACCTGAGGGTTGAAATATAAACAGATTTAATAGGATAAGGCTAGATAATTAATAGCACTAAAGAACCAATATTGATCCCGATAGCAATATGAAATACACGTTGATCATACCCAGCCCATTCCCCAGCAGAAGCCGTGCACTCCCCGCAGGGACAGCCCGTGTGGGACACTGCGGGAGGAAGGGGAGGGCTCAGGGCTCCAGCACCAGGGCAAGGAGTTCTTGGGATCTCAGCCATCAAGGCAGAGAGAGAAAACTCCTCAGCAAACTTTCTAATTTCTAATGAATGTGACGTTCGTGGTATGAAATAACCTTGGCAGCTTGGGTCAAGTGCCCACTCAAGGTCTCGCTCCACCTCGTCCCTGCACCTGGCGAGCTCAAGAACACCGAGACTTGAATCCTGCGTAGCCTAGCTGGCTATGAAGGAAAGATTTTCACAAATTCAGACACTAGAGTGCAGTTTTTCTGAGAAATTAGCCCTGTGTCACTCAAACCAGGACACTTGTTGGGACCATCTTTTTCTTGCCGTTCGCAGGACAACCTCGTGCACTCAGGAACGCCCTGCTGTTGGGTGCTTTTGTGAATGTTCAGCTCTCCTGAAAAATAAATGCCCTCACTCAAATTGAGGGGTAAAATACAAACGGCTTCTCAGTAAGAATCCTGTGGAAGGAAGGAAGAGTAGAAAAGGAAGGGTCATTATCCCAGAAAGCTGGGCTAGCTCAGCATTACCGGCAGAAGGCACGGAGTACCGAGTCGGTAGCCTCAAATGCTCCGGCTGTCTGTGCTGCTGTGTACCACCCCTCCTTCCAACAGAACCAGGTGAAACAGCCTCAATTCAGGAGGGCAAGGAGTTCAGTTCAGGAAGACTCTGATCTCCTGAACTCGCTGATGGGAGCGGGGATGAGGTGAGAAGAGCTTGTTCTTTGCTGAGAAAACGTAGAAGGTTTGTTGGAAGCAAACTTTGTAGAAGCCTCGGGGCGTTCCTGCCACATTCCTGCTGAGGTGGACTTTTGGGTCACCCCCCATTTCAGGAGCCTGAAGATCTTTCCGTGGCACGCGCAGTTGAAGTGCAGGAATGTCTGGAAGTGGGCTTTATGTTTAAAAATCGGAGAATTTTCTCTTGCATTTCCCGCATCTCTTTATTAGTAAGGTAACGCTGTTTAAAAAGAAAAGAGGTGGCAAAAGAGAAGACACACCTGCCATTTTTACAATGCTTTAGAATTTCACATTTAGCCTGTCACTTCCCATGTCCAAAATGGAAATATCTTAAAATTTACAGGCTCTTAATACCTGGAACAGCGTGAAACTGGCTTGTGGATGCTGGGAAGCTGGAGCAGATGCCACGAGGGGCAGCTACACTCCAAACTCAAATATTTTGGTTTAAAACCAGGTGGGATGTCCATGTCTGCCTGCCCTGTCTTCTCACAGTGGGTGGCAGGAGGTTTGTGTGTCTTTCCACCGTGTTTCAGTCCAGCGGTGGCTCCCTGCCCAGTTTTTATTGGTCGTTTTGGGTTAAAAGCGGCTCTTTGATGACATTTTCCGCTGGGTGCCGGAGGACCTGCCCCGATTTTTACTCAGGTTTGTTGTTGGCGTCACGAGCGATGTTGGCTGGCCAGGGTGCAGGTTGTACTTAACTGAATTGCCTCTTGCCCCTTAATGCTACTTAGGCTAATTACGGTTTCATTAATCATTTGCAGTTTACGTACTCATCCTGTGTTCCTGCTTTTAGTGTGTTTGCTTAAGAAAATGTGTTTCTATGGAATGATGCTTACGGACTCATTTATGACAGGAAATGGATATAAAGGAGCATCAGAGTGAGATCCTCGCTACCCGAAACACCCGACCCAATGCAGGGGATGGTCCCCTGAGCTCTCTTGCGTTCGGGACATTGTCACTCTGGACAAGAGGAACTTAAAAAAATATGCCAGCAGTTGGCGTTTCCTCACTGTGCCGCCTTCTCCAGCTCCCCTGTGCGGTTCAGAGTTTCCCCCCGTGCCCGGGGGAAGAGGAGGCGAAGGTTCAGCGTGTCCCACGTGTGACATTTAATTAATTGTGGCGGTTTCAGCTCCGTTCTCCTGCTGCCACCTCGTGGGTGCACGGCGCCACCAGCGAGAGGAGCGGCGGCCGCCGGGGCAGAGCGGCGCCGCTCGGGCCGCTCTGGCGCCGCTCTCGATGGTAGCGCGGTCACGTGAGAGGCCCGGCGGGGATGTCCCGCAAGCAGGCGGGCAAGGCCCGGCCGCCCGCCGGAGCCAGGAAGGGGCGGCGGAGCCGGCAGCCCACCGCAGGAACGGCTCCCGGCCCCGCATCCGGCGGCGGGGGTCTCGCCGGGCAGCTGCGGGCACTCGGCCTCAAGCTGCGGGAGGTGCCCGGGGATGGGTGAGCGCCGCGCCGGCTGTCCCCAGCACCCCCGGGGGCGGTGCTTCCACTGGGGCCTCCTGTCCCCGGGAGCTGAGGGCTTTCTCCTCTCCGGGCGTGGTGGGGAGCCGGTGTCCTTGGGGCCTGAAGGCTTTCCCCTTGGGGTTGAACAGGGCCAGTGCTCTGCAGGGGTGAGGGCTTCCCCCCTGTACCCCAAAGGCGTCAGGGGGCTCAGCTCTGTAGTTGTGTGGGGCCGGTGTCCCCTGGAGCTGAGGGCTCTGCTAGCCCTAGGCCTGGTCCCCAGGGAGACTGAGGGGTCCACTGGCCTGCTGAGTGGTAGGAAGGCTCGTAAGTATTGGGAGAAAGGGGAATTAGGCGTGTCTGCTGAGAAATTGCTTGGTAGACCACAGGGTTGTCCTTTCGTTTCTCTCAGTGTCAGTTTAGGACAGTTTGGCCCAGTGCTATTAGCACACTTGACTTTATCGGGGTGGATGACCTGTTCACTCAAAACCTTATGTTCCTACTAGCATTTCTTCTCATTTCAGCAGCTGTTCAAAGCACAGGGAATAGGTACTACTTCACATTCATATCCTTGTTAACTTACCGGGTAGAAAGAGCGCAGCTCTTTTCCTTTCCCCTTATCGTCACATTCTTTCTGCTGCTATGCCAGTCATTGGTTTAATGGTATATCTGTTAGCTGCCTTTCAGATACACTAACTTACGGTTTCTCTTTGGGTAGCAATTGTTTGTTTCGGGCCCTGGGTGACCAGCTTGAGGGGCACTCGCGGAACCACCTCAGACATCGCCAGGAAACGGTGGATTACATGATAAAGCAGCGAGAGGATTTTGAGCCTTTTGTGGAGGATGATGTGCCCTTTGAGAAACACGGTATGGTCTCCATAGGACACTAATGGAAGGATTATTGTGTAGTGCGATTACATCTCATTTGAGCACCTTTGTACTAAACAGTTCCTCCTCCGAAAACCATGTTTGGGCTCCTTTTTGGTTTCCATAAACAGTGAGTTTACACTTCTCTCTGTTATGTTTCTGCGGAAAGATAAGATATTAAACTTGTATTAAATTTGTCTTGGAAATTGTTTAGGAGAAACTTGTAAGGAGAGGCAAAAAAAGGCAACAAGCAAAAAATTGGTGTTTTCAAAAGGAACTTGCAAAAATTGCATAGCTTGCCTTAAAAACTGGTGGGTGTTGAGTGCGTTTCGTTTTCTCCTTGACACTGGATATTTCATTGTGGTAAACCAGAGGAAGCTCCGAAGCAGAGACCAATGCAGCCTTTGTTCTGACAGCTTTGAGGATGTGCCAAGTACCATACAGGTGATGCATGAAAATGGTTTAGTTATTTAGTACACGGCACTCTTCCTTCCAAGCTAATGCAGAGCTGACAGCCTTGCATAATCTAAGGGGGTACTGCATTTTTTGGAGGTTTCCGTGGTCCTTTAAGGCACATTAACTTCTGTTGCTGCCAAATTCTTGCCTCAACAGTCACTATTTCACAGTTGGGATTTCCTTTCCAGAATTTCTTGGGCTTGTGTTGAAATTATGCTACTCACTATCCTTCCAGTGCTTTTGGAAGTGTCAGAAACGAGGTTTCCAACTCTTCTGAATGTTTTTCCCTTTAGTTACCAATTTGGCAAAGCCTGGTACCTTTGCTGGCAACGATGCTATTGTGGCCTTTGCAAGGAACAATCAAATGAATGTGGTTATTCATCAGCTTAATGCTCCGCTATGGCAGGTGAGAAACAAAAATTCTGTATTTTGGCCTAATTTTTAGCTGATGAATACAAGTAGTTTTGAAACTTCCTGATCTCTTAAAAGACATCAGTCAGTAGCTGTGTTAGCTGGGCATGGCGTGGAGCTGTGCTTGCTTTTTCAGACTTGAAGGAAAACACTCCAGATTTCAGCTAGGAGGAGAGGGAGCGAAAGAAAACAATGAATGCACAAAAGATAAGTATGTGGAAACAGAGAAGCATGTTTTAGTTTGGTTTTCAGCTGCTAGTTTCATTGATACATTCCTCTCTCCTGAAGATTAGACTACATATGAGGTGACTTCTGATAGGAATTTAAGCCAGGAATAAGGAAGCCTGTACGATTAAGGTTTGAGAATATGGAAGTCAAGGTAGGGCAGGGTAGTCCCTGCAGCATACTGAAATGAAGCTCCATCAATTCTGTGTGGGATTTGGAATGAGAAGGTTTCCAACAGTTGGAGTAATGAGGTCCTGGACTGGACAGAAGAGGGAGTAAGTCGTAAAACCTTAAGGCGATGTTAAATCAGCTTCTGGAAAGGACTGAGTATGGTTTCCTCTGACAGCAGGGCACTGGAACAAGTAATCCATCACGTCCTTTCTGCTCTCTTTTTTTCTTGCTTTTCTGTGGCAAGTCCACACTGGAAAGGTTCCACGTTCAGTCTCTGCCTGTTCATTAGGCAAGTGAGAACCTGTGTTCAAGTCAGGATTCTTTCTGGCCTCGATTTACAGACAGAACCAATGAAGTATATAGAGGGTTAAAGAGGGCAATAAAGATAAAAGACCAGATGAAAGCTGTCAATGGTGTCTTAAATGCACTTGAAACAATGTCAGGTGGATTTCTGAACATGAACAAGTTTAAGCTCTTATTTAATATGGCAGCTGTGGTCTGTAAGACAGCTAACCTACATATTTAAAAAAAACTGTACCTGGCAACTGCTTGACCTGTGAGAGCGCGCGGAGGTAATGACCCTGCAGGAGAGTTCATGGGGTGCTGTGCATATTCTGTTACTGTTTTGAACCGGATGCTGACCTCAGTGTGCTTAACTCTTACTGATATTTTGTATATCCTCTCAAAAACCTTAAACTCTTTTTCCCTATTCATTGACCTTTACAGGGCTGTAAATACAGGGTTTGTGATGAGGTTCTGTTTTGCCTGAGTGTAGTCTTGTTAGTTAAAGGCTGTCTTAGGCCCTTGAGAATGACGTGTAAGTAAAGAGAGCTGTTAATAGTTTAACATGAGGAGTCTCTGACCCGCACAGAGTACATCAGGGTGTCAAATAATGTAGGGAGTTGCAACATGGTGACAACGTTAGCAAGTTGCTAGACTTGACTGACCCAGGACTCTCTTTTTCTTAATTTTCCGTACATCTACATACTTCCCCCTCTCTCTCTGCCTTGGAGCCCCAGCAAAATTTTAGATTATATTCCAGAGAGGCAGCTCAGCAAAATGCTTAAAACAGATGGTGTGAATATCTCCTGTGGTCCCATCTCTAAAGCAGATGGTGAGTTTTCCTTTAATTTTAGGAGAATCATTTGTATATACTGCAGCTAAGCTGGAAAAATGTGAGCAGAAATGAGTCAGGACCTCCAGCTGTTGCTCAAGCTCTAGCCTAATCAAAAGCTCTTTGGAAGTAGACATCTCTGCAGGGACTTTTTAAGGCTTTATCATTTTTGATAGTGACTGTAACTGTAGAGCTTCAAGTTAACTTGAATGTTTAGGTTATTTTATTGGCATTTTGAATACTCGCTTACCTTTTTTCAGCAATTTTGCCATTTTTTTAATCTGCAGTTATCTTTTAACTTACAGTTCCAATGTATTGTGGAAAGGGCACGCGAAAAGAGGCTTCCCTACTGAGAGCTAAATTGGCTAATTTTTAGAATAATCTTTCAAGAGCTTTGGGATTTGTTAAATACCTATTTAGGCTCTGGCAGAGGAGAAATGTTGAAAATAAATCTTACTGAGTTCCAACATGTTGAATAACTTAATAGGATAAAAGTCAGGAGTTAAGTATAACCAAGTGTTGAGTTGGAACTTAAAGGTGAACAAGTGCAAAGCAGATGAATGGAGAATATCTGTTGTGAAATTTGAAGTCATTACTGCAACGCAAACTGCAGACGTGGTCAAAAGGTGTCTTGGTGTATATTCTGTAAGTTTGGATAAGCCGATTCAAAGACGTAAAAGGATTGGGAAATTCTGGAGCCCTAAAGCAAGCATTTCTTGTCGTTTGCTTACTGACGTCTTCTCCAGGAAAGCTGTCAGATTTTTGAACTCTGACAGGACAGGTAAGCAAAGGAGATCTGCAAATGCAGTGAAATTTTCTGCATTCCTTGCAAGAGTTGGAATGCCGTGTAGATTTTAGCTAATAGTTTGAGACACAGATGATCGGGGTAGGAATTATTTTTGCATCAGTACAGGTAATACTCAGAGCAGAAACTTTCTACGAAAACTGCTGTACTTGGTGCTGACAAAGCAAAGGAACAATTGTTTGTTAACAGTGCTCCTGAATGGAGTTAATACATTGTCATGGTTTGGCTTTATTTCTATTAGTCTTTCTTTTAAAAACAAAACATACCTACTTCGAATGCTAACTGTTAAAACAGCATCTTGTCCCAGCTGCAGAACAAAACTTACTCTCGTGACTGTTTCCACTGTGGTCATAACTTCAACAGACTCTTTTGCCCTCACTTTTGAGGGGGAAAAGGCGTTGTACACTGAGTGGGAGCTGACACTGAAATTGCGTCACAGAAGATGATCAGAAAACTAATAGCTCCTGTGGAAAGTTTAGAAAATAGTTTTGAGGTTTCCACTGAAATATTTTCATACCATGTTTTGTTTATTACGATGTAACTGACCCAGCATTGTGTATCTGGTTTTCAAACATTATCCTTGAGGCAGGAGCCCTGTTGTTACTGTAGGCACATCTGGATTATTAGGTCAGCTCTTCCTGTTTAAAAATGTTCCAGTAGCTACGTACTTTGCTTCCGATCACCGTGTTTATCATTGCTTAAAAAAAATAATAATACTTTGAAAAATACGATGCTGAATTTGATTACAAATCCTCATTTGCAATTTATTTGTTTCACTTAGATTCGGGGCACAGACAAAAACAATGTGAGGGAACTTCATATTGCCTATCGTTATGGCGAGCACTATGACAGTGTGAGGAGAATCAATGACGATTCTGAAGCTCCAGCGTATCTTCAGATGGAGGTTGGTTATGACAGAATAACCTGAGTCAGCTGTGGGTGATAAATAACAGATGAATGTTACCAGTTGATTTCCTTTCTCATTTGCATTGAGACTGAGAAAAGAGTTTGGTCCCTGTGGCGTGCTGGGGACAGAAAAGCCCCTAAAGTCATTGTAACTAGTGCTGCCTGCTCTCTTGAGACAGGCTGGGAAGTGTTTGAGTTACTGGGCTGAAAATCAATCCTGAATCTGATTTTGTGATGTAGGCTGTAGATGTCTTGAAGCAACTCCGTCTGTATTATATAGTCATGCACCTTGAATGCAAAAACAAAAGGAAGGGAGGAGAGAGATGGAAATGCAACAGCTGGATGCACCGGTACTCTTCATAGCTCACTCTTTTGTGTTAAGGAGTAAGCTGTGCTCTCCTTGATGTTCCCTGCACACAACTGTATAATGTGTGGCATTCTGAAAAAAATTAATACCTCACTTCAAAATCAAGTGACTGTTTACTGGTATGTGTGATACTGTAGTGAGAGTTTGGTCAGCGCTGTACGAGTCATGGGAAACAGTGTCAATGATGATGGAAGTGACAATTGCCAAGATGCTTTGACACAGGATATTTTCTGAGAAAAGTGTGCCATAAGAAGTAAATTTATTATCATGTCAGACGTTATTTTTTTTTTACTGGATATGATGAAATTGCTGCATGTGCTTGTGTGATGTGCTGGGCTTTGCTTTTCTTGCAGATGCTTTGCAAAAATGATTCAAATAAGGAGGAGAAAGTGAAGCCACAGAAGGGTGACTCTGACGACGGGATTGAAGTTGAAACGGAAGGTGCTGTACGGAAAGTGTGTAATGCAACCGGGTGCTCAGTAAGTGTTGAGTAGCTTTTTTACGCTTAATGTTCAAACCTTCTTGATAGATGAAAGTAGCTTTGGGAAAAATTCTAAGTAGTATTCATCTCGGACAATTTCAGTACCGCAGCCACAAATCGGGGTGTTTTTTCATCCTAGACCCAACCCGTAAATGCAGATGAAATACATACTTTCTATGGGTACCTAATCATTTTTGAAGGTTTGTCTTGCGGTCTCTCAGAAAATTTACTTTGAAACAAATTCTGGAGAACTTGAAATCCTTTAAGAGCATCTGTAGTTGAACATCCCAAATGACTAAATACTCTGTGAATCTTGGCTGCTGGTGCTGGATAGCCTGTGGGGGTCCTGCAGACTGCTGCTTGCGCTGTGCAGATGCATAGAACAGAAGGAGCCAGGAGTGAAACAGTGTATTCCTTTTTCCTTATATCTTCAGAATGTTAAGATTTTCTCCCTCACCTCTGTCAGAAATGGAATACAGGCTAATTGAAAGGTTGTAAAAGCAGACAGCGGCCCACTCTCTGTGGTGCAGATGGTTGTTAAATGAATGTATGTCAGGGATTTGAACTCTCGTCAGTATTATCTTTCTCCTTTTGTGGACAGGACATTGATTTAGTAAGCCGGATTCTGGAAGTGGAAGACTACAATATAGAATCTGCAATATTTGCAGTTTTTCAAGTGAATGAAGTGGAAAGAATCAGTAAGTAAGAGTTTTATCACCTGGTGCTTCTGAAGAATGCTGTCTGACGTTAATGTTCAGTGTGAACAGCAGTTCAGCAGGGACAGTAGTGGTTGAAGCTTGCTGTTGGCTGTGCTGCCGCCTCAGCCTTTCTGTGCTCAGGAAGGTTTTTACTGAGCGCAGATTCAATCCAACTTCCAAAAAAACCACCATTCCAGAAATTCTGGAAGAAAGAATTGGCTGACACTGAGACAGCTTCTGTGTAGAGCATGCCTAAGAAAAACCTCTGTTGGTAGGTACTGAGGAGCAGTGTGATCCCCAGAGCAAAGATCAGAAACCATGTAGCAGAATTCCCCAGGAAGAAAATGGAACTGGTTCAAGAACCTTTGGAAACCAGACCTTGCATCAAGATGAAATAGAAAACAACAGAGGACAGGCTGAAGAGAATCGAGCTAGCAGAAACACAAAGGTATGTGAAGGGTGGTTTGGCAGTGACTTACACGTCCTTTAACGATTAGGGGAATGCTTAATCAGCAGCTGTCTTCTCCTTTGAATGAAGAAGAGCTTCTGCTTACCGGATTTTGTTGCTGCTGTAAATTCTCCAATACAAACATTTGTTAGTGACATGTGGCACTCTTGCCAAAATGACACAAAATAAAGTCCTGATAAGTCATTTGGAATGAACATTCTCTGGCATCTGCTTTGATATCTGCTTGTCTCCTTTCCAGTGTATTATTTTTCCTCAACTGAGTTGAAAATGTGTGTTTTCAACTTTGTGTTTTTATCCTTGCTTTTCAGGTGTCTAAAAAACAAAAGAAGGAACAGCAACGGCTAGAGAAGAAGAAGCGTCAGGAAGAAAGGCACCGACAAAAGGTCTTGGCCAACAAGAGTAACTGTGCAGATAGCAGCGGGAGAGAGACGGACTCAACCAACCACATCACCTTGGTGAAGGCCATGGCAGCTCTAAACCTATGACTGACTGTGTTCTAAGTGCTCTGGTGAGAAAAGCAAATAAAACTGATGAAGACCAAATTCCCTTAAGCAGATTTCCAAGCTCCCGTTGTCTTAAAATCCATTTCTGCAGAGATCTCTAAGCACGCATGAACTTCTTCTTTCTTCGGTTCTGGGGCGAACAATTATTCAGTAATTCTGCATCAACCTGTGTGTGAGAAGAGTTGTTTGAACTTAACAAAAAGTAGAGACTTGTTTGTATAATTTTGGAGTTAGATGAAGGTGAGAACCTTTTCTTCACACAGCAGTGTCAGATTTGTGTTGAGATCTCTTGATGTGCTTGGATTATTTTTTTTTATAGCAACTTTTTACTTGGCTATGCTTGGAGCACCTTTATTTTACCTTGCTGTCAGGGAAAGCTTAACAGCTCTCAACTCGGGAACGTTTTTTTCTATTTAAATAAAGTAAGGGAACAGAATCCCAGAATCCTTTCCAAAGGAAAGTGTATCAAACATGACGTTCCTCTTTTCTTTCCCGTGCACAAATGCAGTGATCAGTTTTAATCTAACTGGAACTGCTTGTGTTGGACTGGGATGTTTCAGAAGTGATTAATACGTGAAGGGAGAATAGGATTGCTGCGTTCATGCTTGCTTAATGCTTAAGTTTGAGATCAGCTTGTTTGCTAACTGTTGAGACCTCTAGAGAAAAAAAAATAATACCACCAGTGGACTCGTGAGACCACAGAGCCTATTTATCCAATCTGGTGAAGTCTAAGGAGGCAGTGAAATGTGACGTGAGCAGGCGTGAGACTTCTGTTGAGTGTTGTTATTTGGACATCTGGAATCTCATCTCCTTTGCCAGACTCTGGAGCTTTTGGGCTACTTCAGAGCTTTAGTCCAAGCCAGGAACTTGATAGTTGTTCATCTCCAAACGAAATTAGTATAGCCAAGGGATCAAGAGTCCTGGGAACAAGCTTCCAAGTAGCAGTGATCACTAGGAACCCTGCCTACTTCACTCTTCATAAATCAAGCTTTTTCCAGGGTAGGATTTTTTCATCTTAAATTCCTCTTCGGTAAGGTCACCGAGTACCATAGAACGTACAGCTTGAATCCTGTGATGCTTTCCACTATAGGGCTGTGAATTTGGACTGAAGTTTAAGGACTGTGGGACTTGGCCCTCGATTTATAGCTCGCAGTATTTCAGCTTCACTCGGGTTTTTGGACCCGAGTCCAAAACCACTAAGCTTGAGGAAAGCACATGTGCACTTACACACACAATAGATAACAAGAGACACCTCATCAGCCAGGGCACAGACAAAATATATTTGTTTGAAAGAAAGGAACGTTGCTTTTGAAAAAATTCTACGCATTCTTTAAAGCTTCCAAATCAGCCCAGAAGTATAAATGCCTTTTTTGACTGAACTGCCAAGATCTGAGCTAGTATTTCTTCACGTGCTCTGCTACCATTTATCAAGAGCATTTGAAGAATAAAAAGAAAGGAGCTCTGCTTTAAATCCTGGTGGTGTAGGAGAACAGGCTTTAACACTGGTGAAGAAGTTCTTTTGGTTCCTGTAACAAGTTTGGCAGAAATAAAAAGTAATACAAAGCAGCTCTTGCTCTTTATGGTGGGACACAGTGTCTGGCAAGTGAAGCAGCATGTTAAGTGCCGCTCTGAGTGCCAGCAGCAGGCGTGAGTAACTGCTGTAGAGGGAATCCGAGTGGTATTTCCTAGGTAGGAAGAGCGTGGAGGAGCATTGAATTCACAGCACTATCCTTAAAGTGAAAAATGACTTTGGAAAAATCCATTTTATGCCAGCCTTAGCCTGTTGTTAGCAATGTTACTTCCTGGAATTCTTTTTCCCCGAAACACTCGCTTTTACGTTAGTGGAAAGAATGGCAAATCAGAGCTTAATTGGGAGAAAGCACAAGTCACCTCATGGGTGTGATGAGTTGAAGGCATTGGGCATCACAAGGTGGTTCAGGTAAATGTTTTACCTCTGTCTCGCCCAGCTGTATGTTGATTTGAAAGCTGGGTGGGTTCTGCAAGCTTGAAAAGATAGTAAGAATTTGCAGTTGTACACTAGGAATCAGATGTTTGATGTTAATGAGTTACTCTTTTGTCTTCCTGAGCCAGAGTTGATGCGAGGACTGTTGTTGCTTCGAGCCTGGGGAGCTGTGAAGGGAGTTGTCCTGTATCCAGCTGCACTTCTCCTGTAGGTGTGAAGGGCCCTGCAAAGCCGAACCTCATCCGTGGCCAGGATAAACGGGCAGGCCTGCAACCAGCTCATCTTGAGCAGCAGAGACTGACATTCAGCTCACGGCCTCTGATACCTGTAACCAAATATGTGGCTGAAAATGCTTGCGTTTTCCACTCTAACACAATTAAAACGAATTGTTAATGTGCTAGGTTCTTAAGTCTTGTTGCAGCAGTCAAATTCTCTTTATTCTTGCCAGGATAGCTTTGTACCTGCAAAAGCATTTTGTATCCAAAGATGTTAAAAGTTTCATTTTCTCTGTTGTAGATTTTTCCTTTAGCTATTGACATTTCCACCTGCCCGTGTGTGTTTTTCCTAGGGAAACTCTCGGGGAACTCACTTTCATGCAGAGAATGTGCTTTGTAAACAGGTGGTGGATTTTCCTTGCGGGAGGAAGAGAGGCGAGAAACAAGAGAAGAGAAACACCGTGATTCATAGCTGATGTTGACTCTTTGGTGGAGCTAACTGTGCTTCAAAACATGCGGTCATAGAAACACAAGCGCTGCACGTTCCCTTGGTGTTTGAGGAGGATTACTGTTTGTTACTAGCTGGAGGGTCACAAGTGGGTAGCGGGCCAGGACTGCTGCTGGGCGGGCAGGGTTACTGTCAGCCTTTCCAAGGTGATGGCATGGCAGGACAACAGAGGAAGCTGCTTTTGCTGCATCCTACCTACCGCTGTCGTCTTCCCCAGCCTTATTTTTTCCAAATCCTGCCCCGGCAGGTTCTGTCCCTAAGCGTGGCTTGGCCTTACAATATCTGGAAGGGATTTTCTGCTTATGCTACTGTGTTTATGTTGTATCCTGTTCCTCCTTGTGTATTTAACAACAGCTTTGCCTCATCTGCAGTGCCTGAAGGACAGAAGTCATGTTGTCTGTGGTACCCACATCTGCGGTGCTTGTGGTTTCCTTCTCTGTTGGAGTCTGTTGAAACTACAGGAGAGTTTTCTTAACCTTTTCCCCTCTGGACTCTAAGCAGGGCACACGATTCTGGTACCAAACCAAACCTCTGGGTTTGCATTCTGAGTGCAATAAAGGTGGCAAAGATGCACCAGCTGAGCTGTGCGAGTGGAGTTGTGTGTATGGGGCGCACTGCAGCTTAAAAGACAAAACTTTCAGCTTGATTTAACGTGTCTGTACAACCGGGACCTTTCCTGGGGATGCGACTGGGCTGTGGGGTGTTTGTTCACCTGCTGGCTTTCATGGGCTTTGGGAACCTTGCTGAAAGTGAGGGAAATGGGATCATTCTTCATGTTCGTATTCCAGCGTTGTGTAAAACAGAGCTGCGCAGAGCCTGTTCGCAGGCATGAGCCTTAGAGGGCAGCATCGCCTTCGTCAGCTCTGTCCCGACTCTCTCCCCTCGTCCCAAAGCCCTTGAGTGCCACCAGAAAATGAGTAAAAGAAGAAATTTGGGATTTATAAAGATGCCACGCTTACTGTAGGAAGCGTGAGGGAAGGGGAAGGATAGGAATGCTGCTCGTGATTAAGTGCTGAATGGAGTCAGGCAGGAGCCCCCAGTGCTGAAGGGAAACTTAAAGAAAATACTTTTAAAGCACCTTGATTTTAGGACTCCCCGCTCTGCGGGTGTGTGGGACACATCTCTGGATGGCATTAAATGCAGCTGGACCTGGCTCGTTAGTGCTAATTACAGATCCTGTGCAGCTGTGGGGAGGAGAGTGAGGGAGGAGGTGGCTGTAGCTGAGGAGACCTGCCCGGCCAGGACCTGCTGGAGACGGAGTACAGGGAGGGCCACCCCAAACCCCTGAGACCACCACCACAACACTTCCCCCTGGCTTTAGTGAGTATTAATTGCTTAAATAGTCATTAGGAGGAGGACGGGGCTGTGTTATGGCCAAGCTCCCTGAGGGGAGCCGGGTTTGCGGCCTGGTTTGGGGTTGGGGCGCAGCAGCCGCTCGCTGTTTCTGTTGATTTTTTTTTTTTCTCCAAAGCTCCTAATATTTACCAGTTGGCTGCTAAAATGTCACTGCTGGTAAATGTATTTTAAGAAAAAGATGCCAAACTGCGTGCATGCATAAATATTTACCTCAGAAAATCAGCCATGGCGGTTCATGCTGTTTCCTACCCCTTCCACCATCGGTTCCCGAAACACGACACTGGACGCGCTTTACATATTGCCTTTGGAAATGTATTTTTATTTGGAGGGTTTCTTTTGGTTTTATGATTAATTTAATTGTGGGGAGTGGGGTTTCCCTGTGCACCAGCTCCGGGGAAAGGTGCCAGATGCCTGTTCAGTGCCGCAGGGCCTGACTGCAGGGAAGGCAAAAACTCCCCAATTTAGACCATTTCTGTCAGGTTTTGAGCCCGATGTGTCTCAGCAGGAGGGAGTTTGACCCCTGCACAATAAGTTGGGATAATTCTTGTAACGGTTCTGGTAGGTCCTGGCTGTCCTTTGGAAGCACTCTGCCGCCTGCTTGTCGCAATTGCAGCTCTGTGTTTGACACGAAGTTCCGGGTCCTGGAAGAAAATTTGGGGGGTCTGGAGTCAAGCGAAGGCTGGGGGAAGCAGGGGATGTCTTTTGGACTGTCCCCACGGTGTACGCAGCCCCCCACGTTGAGTTTGGGGTGTCTTGGGGAGTCCTCCTCTTTCTGCTGGTGCATGGAGGTACCTGGGTACACACCATGCGTGGCCCTGGAGGGACTCTTTAATTTACTTTATTGATCTAGGTATGTGTAGATACTTGCTTTGATCACAGGGAAGTGCTTTGTTTTAATCCACTCGCCGTAAAATAACAGCGTTTGCTCTGGGGAAACAGGGGCAGCAACACCAGGTCCCCATCCAAGATGGGAAGGTCACCTCCAACCCTCAGGATTTGGTCTCTACAGAAGGGACGTTTGGGAGATGTGTAAGCTCTAGGCTTCACCATAGCCCTAGCAAATTTTTTTGCCCTTTTCCTGGCAGTTTGCCCTCATTTCCACCCTCTTCCTAGCAAGTGGTTTCCAAGCCAGGATGGTCTAAAGGCTATCTTGGAAGAGAGGTCCCCCGAGAGCGTGGATGGTTGTGCCTTCCCGCTGGGGGATTTGACCCCATGCTGTCTCTTACCACAGATTATTTGGTTTCCCTGGGTGAAGTAGTTGTATTTGACCAGCTTGGGACTGCAGAAAAGGGATGAGATCCTCTTGTAGCAGCAGTCATGGGCATGGCAGCACCTGGGAGCGCAAGAGTTATGGTCAGGACAGGAGCGGCGGGGATGATACCAGGGTGGTGAACATCTGGTGATGCTCAGTCCCCATGAGAAAGGCCTTGCGTGTGTGCCCTGTTGAGGTGCAACAGCCTTGTTCTCCTCAATGTGCCCTTGCACTGAAGTGCCGGCACCGCTGGAGCAAGGGAGGGTGACTCAAGCCTTTCTGGCATTGTCAGCAGAGCTCTCTAATTGCTTTCCTTTGCAGTGACTTTGCAGAACACTTAATGGCAGCTTTTAATTAGCCCAGGCAGTGGCTGGATCCCGATGCATTTCTGCCTATCGCTATGAGGGCCGACATGCACCGTTCCCATCAGCTATTGCTGTTAACCAACTTTTAAAGAGGTGTTAAGGGCGAGCAAAGACTTTTGCATCTCCCAGGAGTAGGAGTGAGCATTCCCCTGGCTGTAAGCAGGGCGATGGGTCTGGGGGCACCCACTCTGCCTTCACCAAGTCCCAACTTACCTGTCAGTTGCATCCACCGGCTGTTTGGATCCCCCCAAGCCGCAGTAGCAGCCGTAACCGTTGTAGGACAGCGGCGATTTCCCGGTCTTGTGCTCAATCATTGAACCGAACTGAATCAGGTTGCCACCAGTGGGGGCCAGCCCTGCGACTGGAGACAGCGTGTTAGGAGCTTTGGGAAAAGCAACCTCCTGTTCCACCCCTCTCTAGCAAAAATGAGCATCTTCACCCTCCCCAACTTTATTATTTATGGGGAGAAATAGTGGGGTGAGAGCTGGAGTGGGGGTTACTCACGGCAGAGGAGCAGCAGCAAAAGGAGTTTCATGTCTGGCGGTGGCAGCTCCGGCGTTTGGGTGAGTCCAAGGTGCCACCAGTTGCACCTTTTATGGCCACCTTGTACCCGCTTGACAGGGCTCCTCCTTTGGAGATCCCGAAGTGGGCAAATATTGACAATCCTCACTGTATTTGTCCTGCTACGTGTGCAAGTCTCTACATTGCCAGATGCCCCGCGCTGGGGGAGGTTTTGGTGGACTGGGATGAGTAGGGCAGACTGGGATTGAGTCCACGCACAGCTGTGGGTATCTCAGCATCCCAGTGCCTCACTGAACAAAATGGGAGAACTTGAGGGAGAATGGGAATCACTTTGTTCCTGGATGACTCTTAGCTTTCTGATGCCTTGGTCAGAACACGCCATTGTGTATCTCGCTGTTTCCATCCTGACTTACCTGCGCAGGGAGAAAATGTGGCCGGTGCAAAGCATCCTCCGCTTCTGACTTATCAGAGCGGGTGAGATGCAGTGTCATGAGCGGAGGAAGGTCCTCCAGAACGGACTTCGTCTGAAAGTGGGACTGAGCAAAGGTCCCGTATGGTGGTTTTCTTATAAGCAGCAGCTTGTCAGTGCCCGGATGCTCCTTGCATATGGGGATGCTCCATCTCTCTCCCTGTGTGCTCTGTACGTAGTCTTGCTCCCAAAACAGAGCAGGCAGTGCTCATGGACCATTGCACAAGGTGTCGGGTTCACCTTAAAATAAAGCAAGCAGCAAATTAAGGAAAAAGAAATAATGCAAGTGGTGTATAATGGAAGGGTAAAAAAAAGAGGATGGTTATGCCGTTTGCTCGGAGCGAATCTCTAATTAAATAGGTGATGCTAAACAATCATTTTAGCAGTTTTCTTCTGGCAGAGATTGCAGGTGTGTAGTGTTCTGTGGGGAAACCCGACAAGGGCAGGCACCCAGCCGGGGAGGAATTCCCCTCCTGCTGTCGCTGACAGGGAAACTGAGGCAGGGAACAAGGATGTGGCTTGTGTGACAATCAGAGAGATGGTGAGAAAAGGGAACTCGGGTCAGGGCCTCAGCAAAATCTGTTCCCCCGTCTGGCACATGCCATTTGCCTCATCAGCTCTCCGGGCCAACTTAAGTGGACTCTTGGGATGGTGGCAAGTTAATTAGCTGAACCGGGGCTTG
>VXBO01006263.1:2765-21508 GCA_013400135.1 Rhinoptilus africanus | reverse complement strand
AATTAGATAACTGCAGATCTACACCATATATCAGGACATTCTACTTTCCTCTTCTTGCAGGTACATGTCAGAGTGTCCTAAGTACTTTTGCAAGTGTTGACGAAGTGAAACGGACAATGTTTAATTGGAAGATCAAAAATTGAAGTAGCATGCCAAATTTATGATTAGTGGCTGACTGTCCATTGGGTTTTCACTAAAGTATTTGCTGATTTAAGATGTGTCTGATAGTAAAAGCTACTCTCTGCAGTAAGGGGACAGCCACATTTCTTGACAAAGAACATCATGGTCAATATTTTACATCAGGTAAACTAACACTGAGGCTGATGGTTTAGGCTTATCTTCACAACTCCTCACCTCTTTGTGCAATGAGCAGAATTTGGGCAGACATCAATGCATACAGAAAAGGATGTAATAAATGCTCAGGGTTTGTATTGCTTTTCTTAATCCTTCTCTCCTCAATATGTTCAATACATTTTATCTCCTTTTCCTGTTATCAGAATATCTGTAAATGGATAGTGACACGTGTATTAATTGCATATACGATTTAATTTACAGACAGTACATCTAATATACATTTAAAGGTATATTAATATACATAATATTATTGATTATAGCTAACAGGCTATTCAGTACAAAGTACTGACACATAACATTCAATATTTTCAATCAGAACCGGAGTCCTTGGCTAGCCATGGATTCAGAGGTTCCTTTTTATTGTCTGTTCACATTTTCTACATATAATTTGCATAGTACTTTAAAGCTGTGCTTGGTTATCAGTGGTTGTTTCCATAAAGTGTAATGCTTAAGCTACGAGAACTTATTTAAACTAGTCATATGTGTCTCCTTCAAGGAATTTGTTGGGGAAAACATTTGACCAGTTTTATGCAGATTTGTCTATTTAAGTACCTATGTAGGATACTTCTAGCGTCCCTACACAGTTAAAGATTTTTATCACCTTAATGGATATTTAGCCTGATTAAGACCTTAATCAGCCTTCACATTTGCCTTACTGTTCCAGTATATGAAATATAGGATGAATAGGGACTCAGTTTATGATATTCTGGTATGCTAAATTTAACTGGGATGAATATGTGTCTTTCAAGACACTGAAAGCATTTTTCAGGAACATTTCTAAATAAATATATGTAGGGGGCATTCATACTTAAAGAAAACTAATACCTGAAGGAGACAGATATAATCAAATGAATTGCTAGGAATTAGAACAAATGCTTGCAGAAATTTCATGCACAGTTTCCTAAGCTTGGGCTCTAATACTAGGAAGTAAAAAATTATTTTCATGAGCTCTTTTTTCTCCAGTCTTTGCCATGTGAAAATATTCTTCACATATTTCTTTCCACATCAGCTCGCTCATCTATTTTTAAACCTAATTTCAGTATGTCTTTTCATCATTATTTAAACCTATTAATTTCTCTTTTCCTCTGGGATATATAGATATATTTTAACTCTGTAAACTATTTTGGGAGAATCTTTGTATGAAATACCATAGAGAAGAATTAACATTGTTACCATCCAGCAGCCACTGTTTAAACTGAACTTCTAATTAAGTTATTCTTGGTTCCTGCAGGGGAATACTAACCATATGTTTCTAGGGATACCAGGGTTAATTGTCTGCCTAGACTATAGGGACTGCATTTCTTTAACTAGCACAGATTGCTAAAGGAGAGTAAGTGAAGCTTTCTGGAACAGAAAAATAATTTTACAAATCAGAGTTATAGTGAAAGTATTTTCTTGGAGGTTCAGAGGTAGGTGGAGGAAGATTTAGGCAGCAGAAAGAATTAAGTCCACAGCAGAGAGTAAACATGAGGTCAATATTAAAGGAAAAAGGACAAACAAAGCAAAGAGCAATTCAGCCGGATGGTGGGATGAAGTCACTGCATTTTATTTGGATGTTTGAGTCTTAGTGTCATTGGATAGTTGTAGTTGTCCACACATGAGGTAGCATGGTGCAACAGCTACCAAAGGAAATGAGAGATCAGGGAGAAAATATCAAGTTTAGGCATTGTTTCAGTCATCCAAATAGGATTGAACAGCCCTATGCCATCTTTTCATGATGCAGAATTGGACAACATGTACTTAGATAAGAGATTTGTAAGTCAGCAGCAGAAACTGATTCTGCAGATGTAATTATAGTAGTGTTTTGCACATGGCTACAATAGTTAGGAGACATTTTATCTGTAATGTAAGAATATATATAGTGATGGATCATCACAAAGAAGATGGAGATTCCCTTTTTACAAGGAGTCACATGGAAAAGACAAGGGGTAATATGTACAAGTTACTCCTGGGGTGATTCTAATTGGACACAAGAGGAAAATTTTTCATAATGAGAACAATTAGCCATAATCCCCTAGAGGAAGTTGTGAATTCCCCAACGCTGGACTCTTTTAAGATTCAGTTGGACTAGGTGATGGACCATCTTGTCTAGACCATGCTTTTGCCAAGAAGGTTTGGACCAGATGATCCTTGAGGTCCCTTCTGACCTCGCTTTCTATGATTCTACACACGTGCTGGAGTAGTCACACAGCACCTTGGACCAGCTGCAGGTAGGAACTGAGAAAAGCAGTGGGCTGAGGAGTCTCATCCAATTGGACTCTTGCAATGGAAACTCATTTCATCAACCAGAGAGCAACTCAACAGCCTGTTTGAGGGACTTCATTCCCCAGGTGAACTTTACCCTGTGCAAGGACTCTAATATAAATTACTACTTTTTTGTGTTATCTTTTGTTTTGTTTTTGCTTTTCAGCATCTCCTCTGTCCGTGAGTGCCTGTGCAACATGGAAATCAAAGCAAACAAATGCTTACCTCAGCACAGCATCCTGCAGAAGCACAGCCCTAGGTGCTATATGGTAAGAAGTTGACCCAAATTTAAACCAAGGTTTCCTTCCTTCCTGTAACCCTTTAGCAAGCTATCAGCACACGTTGCTGGAGGTAGAGTACTACCACCGCTACTGTGATTACATTGTGCTAATTGGCTTCAAGCAGCTCATATGAATCTGTTCAAATCACAGCTTAAAGTAAACTCTCAGCTCCTAGGGAGCTGGTGACGTGTACAGCGAGAGTGTTATCGAGCTGGCCTCAGCTTTTTCCCAAATATTAGAGAGCAACCATGCAAAAGTTTAGCTTAGTCTGTATGGTCTCATCTTTCAGACTTGCCCAGCATTGTCTTGAATAAGATCATGTCTGACAGCAATCATAGAGTGTACCTTGACATGTGAATAGGATAGTTCCTGTTACATCAGCCTAACAATAACCCACCCTGCACCTCCTTCTGGACCAGCTGTGTTCCAGCTGTGGTGAATGGGTGGCAAGCTGGGCTGGGTGCCAGACTTTATTAAAACTTAAGTGCTGCTCCTGTGTTTGTTTCATGCCCTGGGGGACTTTACCTCACTTACTCCAAAAGTAAAACTGAATACATTAAATGATTTAGCAGCGTGGTGGCCAGCTCAGTAACTCAACAGAAGCAGTTTCCTCCACATGTTTCTGACTATTAAAAGCATAATGCAGAGAATAAGCCCTTTTACAATAATAAAGTTAAATAACTGGCCAGGGTGATTTTTTTTTTTTATTAGCTACTGGATAAAGTCTTTGCCCAGCACCTGTTTGTGTATCTTTTGAGTTTTTTACACATCTACTGATGACTCTAGTGTAGATTTATACAGTTGTCACCTGCTGCTCTGATGACAAGGTTTTGGGTTGAACTACGTCTTTTCAAGGGATGCACTTGTAGAGGTGGGAAAAGTCCACAAAAAAGATGAGCTAAACATTTAGGATCTAGCCATTAAGTGCTACTTTTTGTTGGCATATATAATATACCTGTGCACTTTCTTTGGGTGATTTGTGTATTGCATCAAAGACACAGGTTGGCAAGGCTGAATGCAGGTTGCTTAAGTTCTCATTGTATTCAAAAAGTCCTTTGCTTAATGTGGTAAATTTTACGGAACAGATTTTTAAGTTCGTTAAGATATTCTGTGGCACACCCGGTAACGCACTTTTAACAACAAAACAAAAAAGAATTTTCAGAGCAGATGCTTCAGATATCTTAATAATATGTTCAGAAATCTAGGCATCGTAGCAATAATTGTATTGACTTTCCAACCAATTTAGGTCCCTAACTGGTTGATCAGAGTATTACTGGAGATAGAGCCACGATGGTATGTGATATTGGATTCCATCCAGCTGTAACCTAGAGGTGTTGTTGCAGCTCTGGTGGAGGTTACCACTCACACACCACACTGGCAGGATGGGGTGTAAGTGCTTCTCTTCTATTCCAGTACATAGTCAGCCATCTCAGCCTTAGTATTACTATTAAAAAGCTTTTGGCACCTTACTTATTTCAGGCACAAGAAGAAAGAATGCAAGTCGGTATGAGTTATGTAGAGCAGAAATAAGGCTGTGGTTTCATTAATGCACATTTCAGTCTATGAAGTGCCGTTTTATTTAAAAATATGTTTTGAATATATACTGAAATCTTAATGCTGCTGAGAAGATCTGAAACTGTTGTTATCCAGAAATTAGTGGGTTTGTTGCATCTGCATCTTTAATGTGGCTTTGAAATCCTTAAGTATAGTTTACAGAACATTTCAAACTGTTTGAAAATATCCCAGTGACTCAAAACACTAGTTAACTCACAGTTCAAAGCCTATTATCTCAAGACCTACAGTGAGGAAGTGGCATAAAAAATACACTCATCTAGTAATAATTTCACTTATCTCTTCAGAATATAGAAACACAGAAAAAAATTCAGTATCTGAATTTGCTCAGTTCCTGTATGGGTTATACAGCATGTACTTATACATTTCTATACAGCAAGTGCTTTTCTTTAGTTACTTTTTATTCATTATTACAGAAGAGATTAAAACTACAGAACAGCTTAGGAGAAGTAAAAGGAGTGTCATAACTAATTGATACGTATGTTAACACTTTCACTAAGCAAAATGTAACCATCTGAAATAGAAAGCTAACAGGTCACTCAGGCTAATATTCCCTAGCATCTTGCACGAATAACTAATCACTGTCTTCCAATTCACCAGATATGTTCCTTTCCTCTTACCCTTTTGATCCTCAGCTGAATATATTTTTCTTAATATTTATTTAAAACTATCCTTGATACAATATAATACAGCACTTTCTGATATTCCCCAACCAATTAAGCGTAGTAATTGAATCCCTCTGCTGCCCTCCTTATGTTGTTAATATAAATTCATAATTATCTGAGTCCCATCCCATTTAGTGAGCTTTGGATCAGACCATATGTGGTCTTTTCTGTTCTGCAACAGATCATTATTTTTTAATAGAAGAATGGTTTCTTCTGTTTCAAAAGTTCTTCTCTGGATATGACCTTCGGGGTTTTCACAGACTTTTGTAGCTGTTGTGTGAGACTCCTTATCCTCTTAAAATCCATAATAAATGCCTGACAGATATTGCTGCAACAAGATAACATATTACCTCTACATTGGGATCAATCAAATCCCAGGCCCTGAGATTCAATATATCTTGTCTAAAAGATGTGAAATTTGCTGAATAAATTAAGGGGAAAGGATAAAGGCCTTGTGGACATAAATTGGGAGATCTAGTTGATACGCATTGAAGATGCAAATTCCTCACGCATGTGTAGCTAATGAGCTATGTGGTTGCTTAAAACCACGTATATTTCCAGAAACAGAGGCAGAGCTGTGAAGGCCAAACATAATTTTGCTAATTATAATGTATTCCTTTCCATAACTGTAATTATGACTTGTACTGGCATTTTCATCTACCAGTACAGCAATTTCATATGAATTCATGCCGCTTCAAGGCACTATTACTTGGTACGACACAGTTATTTGTACCAGTGCATATTTTGTGGAAAATTGCAGCTAGATCAGATCTGTTTTTATTTTGTACTAGAATAAATGGCTTGTCCAGGTAAGAGAGAATTCCTCTATGGCTCTTCCTGGTCTTGCTATTGAACTATCATGACTTTTTTAAGCACTCTCCCAGGGCACAGTTTCTCCATTTTGTAAAATGGAAATAGATGACATCTGAAGTGTATGCACCTTGAGTGACTTATTTGCCATAGTATTGGATTCAGGCATTTTCCCTTATCTTGAACTTTCTTTCCTCTTTCTCTCTCTCCTTTCTGTATTTGAGCTCATCTTTTAAAAACAGCGAAAAAGACTTATCAGCAATTTACTGTGGAGAAGGGAATTAGAGAAGTGGGAGGTTAGCTAGAAAGAATCACTTTGTTCTGCATAATGGTATGTATAGTTTGGATGCAAATTGTATGGCACTTAAAGTGAATCACTGAAAAGTGTATCTAGGCAGATATAGCCCCTGCTTTTAACCCCGACCCAGCAGTGTTTTTTCATATCAACACTGACAGGATGATCATGGCTTGAATTACTCTGCCCACAGTAAGGCAACATGAGCTCTGTGAGCCTAAAATCCCAATTACCCTTTCAGTGGGCAATGTCAAACTCTTCTCAGAAAAATCGCAGCTCAACTGTGACCACATGACACTGCAGAGGGACAACAGTCTGATGGCTAGACATAGCGAGGTTAAACCCTCTGCACTGTACATAGGTATGTGCAAGAATCCATGTGAAAAGGTGATGGTGGTGTTTCCCCCATGCAGGGAGCTGCACGCACAGTACAGATGGTCTGTAAATTCAGATTCAACCACAGACATGCATCAGGAAGTATTAACAAACTAAAGTACTACCCAGTGTGAGTAAAGGCAATAGCATACAGACTATTCCATTTTGCCTTTTGTAGGAGTCACTTTCGGTTTGTTTGAGTTTTGGTTTTGTTTTTTGATTTTGGGTTTGTTTTTTTTTTTTTTAGAATGGAGAATTTTATTTTAAAAGGTGGCAGCAAAAATTCACTTCTGACATTCTTAGACAACATTAACTATAGATGACAAAACTTTGTAAATATCTGCCCTAATTTTTAAGACTGATGTTCTATTTTTTAATGTTCTATTTTTTAAAAGTCTGTAGAATAACTTCATAGTTCAGTGTCATGGGATAAAACTTCATTACTGGAGATGAATCTATTACATTTGATCAGCAAAGCATGACATGGTGAGGGAGGGGCCTTTATCGAACATTGGTAATTAAACTCTTTATTCTGGGTGGTTGCTGACCTCCGCTTTCGAAGAATATTCATAAATTAATAGATTTCAAAGCCAGAAGGGTCTCTTTCAGTAATTATAGTTCAAATGACTCAGTAACATGGGACTGGGAATATCACCTGGTAAATGCTGCATCATCACCACAGCTTTTGCAAGAATTATACAATCTCTTTCTGAAAATATCTAGAAGTTCTTCTATCAAGAATTAAAGTACTGAATTCACGTTTTTCCAATTGATTTTTTCTAGTACTTCATTATCATATTTAAAATATATGCCGCTGCAGTTTATTGGTTGTTCTGAACCTCATTGCCACAGGGATTATAAAAAATTTCCCACAAGAATAATTAACACATTTCTTTCTGTGAACCTTCTATATTAAACTATACATTCATCTAGAGGGATATAGCAGAAAGATTTACTCAGTGATGATCTCTGCAGAACGTACTATATTTCCTACTCTGCACACAGAAGTACACTATCTAGCTAAACTGTCTAATCTGGATATTTAATCATTAAAGTTAAGGGCCATGATATTTTATTAATTTTCCATAACTTTTTTTCCTTTTTTTTTTTTTTTTTTTTTTTTTTTTTTTTTTTTTGTTTTTTTTTTTTTTTAGTTTCTGAGAGTCTGTTTCATTTTCTGGTCTTATATTCGAAACTCTGTGTTTGTGTGCTCATACAGGAACATATATTTTATGTATGTGTGGATAGATAGATACATTATGCACATTATGCACAACATGCACAACTGCTTTGAGCAGAGGGTAAGACCAGATGACCTCCAGTCATCCCTTCCACCCTAAATCTTTCTGTTGTTTTATGATTCAATTCATTGATCATTAGCAGAATATGTCATTTTTTCATATACAATGACAAATAGACATTCACCAGACCTCTAGCAGAGATTTCAGTATTCCTTCCTTTCTTTCTTGCTGCCTTCCATCCATCCATCCAGCCTGCAGATACATAATTCAACATGAAGACAGTGAAAGGTAAAAGTCAACTAAGTTTTGCAAAGCATATTGACTGATTTTATCAAAGCCTTGAAGACAGTTACACCTTTTCACTTTGCATACTTCTGTGGAGTTCACAACATAAAAACAGATTGAGATTCACTGTTTAGTGTTAAGGCACGATGTTGCCAGTTGACTTAGACAAAGAATCAGAGAAAGGGGAGTGGTTTCTTTAATTCTAAGGTTTTTACTTCATGGGTGAACCTTTATCTTTCACAAAAAACAAAATTCTCAATGAATTTTCTATAGACATACATGTTTTGCTCTCCAAATATTGTTGCAGGAAGCACAAGAAAATAAATATTTCATATGCATCAGTTGGTCCTAAACTAATTTATTAGGAATGTTTTGTTCAGGTTCTGGGTGTTTTGAAGGTAAATGGCATCATACATTACCAGTAGCATCACAGATACTGTCTGCTGCATGGTTTTTTCCTCATTACAGAAACTGATATCGATTGCACTTGGCTCTGAAAAAAAGCTGATCCTTAGAAGGCAGACAAGCTGTTGTGTCCTACTTTTAAAAGACTGGGATGTTGACATGTCAGAAATTGCTTCATAAGAGTGTCTTCCTTATAAGATTGATGACAAACCTTAAAAAAAATTACTTCACTTAGGGAAAATGTATCTTTCTACTCGAAGTAAATATAGGTATGTGAGTGAAAAGATAAGGGAATTGCCAAGGAGATTTTGTGGGAAGAGGCTCACTGGAAAGATATTTTATGTAGTACGCATGTGTATGCATTTTTGCATTTATTGCTTGTCCATAGTTTATTCTTAAGCCTGAATAATTTGACAGTATTGTTCTGGTTTAGACCAGCTGGAAGGGATGCAAATACAATATTAAAGTAAATAAAACTCAGATGCTTAATTTCAAATATTTTTTTAAATAATATGACCAATTAAATAAAATGAACTAAATATCTATGAAAAAAAAATTATTTTAGGAAATCATTAGATGAATTAGAATTTAAAGATTGAGATTTACCCTACTGCAATGGTACGATATTGAGACTTTTAATTTTACTTGTGTTGTTACTAATAGACCATATATTCAATCACATACCAAATCTGTTTCACTTGTTGTCTATGCAATTTAAAGGCAAATGTTCAGGTCATAATATAAGCAGTCTCCAGCTTTGGTTGTAGTGTTACGCAATATTGTTGCTGTTATTGTTAACAATAATTCATATTAAAAGGTACCGTAGCTTTAATATGTGCCATCCTGAAACAGGGCTTTAGGTGTCATATATAAAAGTCTAAACAGCTGTGATGAAACTCTAGCACAATACGTCTGGGTGAAAGTCTTTAGCTGCTCCAAGGACCTCTCTTTCAACTTTTTTTGGCTCTCTTTAGCCAGCCCTTTGGAGAAATACTTCCAAGTAATGTGTTATCTTGGGTTTCTCTTTACCTTTATTCACCTCNAATAAAAATAAAAATAAAAATAAACATAAAAAACTCTGCTATGATACAATTTAATTACTGAAAGCATTTAGGATTTATAGTAGTCAAGGTAGTCTTACTTACTAGGAAATATAATTTTCCAATTAGAACATTTGATTACTGATTAGAACATACATCACGTGAGCAATGTCAGGAAACCCAGAGGTCTGGCCATAGTTCATGACTATTGGTAGCAGCCTCCAGGTCAGATTCTGTGCAGCAAGCAATGAACATCATCTGCATAAAAGGCATCCTGGGATATATGTCCTCTGTTGTCACACACAGTATTGATAAAAGTGTAATTTTTTACTTCAAAGATGTTACAGGAAGAAAAATATCCTTTATGCTGGCCTGTTCAGAGAGCTTAGGAATTCCCAGTGTCAGCCTTATGGGAGGCTAGAGGAATGTTTTATTGTTACTATAGAACATACAGAAGACTCCAAACTGCCACTTTATTATGGCCCAAGAACTCTAAAATTGCTAAATAAAGGAAGCCTGTTTTTTTGTAGCTGCCAACTTTGAGTTTATTGCTCTCCAAAATCTAGGAATTAAGTGTATATCAGTTTGTCTCCTGCCCTTGAAGAAAAGAAATGACTCTGGTTTTGTGGTTTTTTTAATCTAAACCTACTTATGGGCTATCACGCCTGCTACCTACAACATCCTCTCGGGACAGATAATAAAAGAATGTCGTTATGCTTTATTACTGATGCGTGATATAGGAGGCATCTTGGCTTCACCCAAGGACTTCAGGTTTTCAGATTGCAGAAATGAAGCTATCCGGTGTCACTCTACTGCTTTAGACAGAAGCAGCGTGATAAGTGCTGACAACCGAGGCGAGGACGGGATGATCACTGGACTGCAGAAACTAAGTTGAGAGAATCTCGTGGCTCATGTCACTGCTATGCTGCAGATCAAGTTTAAAAAAGGAAAGAGGATGGGGCAGGTGGGTATGGACAACAGGTTTGTTCTAAGCATGTCTAAGTTCAACCTATTCACTGTACATTTGTTCAGCAGCTGGCAGTCTTGCTTAAGTTGAGATGAGAGTGTTTCAGCGAACAGTATCCCTCCAGGAACCTCACCGTCTCTCTCAAGTCCAGTTTCTCTTACTGCTGGTCAAATGTTACTGGACACCTCTTTCTGTCAGCCACCCAACACACCAGCATCTGCTAACTAGCATTTAGAAGGAATGCTCGAGTTTGGAGAAGCCTCCTCTTCCTTTTGGAGTCTGACCTCTCTACCACCCTGAATATTTAGAACCTGTTGAAATACTGTCAGCTCATCTGGTGCAGCCTTCCCTAACCACAGACGGGGAC
Organism: Rhinoptilus africanus; assembly: GCA_013400135.1. Taxonomy (NCBI): domain Eukaryota; kingdom Metazoa; phylum Chordata; class Aves; order Charadriiformes; family Glareolidae; genus Rhinoptilus; species Rhinoptilus africanus. The sequence goes on along the minus strand of VXBO01006263.1, from coordinate 10,607 downwards.
ATATATCCCCACTCGCATGAAGATGATTCCCAGGAATATGCACTAGAAAAGAGCAAGTTACAAACTGGATTATCTATGCTTTAAAAATTGCATATATCCCAGATCGCTGCCTGGGTTTGAGGCCTATTAACAAAGAAAGATTTTCACCTACATTACTGAGCTCTCCCAGCATCGGACTGCCTGTTGGAAGTGGCTTTGATTTTCTGCAGATGCTGTGCTATGTCCAGAAATAGCATGGGAGACTGCCTGTTGGCTCAGGTCAAATACGCGGCAGGGACTGTCCTAAAAATTTAGTGCACAGACAAGTGAATTGCCTGGAAACATACTGTGACACATTCAGTTTATTACTGTAGACGACAGGGTAGCAAAAGTCCAGGGCATATCAAGGCACACTCTTTCACATAACAAAGCTCTGCTCATGTTCATGAAGTTGCAGATCTCCTTGTTGCCCCTGTTATGCCAAGGACTTGCCATCCTCCACACAAAAGGTTGATTCAACAATGGATTTTTTTTTTTTTTTTAATGCATCTAAATATCACTCTTAAGAGATACCAAACTCTCTTCTGTAGATGTTCCAACCCACCCCACAGCCCAACAATTTCTTCCTACCAGGGTACGGGAAGTCCGCTCTGTATTTGACTCAACAGGATTATTAATATGAGTCCCTGGACTCAACTAACTATGGAATCACACCAAGATCTGGGCTTCTGGGGAGGAAGCTCTGAAGTGTTCTAACACGTTTGCCCTGTACATAATCAAGTGTCCACGAGAGAACATTTTTACCCTGTAAACCTTACCATTTTTCAGGTTATCCTTCTACCTGTTTGCCTTTAGTTGTCTCTGTTTCTAGATGCTTGCTGATGACAAAAGACAAAACTTGCTTTTTCTACAACGCACTAACATAATTACAGTTAACTTAGTGCCAAAACCATCATTTACCCATTATAAGCAACCTGGTCCCTAAGTCCTAAAGGAGGAATTCCACATTTTCTTGCAACCCTGAAGGCCCCTCAGGATACCAGGACCATGCGGTGGATTCAAAAGTGAACCTTTCTCCACATTTATTTTTAACTTGATGCATGGATTTATTTCCAAAGGCCATTCATTTGCATAACTATATACATGCATATGTGTGTAGGAGAGTGAGGGTAGAAGAAGAAACGGGGAGAGAGGGAGTAAAAGTGAGAGTATGTATGTAAAAGCAAACCTCTTTTTGAGATACAAAAGCAGATGTGAAATATCTTGCTATCATAGAAGACCAGGCCTTGAGGCAGAATATGCCTTATATCTTTGATGAAGAAAGACAAGATTTTTTTTTTCTCAAATAGCATGAGTTACAGTTTCTTTGTAAATGTCACTGGAGAAGAATGTCTCTAGTTTGTCTTTCATTTGTAATGCCATTAGTAGGAAATTATTCAACATTCTGAAAACCAAACAAGCTAAAAAGCCATAAGAAAATAATAACCCTTAATAAGCAGCAGGATAAGAGACAGCCCGTTAATAAATGCCTCAAAGCTCTTAACAAATATCTAGTAACTAAGCTTCAAAACAGAACTAGAAAATAGTTAAGTATTTTTATCTACATGTATATCACAGGCAATTGCAAGGACAGAGAAGCTAAATCAGAAACTGAATTTGTAGCTGAGCCAGGAATATAACCTATGAAGTCATATCTATTCCTCTTTGAGAGGTTAATACTGGAATTGACACTAAACTGAGGATTTTTTGCCCCTGAGAACTGACAGAGCAAACCCTGTCTGCTTAATTTAGATGCCACATCACCAGCTCTATGAGTTTCTGGCCTTGAGAGGACTATCCAGTCCACCTAACACAACTACCAAAGCTCCATACATAAATTCAACTGAGCAAAGCATTAACCTCTGAAGCTTGTTCAGCTTATCTTTCTCCCTTTTGCTATCAAACTGCCCAGGGCAAGGACCCTTCATCTAAGTATAAAAGTAATGCTTCAAAGTCTGGACTTTACTTCCTGCCATCTTGCAGGAAATTCGCATGTGCTAAAAAAAGCTGCAAAAACGTGCCATTTTGTCTGTCAGCAAACTACATTGCTTGGCGTCAGAAATAGGATGACCGCAGTGCAAAAACTGGTAAACACAGTGAAACTTGAAGCTCAAGTTACCACACAAGGGTGTCTAGTGCCACTTGGGATGGGGACTGCCATCCTGCCTGGCCTGAAGTTGATGCTCCAGCAGACAGCAGGTTTTCTGCAGATCCTGTGTCATGTTTGCTAGCTCTCTGCAGCAGATATTCACATGTAAAAAGCAAAACCAAAATCAAGTGAGCAGATGCCTAAATATAATCAGTTGAAGTGAGATGCTATGGAGGAATTTATCTCATCCAGTTCAACTAAATGCAAAAATTATGAAATTTTCAAGTGAGAAATCAGACTCTGGTGACCTGGTGACCCTAGGCTCAATTAACAGGCACAGGCACTTTCAGAGCAATGTTGTTAACACCACACCACATGTGTTTTTTTCAGTTTTGTTCACATGGCATTGCCAGTCTCCCAACTCCTGACACAATTTTTTTCCCATGGTGATGCTAGCATATTTTGTAACAAAACTCCTGTAAATCACCGAGAGTTAATATGTTTATCCCAGGAGTATGTTGAACTAGATCATGATTCCCAAGACATATGGACAATTATGGTGTAGTTAGTTATCTTTATCCCAGAGAAAGTGTACAGTAAATGGAAAGAGAGTGATAGAGTAGAAAGCTTGAAAAGCCTCAACTATTACCCCAGCTCCCCAAATGCTTCTCATCAAGTGTCTTGGAGGACATGGCATGAGTAGATGCCACAAAAGTAGCCTGTTGAGGTGGGAATGGAGGAAGGGTTTGCTAAATTTAGAACCTGCACTGCCATTACAGAGCTAGGAGCCTGGGAGAGTAGTTTTCAGCTGCCTTTGGCAAAATGCCTTTTCTGGGGTGCTGCCAAGGGCACTGCCACTAAGCTGGGAATAATTAGTGCTCTTTGGCCATATGTGAAAGAAGAGACAACAAAAAGCATGGAAGATCCTTCTATAAAGCAAGCTGGTTTAGAGGTCTTTGTGTGTATCTTTCCTCCCCACCATCACACTCAGGTCTGGATGTTTTATCTCACCATGAGAGATAGGATCACCTTTTAAGGGCATAGTTCTGTGATTTGTTCTCCATTAAAAGGAATGGTCTGTTCTTCAGGTCATGGCAAATACTTGGGTGGGTGGGAGCTCAGGAGAGGGAGAAGAGAGGTATACAGGACATGGACCTGTTGGATTGGGTCCAGAGGAGGGCCACAAAGACGGTAAGGACTGGAGAAGAGAAGGCTCCGGGGAGACCTCTCAGCAGCCTTCCAGGAGGTTAACAGGGCCTACAGAAAAGCTGTGGAGTGAGTCCTGATCAGGGAGTGTAGCAACAGGACAAGGAGGAACAGTTCTAAACTGAAAGAGGGGAGATTTAGATTAGATATTAGGAAGAAATTCTTGGCTGTGAGGGGGGTGAGCCCCTGGCCCAGGTTGCCCAGAGAAGCTGTGGCTGCCCCATCCCTGGAGGGGTTCAAGGCCAGGTTGGACGGGGCTTGGAGCAACCTGGGCTGGTGGGAGGCGTCCCTGCCCAGGGCAGGGGGTGGGAATGGATGATCCAAACCTTTTGATGATTCTGTGATACTACAGGGAGGGTGACAGCCCTCACTCCTAACTCTAGATCAACAGAAATACTACGAAGGCCTCATAGAATTCATTCTATCTCATTCCAAACATGTAGTTTTATATTATAATTAAGAAAATGGAGGAAACACAAAAGAAATTACTCATGAATGTCACTTAGGGAGTCAGTTTTGAAACAAAAGTAAAACCTACTTTTTCCATGAGGGGAATCCCCTGCTTTGGTCTAAAAATCAAGAAAACTTCTCAGAGGGGACTGAAGCATCTATTTAATTTCCTTAATGTCACCATTTTTAACAGTCTTCATGAAAAGGATATTTTTCATATATATATATAAAAAAAGAGTCTGTATTTTGATGATCTATGTCCCACACTCAGCTCCCTCCAGCAGGGGAAAAAAAGAGATTTCTTCTGTGCTAGAAGCAGGAGGTGACAAGAGGCTGCTTCCTTTACTGTGCAGAAGTAGGCAGGATGATTTTGGGGAACTTTCCTTAACTTCAACAGATTCTGTAGTTGCTTCAGGTGCTGACAGGGAATTTGGCCCTTCCACTTACTCAGCAAATTGCTCCTCCTACCAAATTCTTCTTGTCATCATTTAAGTGCAACTAAGCATTTCTGACTTTTTTAAAAAAGGACCTGTTTTTTTAAGGATCTTAAAATATGCTGTAAGTATCAGTTTGACTTTATATAGCCTTATGGTTTTAGTCAATATTATTTATATCCTTCTCATACTCTTTACCTAGGAAAGAGGATGAACTGAGGAGGACCAAGCTCTTAGTTTTGGGAAAGGAGGTACAGAAGGGAAGTCTGTTTTCTCCAGTGCATGCACAAAGTTGAAACTGGAATATAGATCAGTTTAATCTCCCAAGGACACACCATAAGCAAACAACAAAAACAAAACCAACCAAACCAAACCAAACAAACAATCTCCCCCCCAAAAAATAATATCAGAAGATATGGAAAAGGGGGGAGCTTTATTTTGATGTCTGCAGTGGTTTCCATAGGAGGAAAAACCCTTGAGAGAAGAGTCTTCCCTTCCAATCCTATTCCAATTGATTTTTTCAGGGTTAATTAGAAGAGTTTGCATTAAATACTAGGTATTGATTTCCTCAGCATCTTATTTCTGTTTTGGATCTCAGAACATTTGTACCAACCTTCCCCCTACAAGGAGAACTTGTGTTAATGACTCTCGGCTACCTTGTCATGTAGCCAATTGAAAAAAAAGTTTTCCTCCTGGAAGACTTATCAATTGATTGGGAATTATGTGCAACATGTGAAAGACTACTTATCTTTGGAAGTCAAAAGATAAAAAGTAACTTCCAGGATGATTTAATGATAGTTTTCTAGTACACAAATTTAATATTAAAGGAATCTGGATCCTTATATACGTGTTTAAAAAAAAGGCACTATCTAATATCAAGGCATTCAGACTGGATTCCAAGACCGCCAAGATCAATGAAGCCTCCTCCTGCCTATTACCCTTTCACACATAAACCAGCCTGTGAGTTGGAACTCCAAGAAATAGATTTGCCCACATCCTGGTAGGAATTTCGTCATGGAGAACAGTAACACGAGTGACTTAGTCAAAGCTGTAGAGCCCTTACAGACATAGTCCCAGTGATAACATTAGATGCAACTTTTGCTTACCATCTTATTAATTAATTCACAATTGATTTAAGATAAAAATTGTATCTCGTCTGCCAAGTGCACTGTACACGAATTGATTTGGTACTGGCAAGTTGTATTCGTTGTCAGTAAACAGGTAACACATCTGCCATATTTATATCTTCAAAGCTGTGTGTTGGCATGTTAAGTTTCTAAATACATGTAAAAGGAAATACCAAGAATACAAGAGTATTAAGATAAAAACTCATTAAGGGAAAATGCTTAGTCATGTAGTCAGCAAATGTGAAATCAAACAACACAGTCCTTGGTTAGTAAAAATAATAAGATACTAAACATAAAACTGCCTATTTTCCTGGGAGAAGATACATATGCAAATATCTACTTCATGTATTTAGGAAATACTTTTTTTCCCCTCAATCATGTTAACATCTGTCACTCCAGGGCAAAAAATATATAAGTGTCCAGACATTAGACCTTGAGACCTAGTGCTGCAACTTTGGTTTAAAGTGGTTGTACTTTATCATTTTGAACGTGTCTATATTATAGAATTATGCATATGAATTACCACTGAGTTTATGTAGCTTCTAGCTCACACTAGGTTGTTTCTGAATGTATATGGCAGGATGTATTTTAGTGCTGGGGGAAATTTACTGTCCAACAAGGGAATCAACTTCAGATGCCTCCAGGATAAGACATGGTCTGAATTACTTTCTTGGGCTAGAGACTGTCCATACCACTTAGGAAGCTGAAGTGTTGCAGCATACAATTTCAATGCAATATTGTAATGAGCAGCTTACTCTGGGGCTGTATTTTTACACAAGAACCTGAGTCTGAGAACCTGGGAATACTTTAGAGTTGTAGGTTATTTTTTTTTTTCTTTTACACTTAAGCAGCTATACTTAAAACTTGATTCAGAAACCAGAATTTTGCAACACAGATAAAAACAAACAAACAAAACAAAACCAAACCAAAATGGAGTCATTCATCTTATTTGGGTGCTCAGAATTGTAACCTCAAGTCAAAACCACCTTATTTTTCCTCACTGATTCTCATTTCTATTCCATCTCAAGTTTTATGATAGTTAACCCTTGTTGGTTTTCAGCTTTTTCTCTGAAAGCACATATTGACGGGAGGATTTCAGCTTTCTTCCTTTAAAAGTAAGCTTACTATTTCCATGTTTGTGAAGAAAAGCTCGGGGAAAAAAAGGCACATATATCCTGAAATGAAAAAGCAGGCATGGTAGCCAGATATTAGGAATATTCAGTGAATACATTGTTCAGTGTCTCAGGTCATGAGAGCTGTAAACGCTGAATGAGATAATCAGGTACTGCTATAATAGCATCATCCCTCCCAGAAGTGATGCGAAGCACTGCTATTATTTTGTAAGATACTTTGAGATCATATGATAGAAAGCCCTGCAGGAAGGTAAGACACTATTTCTTATTACCATTGCCGTCTCTCTCTAAGCTATTCAATGCGCTCAGTTAATGACTACACTAGTCATTATCTTTCCTATATTTCACGATTATACTATATTATACCAGTCACAGTCTTTCCCCTATTTCACTATTAAATGAGACTTACTTTTCATTCAAATGTTATTGAAGAAGTTAGTGCACCTAACTGAAGGTTTCTGACTCATTTATGGTGGTTTTAAAAGCTTAATCTTCAAATTTAGGGGCCTGGATGACCCTGATTACATGAACCATCAGCTACAGTATGACTTTCTGTATTTTCTGTGCCATTGAATGTTCTGATTCATCTGATGGCAGTATGACATATATCTTTCACCTCTATGTATGCTACGTGTATATTCAGCAACATCAACTAAATAAATGTTGAAGCAATGTGCTCAAATACATATATCACGTACTACCTCTTTATCAGTCCTACCATTAAAACTGTATCATGCAAGCCCTGCAAATACAGACAGCTGAGTTTAAAATAAAATTCTTTAAAAATTCACGTAGGAAATTTTGAGTGTGGCTTTCTCCTAGAAGTCATGTGAAGTGAGCAGCTACCAAGAGCTAGAGGACAGGCAATTGGCTGTATGCGAAGAACAGAATAATGTTTAGGATCATTTATAATTTGGGGAAAATATACAGCGCTTTGGAGGGATTGATCCTGAAGAGTATCTAAAATGAAGAAGTCTTATTCATGCAAGTAATCCAATGAGACAAAGATAAAGCCTACTTAGATGACCAGACCCTTTTGTTTCCAAGTGTATGGCAAGAGCTAGATGGAAAAAATCTTTTGCAGAGAAGAAAAGATCCAGAAGAGTCCTCATGTATGTAAGTGCAGTTCATATGAATTGAGAGAAAAGCCCTTAAACTCACAATAAATAAGGTCATACTACATTTGATATATTTTTATATATTTCTCTATCAGTACATATAGTTATGATGGGCCAATGATTTTACAATGAAAAACTTTCTCCAATTTAGAGTGTATTTCTATAAAGGTATCCTTTTCTAGGTGAGTTTCTGGAGGCTTTGGGGATATATTTATTTAAAACATGAGTCACAGAATCACAGAATCATAGGGTTGGAAGAGACCTCTG
>VXBO01006262.1:119976-138483 GCA_013400135.1 Rhinoptilus africanus | reverse complement strand
CCCGGGCTTCCCCTCCCCTGGCGAAGCACAGCCCGCGGGGCTGGGGGCGGCCCCGCGCCCCCAACGGTCGCCAACGGCTGCTGGGGTCGGCCGCAGCGCCGGGCCCGGGCCGGCCCCCTCCGCGCCTCTGCCCCCCTGCGTGGCGGCGGGGCTGGTAGCCCGGCCAAGCCAGCGGCATCGAAGGGTCTAACTTCTCCATGGCTTGCCTCCCCCTCGCCCCCGTGCTCAGCCGGGACCCCTGGGGGTCTGCCAGCCCCGGGGGGCGCAGAGCGGGCGGCGGGGAGGGGCTGCTCCCCGGTGCCGGTGGGACGGGAAAGCGCTTGGCGCCGGTGGAGGTGGCAGCGAGGAAGGAGGATGGATCTGTCGTGCAAAGGGTGTTGGCTTTTTGGCGGTGGGGGCTTATTGTAAGCGCCGATTCCCCCGGGCACATCGTGGTGGTTATCAAGGAACAACTGTGATTTTTTTTTTTTCTCAATATCTCCACCTCTGTTTTAAACCCAGGTTTGAAAGCGTGGTGGTAACTAGCCTTTTATATATAGCTTACTATGAGGAACAGAAGTTGAGTCATCTCTTCTGTCTAACATCCTGCTTTGAGTACTTTGGGAGTAGCTTTGCTGTGAGCGTGGCTTCCTGCAAAGCGGAGAAGAACCAGAGATAGCTGCTCACAAGTTGTCCGAGTCTGACCTCCTTGCCCTTGGAAGCCAGACTGGTGAACATCCAGAGTGCTGCCTGGGAGGTGAAGCCTTTTCATCCTATGGATGGAGGCACTGAAATAGCAACTTGAGGCAGGGGAATGATCTGTCTGGTTAGCCCAACTGAGGTAGTGGGTAGGAGGTAAAGCCTCCCTTGGTCCTTCTTTCCATTTTTTGGTTTCAAAGTCTGGGGATAATGTGATACGTACCCGCTCCTTGGAGGCACCTTTTAGGAGTAGCCAGCTAGGAAGAAACGGAACTGGAGAGATTTATTTTATGCTTCTGGTATGTTTGTAGTATTTTTCTGGGAATGTTTGAAATTATCAAAACACTTAGGGTGACAGGATACGAGATGCTAAAGTTGAGGGGGAGGCAAGGACAAGGAAGAAAAAGGACAATTTTCAAGCTTTTGAAGCTTAGTGCTCTGTCTGCATTACATCTTGCTATAGTTCTGTGTGGGCAGGAATCTGTGATTCTGGGCAATTTGGTCATTTTAATTCTGTTAACTGTTCCCCTGACATGTACCAACCTGTGCTTTTGGGACAAGCATAGTACCACTGTGCTTTTTCTTCTTCCCTTCTTATGGCTATAGCCCCAAGAGGATGAAACGTTCAGCAATTTGGGAGGAACTGGCTCCTTTAAGGAGGCTACAACCATGTTGGGTACTGGCCATCAGGATTTATTTTTGTAGGGGTCCTGCATGTAGGTCTGGTACTTGCCACCTTCAGAATGTGCCCCTGGATCATCTGTTCCTTTTGATCTTGTGCGTCAGTGAACGCCAGAGGGGCAAGGGGTGGCATGGAGTCATCAATGCTCATATTAAGGGGTATTTGCTTGACTCGGTGTAGGCTATCAATACAAATTGCCTTAGTTTCCAACCAAAGTGGGGCTTTTTTGGTGGTAGAGCTATATATGGACAGTAGGAGAAAACAAGCCGCTTATCCAATGGTGGATTATTTCATTTAGGGAATCTCTTTGTACTGACGCCAGGGGAAGAGGATTAGTGGTGACCTGTAATGGGTATGGTAAGGAAAAGCTCCAGAGATTGCTACAGCTGCTGTTGCTGCTCTTGGATGGTGAGCCTTTCTCAGTGGCATGATCCCCTCCTATTTTTCTGTCACATGATATTGATGTATTTCGTAGCAAATAGCAATTGCACCTGACTTGATGTGGCCGTTCCCGCTGATCAAGGGCGGGAGGCCTGGCATTCTTTTTAGGTGGGGTTGCTAGTTTTCTCTGTAAAATTAGCTCTGCTTAGCTCTTTTCCTTAAGTCCACCAAGCATCCTGACTTCTCCCAAATTAAACTGAAAGCATTGCTTCATAAATACCCTTCTTACTCTGCTCAGAGAAGGACAATTGGCTAGTGAGGGTGCATTGACTTAGCTACTATTAATTTTCAGTGCTTAACTCTTTTTTTTTTTTAACATCTTTTAAGCACAGAATGAGTAATGGGGTCTGACTTAGGAAATTGTCTATGTGGCCTGAGTTGTCTTCACGCTTACTGTCTAACTTTGACTTGTATTCAAAGTTCAAGTTGAAGTCTGTGGTTGAAAATTACAAAGATGTTTTCCAGGAGCTGCAGTCCAGGGGCTGAGATGGTGACAAGAGATTGTAGTACTTAGATTTGATTATCTGTGAACAGGATATGCTTAGTGAAGAGTTTTTCCTGGGTTTTAGTTTTTGTTTGTCCAGTTACAGTTAACTGCCCGTTATTCATGCAGACTCCTCTGAAGGGGCGAGTTGAGTGTTATCTCAACCAAAAGGGCAGATAAGCCGTGTTCGTTATAGGAGTTGATTCATAAGAAATGTAAATCAGTGTGGATAGTTACAGCTGATGCAACCAGTTCTACGGAAGCCAGAGAAGCTGCACCAGTTCACATCAGAGGCAAATCCCTCTCCCTGACCCACGATGCTCTCCTGTAGTGCTGGACAGGTGGGCTCATCTGCTCCTACAGCACTTGGCCGCCTCTGCAGAAAGCGCAGTGAATTTGGCCGCAGCACCCATCAGTGCTAGCGCATATAGAAGCAGAGTCAGGCAAGGAGTTAGATCTTTATTATAAGCATGTGTCTACATAGGAAGCAGCAGCAAAGTAGCCCTTTAAGCTGTTTTCCAGAGAGGTGTATTTTCAGGGAGGACTGATGAGAAGTGTTGGCTGTCCATTGCAGCACTCTGCGTGTGGTGGAGAACATGAGCTGTTCTCATGCGAGATAGCAACGAAGACAGGCGTTGCTGTCCTTATTGCTTGGTTGTGCACTCTTCTACATCTGTTATTTAGTCTGTGGTCATTTTCTCAATGTTTCAGATGATATAAAGAGGCTACTGTTTTTATTCATAAAGCAGGGGTTGAAAAGTTCACAAAAACAACCACCTTATTTTTCTTCTCTTCTGACTCCCACCCCTTCTCTCTCACACGCCCCTAGCAGCCATCGGCCTTCATTTTGCCCGGCCTGGAGTTGCAGTTACTGAAGGCAGTGTGAGATGACACAGCTGAAAGTTCCCAGCCGTAGTCTAGTGCCGAAGTATTAGTCAGCACAGCATGAAGATTCACTTCTTTCCAGGTAGCTTTCACCCATAGTAATGTTTCTTGCTTCTAGAATGACTAGGACAACAGGGGTAACATCTGTCCTTGGTTGCACAGTGTCCTAATTTCCTATCTAGCATACAACATTGCTTCATGATGCACAAATGCAAACTTCTGGATTTTTCCTCCTTTGCCGACAACGATCTAACAAGCCTCATTTTTGCAAGCCCTAGTGTTTCTTGGTATCTTTAATTTATAATGTCTAATCTTAATGAGTGTGACTGGAATTCTAAGCTTTTATCCTCTCTTGAGAACATGTATTTGATGCAGAAATAATGTCCTGGAGTCTAAAATGCTGTAGTCTATGGTAGCGGTGGTGTGATTTGAGGTTTGTGCTGCAGATAGGAAAAACCAGACAGCCATTTAAAAACATCAGAAAGGCTTTTTTAATTTTTAAGCTAAAGTTGAGGGAGCTGGCTGGGGTGATCTGGTTGGTGAAATTTGTTCATAACCTGACTCTCTTTGCTTTAGAACTTGTTTTTTGTTTGCAGAATTTGGCCCTTAGCAATGGCCCTTGGGTTCTCTGCTCTCTGGAGCAGCTACGGGCTTCTTATTCCTAGCCTGGGATGGTGGCTTTTGGGCTGCACTTCTAGCAAAATCATCAAATGTGCTTACAGTAATGAATCGTACACGAAACCATGAGTCTTGTGCATGTGGAAAGGGACAGCAGAATATTGTAAGCGTTCTTTTTCCTGCCTGATACCCTGGCATTGGAAACTGCCCTGATGATATTTGCTGTCTTTGTAGGGATATCGAATTTGTACAGATGAAGAGGGAAGGAAAGGGGAGAAAGCTGTCTGAGCTTATCTGTGCCAAGCTTACAGGTGCCTGTTTGTACCAGACTAAAGAACCGTCTTCTTGTCTAGCTGATGTTGTCAAGCAGCCCTTAATTTGTAAGCAGCTCAGGGTACAGCAAGGGTCCCAGCGAAGCAGTCTTTCAGTATTGGTGGCAGAATTGAGCCCCGTGGCTGGAGCTGATAGGACATGTCAGGGAGAGAGGGATTGCCCAGCAAAGCTGAGAGGGAGGAATGTTTGCACAAACCAAAGCTTTGGGGAGAACGGGAAGTGCTGCAGCCTTTCTGTTTTCTGTAAGGCTAGATCAATAACAGCAAACATGACGTTTTTATCGGATGAAAGCCCTGGAGTTAAGGCAGATCAGAAGCTATTTTGCAGGCCCTTCTGCCGGCCTTCTAACCTTTGCGTGGTAAGCTGGGTCGCCTTTCAGCAGGAAGGCTGCGGTGAAGCGGAGGCTGGGGCGATAATCCCTGATGAAAAGTCCTTCATGACTTTCGGAACTTCACGGCTGCCGAGCTGAGTGAAATGGGTGGAGTTTTCCCTTTAAATAGCTGCGCCCAAGAGACTGTTGCTGCTGTTGTGGTGACACTTGGGTGTTGCTAAGGCTTTAGGAAGTCAGCACTGACATATCTGTATTGGTGGTATGCTCTGCATGCACCGAAGAAAAATGGATCGTATGGTCTCACTGCCACAGTTCTGGCCTCTTCAAAGGGTGTGGGCATGGGTCAGAGACTTCAGGTGGCAGAGAATGAAATTCTTGGCCAGAATGTGTTCAGTTTGCCGGGTTTTTTCACGTCCTTATTGCTGTTCCCAAGTTGGGAGGGTTATGAGCGGGTGGGAGGGGTAGCACTGCAGTGTCACCTGCCTCTGTGTGTGTGTGTGCGCGCACATGTCCTAAGGCTGCACAGGCCGGTCCTCAGGCTGACCTTGAAACTCCCCATTAAAGAAAGTCCTGTAACTGAGACCTGTGCAGGCTTCTGGGAGTGCTGGGGTGAGTGGGCGAATCTGGGAGAGAAACGCGCAACTTGAGGACTTTCATCAGTTCTCTTTCTATGTGAATGCACGGCGGGCTGTTTGCAGTGATTTCCTCTATCGAAGAACCCCACGGTGCTGCAGCCCTGACTTGCGTGGCTTTGCACTTCAGAAAGACTTGAAGGATGTCGTTTTTCAGTGCTTTGTCCAGCTTGCTTAGCACCTTTAGGCAAATTGCCTGTATGAAGTTTCATCATTAGTTAAATGAGGGTAACTCTTATCCTGCTGTGGGGAGGCAGGGGGAGGGGCATGTTGCAAGGCCCACTTCGTATGTGTGAACCACTCTTGCTGTCCTTGGAGAGCATCCATGATGTGAGAGTCTGCATGGTTAACAATCCCGGGCTGTCAGTGAATGGTCTCAAAGCACGGCACACCTAGAATCATGTAGTTTGAGAAGGTTGCAAAGAGGCACAAAATGCTGTCGGCGCTTTTTAGATTGCATTTGACAATAGTCTGCTAAAGTAGTATGTTCCATCCTGTATGCAAATTGAACTTTGTCAAATTGTCTTACCGCAAGATATCTATATTTGATACTATATTTCTTTCTCACAGATTCTGCCTGGCTTGTTCATTGGCAACTTTAAAGGTAAGTTTAGTTTTATCATTATCTCTAGGATTACTTAGCAGGGGTCTTTAGGTGGTGTTTTGCAGGCCAATGGAATTCTCTCTAACCCCATCTTGCTTCATTTCTGGATCACCTGGTAGCACTTAAAGAAGAATTTGTTTGCTCTCTCATCCATGTGCTGTGCTGCAAGTACTCTAAGAAAAATGAATGCCATCTCCTCGGAGCATGCTGCGGCTGGAATTCCTAAACATTGCCCTGCCTTAAATGATTCCTGTGCTTGGCAGGCAAGCCTGTGAGCCAGGCAGATTCTTTGTAAGGCTTATTTCAAGTCCTCCTTATAAGTAAAGGCTTAGTATGCCTCCCTCTCATTGCTTTCATTATTTTGGTTTTTTATAACAACTGCTAAAGAGTTCTGTTATCACTGCTTGCGAGACTCATAGGTCTGCAGATTGCTGTCTGACCACTGATACTCGCGCTGTCCGTGTCGCGGATGTAAGATTCTCTGCATTTATTTTCCTTTTTGCATGAGGCTTATTTTTTGTGTACAGAAAGACAGAACTATATATAGAAAACCCAGGAAACTTTATGTAGACATCCAAATAAATGACCTATTCTCAAAGCACTCTCTTAGCAGCAGTTCCATTTGACTGTCCCTACTCAGAAGTAAACCTGTAGTGCCTGTACAGTCATTTTGATACATGTAGACCCTGTATTTCCTATACTTGGGTACAAAACAGGACTCATAGGGGCTACTGCAATGTCCTCTCCTTCCTGATCTAATATCACAGCTGGTCTGTTAAGATTGGGTAACATCTGCACTGGATTTAGCTGGTGCTATACCTCCTCTCTGCCTCATGCCCACCCTTCCTTCCCACCCCTCCCCGCATCCCAAAACCTGCGAGTTCATTGGGTTTTGCCCAATTTACCTGCCTGTGGACCTGCTGACCCATGTTGCTGGTCCAGTGCCTGCTGCCCTGTGGGAAGTGGAGCCGATCACTTGAGAGGCAGCCTGGAGGTACGTGTGAAGTTAAAAGCTGGCTTTTGCCACACTGGGGATTCAAACACAAGAGGGAGTTAAGCATGCCATGGTAAGGAAAACAAGAGGGTGGAAGTGAGTTTGTATGATGGAAGTAGGTAATGAAAGGAGGAAAAAAGGAAAATAAGGGGAAGAGGATAGTTTTGAAAACACTTCAGATGGACCACTGCATGGGCCAGTGACTAACTAACTTGGTCACAGCCATGTTGCTTCCTCTTTTTTTTTTTTAATCCTTTTTTCTTTCATGTCAAGTAATTTAGGACAGGGGTGGGATGGGAGGATGTTTGATAGTGGATTCTTTTAGGTTTCAAGCTGTCTGGCAGGGTAGGCAGGATGGGCCCAGGGAATGGGTAAGATGAGGTGCTTAGGGACATGGTTTAGAAGGGGTTTTTGTCAGGGTAGGTTAATGGTTGGACTTGATGATCTTAAAGGTCCCTTCCAACCTCAGCAATTCTATGATTCTATAATGTGGCTCTCAATCGGGCCCTCTTGCTCTGGCCATCCTATTGGTGAGACCTTGACGGTCTGCCCAGGGGAGCGAAACTCAGCCAGAGCATCTGTTTCGTGGTGCAGTTCTGTTTTCAGCAGATGAACAGTTTGACCAGCTGAGGGGAGCTGACGAAGGTTGCGGCGTGAGTCAGCATCTCTGCCGATGGCAGCGCCTGCGACCCTCTCGCTCCCTCGTGCTGCTGTGGCCACTCAGCTGTGCGCCTTGCAAATGGTCCTTAAATGGCGTGTCAGGTCACTCCTACGCACAGAGTCGAGGTGTGCGCGCCAAGATGGTGTGAAAGGGCAGAGTTTCTGGGAATCTAGTTGAAAAAAAGCAGAGGCTAAAATACTTCAGCTACCTCCATAAGAGAGGGAGTAAGGATGTGTTGGCTTTAACCTCTGTATTTGTGTTATGGAGTCTGTTTTTTTAAATTGATTAAAAACACAAATGAAATGTTTGTTTATTTATTGCTATGACCTTTGCTCATGTTGCACTTAATCATTATGTTCTACCATCATGAGTTTCTATTGTTACAATCTCAAATTGGCTACCCTACCTGGAGAAGAAGAAAGAAGATTGATGTTACAGTACTTCACTAATACAAAAGCAAACTTTTACAATTCTCTCTTTCTGCATTCCCTGTCTCTCAACATCCCCCCTGCCCCACTGCTTAAGAGCAATTGCAACAAGCTCCGTGTGCAGTGAAGTCATCCCACTAAAGAACAGGCTGTTGGTTAATCACCAGTGTATTTTTCTGGAGGAGTTCGCTTGCCATGTTCGTGGGGCATGTTCGGATCTGTGGCACTTTTTCAAAAAGTGACTACTGGATTTTGAGCCTGCCATAAAGGGGATCATTGACTGAGAAATACTCAGCAACATATACGGTTGGGATTGGTTAGAGTATCCTGATTTGGGCAGCTGAAATGTCTACATACTTTTAAAGACATGGGTTTACAAAATTATTTCCTGTAATGCATTTTTGAGCAGTGTCCTATTTCCTCCGCTTGAGACTGGTAGCTTGAATTGAATAAAGCTGCGTCTTGTCAGTAAGAGGAATAACACTGAATCCCTGGTGTTGTGCATCTCACCCGGATACAAGGCTGAGACATTGGGGCACCCTCCGTGTCTCTGTGCAGAGAGTAGAGAGGAAAGAGCTTCTCCAGAAGGTGAGCAAGGAGAATCTCTCTGCATCGCTCTGATCTGCCCTCTGGAGGTTAGCATCCCCTCCTCTCTCCAGTGGCTCTTCAGAAAGCCTGGCCAGGCAGGGTTTCTGTAGCTAGGTCAAAATACCCTTCTACGTACACTGCTGTCTCTCTGCTGGGGAGACTCTTCTGCATGGGAGACTTCTGGGGACACTGACAAAATGTGAAGAGGCACAGTTATTGCAGCTGGGTGCCCTCCTGGTGAGTGAAAGCAGGGTGTTAAAGATACTAAACGCTGTAATCCTGGAGGGCCGTTGTCTGGAGAAGGCATTCAGCAATTGTTCCGGCTGGGGAATTATTAGTCAATATTTCCACTTTATGTATAGGGTTTCTTACTGTCTTTTTATGCCTAATCAACTTAAAAAGAATCCATGGTGGAGAAAGTGCAAGATCCTCTGCATTTGGGAGGTAAACTGAGGCCCAAGAAAAACTTGTGAAATAAATCAGTGGCAAAAATGGGAATTGAGCTTGCTGCTTCTGATTTGTCCACTGCTGCTACGCAAACCTTTAGGCACATAGAATGACAGGAGCTTTTGTAACCACCTTAAGGTCTTCAGGGTAGAAAGTTATGTGTAGTCCTGATTATGGAAAGCACTGAAGTACATGCTGAAATCCCCCAAAGTCCACAGGACTTGAGTATGTCTCTGGAAAACTTTCCTGGGAAAGCATAGATCTTGGCATGTGCCTAAGTGCTTGTTATCTTACAAATCTATAAGCATGGTTCTGTTTATCAATAGCACATTAAAATTGTGGTAGGTTCCTGGGAGAGTGTATGTGAGATTGCACAGCTAGAGGGCAGAAAAATTCAAGAAGAACCACAGATGTCCATGCAAAATACCAAGGCTGAGTTTGGTCTGAAAGCCCATAAGGAAATGGAGCTCTCGGGCTTCTTCAGTGAAAACTAAGGAGGAGTTATTTCTTTGTAAATGGGAGGGTGGGAGGCTAAGAGAGAAAAATGAGGGAAGAGAAAGAGGAAGTAAACTCTTCTTCCTGCCTAGTTTGGGGGGAATTTTGGTTTGTTTCAGTTGTACCTTACAGATGAAATTCAATCCTCTCAAAAGACAAAGAATTTTTTGTGGGATTGCATGCCCATGTGTCTTCTGCATTGGAAACCTGATGTCTTTTGAAAGGCACCTGTGCTCGCAATGAAAATAGGTGCTTTGTTCCTTAGGAGACTGATATGACAGGGCTTTTTAGCCTGTTTTTCTTCACAAATAGAAAAAATACCATTTCTTCTGATAGGAGGTTCTACATGGCTGCTTGTTTGGTTTCAAACTGGAAGGTGCAGCAGTAGCGAGTACCAGAGACTCAAGAGTGTTTCTGCCTTGAATATTAAAGAGCTTGTGTCTTTCCTTGCTTGTAATCGTATTTGGAAGATTCAAGTTTTTTCCAATGGAATATTTGGGGGCTTTTTGGTTTGAAGGGGAAAGCCACGATATGAGGTTTAATTCCCCCCAAAGAGTCCAGTGTTGCTGTGGATGAGCTGGAGAGTCTTGGGAAAGTTTCTGCCATTCTTCCTGTTACTAAGTGTGTAAAAGGGCAGTGCCCACCAAGTGGTTCTGCTGTGTTTCTAGATCCAATTAATTCCTGTTACCAGATGCTTAATTTTCTTTGGGAAAAGTTCCCTTTTCTAAGGCTTTATTTCAGGTTCTGAAAATAGGAGGGGGTGAAGATACCATTCACTTTTTCAGGTTCCTCTTTTGAAGGCAGATGTTTTATAGGTACTCTCATTAAACAGAGTACTGGACCCTTTTCCCCACCTTTCTCACTCCCCAGAAAGTCCTTCTGAGAGTCTGGGACAAACTATGTGTTAGAGCATAGTGTGAAGTGGGGACAGGAGACGTGGAGGGGTTTTTTATATGCTTAGTTTTTTATGTGTGTCCCCCCCTGTAAGTGCAGATCTGGAACAAAGCTCTCCTGATGGGAAACTCTTCTCAGTAATAGTGCTCAGTGCTCTGAGCCACTGGGGAGGAGGTTCTCCTTTAGGTGTCTGTCTCTAGTTCTCTACAAAGCAGAAAATGAAGTACAGACAAAAAGTTTGCTTTATTTAGAAAGAATAATCTGGTGACGATGAGACTGTAATCTCTGTACATCTGCAGATTGAGGCTTAATACTGTTTTACGTACTGGGCTCACTCGCCTTCTCTAAACACTTACCTTATTTTTGTATACATAACCTAAAATTTTATACTGAAAACTTAGTACTTATTTGCTTACTGAGTTCATAGAATCCTAGGGTTGGAAGGGACCTTAGTAGATCATCTAGTCCAACCCCCCTGCCAGAGCAGGGCCACCTTAGAGCAGGTTGCACGGGAACGCGTCCAGGCGGGTTTTGAATGTCTCCAGAGACGGAGACTCCACCACCTCCCTGGGCAGCCTGTGCCAGGGCTCTGCCACCCTCAAGGTAAAGAAGTTCCTCCTCATGTTTAGGTGGAACTTCCTATGCTCAAGTTTGTGCCCATTACCCCTTGTCCTATCACTGGGCACCACTGAAAAGAGCCTGGCCCCATCCTCCTGACACCCACCCTTCAAGTATTTATAAGTGTTAATTAGGTCCCCCCTCAGACGCCTCTTTTCCAGGCTAAAGAGACCTAATTCCCTTAGTCTATCTTCATAGGAGAGGTGTTCCAGTCCCCTAATCATCTTAGTAGCCCTATGCTGCACCCTCTCCAGCAATTCCTTGTCCCTCTTGAGCTGGGGAGCCCAGAACTGGACACAGTACTCCAGGTGGGGCCTCACCAAGGCAGAGTAGAGGGGGAGGATGACCTCCCTCGACCTGCTGGCCACACTCTTCTTGATGCACCCCAGGATGCCATTGGCCTTCTTGGCCACAAGGGCACATTGCTGGCTCATGGTCATCCTGTTGTCCACCAGGACTCCCAGGTCCCTTTCCTCAGAGCTGCTCTCCAGCAGGTCAGCTCCCAACCTGTACTGGTGCAGGGGGTTATTCCTCCCCAGGTGCAGCACCCTACACTTGCCCTTATTGAGTTTCATGAGATTCCTCTCTGCCCAGCTCTCCAGCCTGTCCAGGTCTCTCTGGATGGCGGCACAGCCTTCTGGGGTGTCAGCCACCCCTCCCAGCTTTGTGTCGTCAGAGTTGTAGGAGCATGTCTGTTTTTTCAGACTCGCAACAAAGTCAGAAATGGGGGCTTTGGAGGAGAAGGAAGGGAGGATGCCTTTAGTTTGGGATAGCTGGCTAGTGGGAGAAAAGGTGACAAAATGAAAATAAACTAATGTCACTTATTTTGTGGAGACATTTAATCTTCTAATTTCACAAGTGAATTGCAGTTAAATGTTGATCAGACCCATATCACTGGAATACTTTTTTTCCCCCCCATTCCGGTCCGGATGCTTTTTTATTTTGTTGTTATCAGTAGAGGTGGAAAAGACTCTATAGCTGTTTCTTCTCATCTAACTCTAGGCAGAGAGAAATCTTTATTCCTCACCTTGCATCTCTATGGACGTACTAAAGTAAGGAGAATGGTTGTATGTACAGTTGACACTTCAACACCCTCGTATTGGAGTCCTTCAGTCATTGATGTGTCTTAATCAGAGTAGCTGGAGCAGTATTGCCCCCCTTCTGCATATGGGAGATGGATGCACAATATATTAGGTGATTTGCTCCCCAGCCCTCCCCAGTAAGACTTCCCAGAGCTGCAGGGAAATAAATTCTGACACCCTCCCGGTCCAAATTTGGAGATTTTGCCATTGCTTTTGCTATTAAGTGTTTGTAGCTCTCTGCATATGAGTAGAGGTTAAGCTAGGAGTCACAGAATTAAATTGAGGGGGGGAAAAAGCTATATATGGGTGTGGGAGGGAGGGAGGCTTCCCCAGTGTGAATTGTGTCCTTTTGTGTGAGGAGAGTTTTCTGAAGGCTTTACTCAAAAGCCCGTATCAGCTGAGAAGCATTTAGCTGTACGAAACAGAATATTAGGTAACCTACTGTGAATAATCATACCACATTTGAGGGACCCTTTAGGGGTCCACAAGGTGGACTCTGACAGCTTTCTTTCATCTTTACATTTGGAACTGGGGTGTTTCACGCTGTGATTTCAAAATGTGAGCCTGCGTGTGGTTGTACAGCACTGTGGTATGGTAAAGAAGTTGGAGTTGCTGCGGTAATTGTGATTCTTCTGGCTTTTGGTGGTCTTTTACATAACCCCTTAATTTTTTTTGTAATTTATGGCGTGAGACCGTGAGTGACAGGATATCTCATTTGTACTGCTGTTTAAATAGCTTTGTCTTTAGTATCTGTAGACACTTATGGCAGGTGCCAGGGGAACCAGGGGAATTTCCCCTTTGTAAACTGTTTGAAGTTTAGATCCAGATGATGCAGTCATAGGCTGGGAAGCCTGCTTTTGTGATTTGAATGGTTGTTTCCTAAATATATTGAGGACCTGCTGGTTATCCTGGGATGTAGGTCTGAGATAACCATTTCCAGTTTGTTTCTAGGAATACCTGAAATCTCACTGTCTTACTGTATAGTTTTGATTTGTTGAAATTCCTTTAGCCTAGGTCCTTGGTTAACTGAAGAACTGAAATCTTTCAGTCCTTTTGAGTTGTACTGTATCCGTTACAGTAGGCCTTTTGGACTGGTTCAAAGCACTCAACTTTTAATTTTGATTATATCTCCTTTTAAAGCTGTTTGCCTTGTGTGGCAAGCCATGTGGGTCATACTGATAATTAAAGATTGGGGTCTGGTTGTGCTAGGTAAGTATTAGCACTGCAAGTTCCAGCTAGCAGGGTCTGAAATCTGCCCTTAGCCTTTGGAGAACAGAAAGCAGTGAATTTTAGGGACACATAGGCTGGCTTCGGGGCTTCCAAACCCTTACCCGCTGAGGAGTTCTCCAGGGAATCAAGACTGTTTTATAAACTTAAAAAATCTGAAGGTCAGGTGGATTAGAAGACCTCTCCTGGAAAAACTTAATGTTCCTTGTCTGAAATGCTCACTCTGAGATTTTTAGGAAATTTTATTTGTTCTGTGAAGCTAAACCTTAATTCTGTTTCAGATGGAATTTCTGTTAATTCTCTCCTGAGGGATTAGGCATCTGTGTTGATCATGCAGGCTTGACCAGTAGCAAGCAAAATCAATGCAGTTTTGACTCTTCTCTCCATTTTATTAAACTTAGAAGCTTTCATAATTGGATTAAGTTTAAATTTTATTGCCTGTTATTGTGCTCACATGGATCTTGTCTATGGGGCAGTATAATTAAGTGCCTGATTCCTCTTTGTGATGTAGAAAAGGCATTGAAACTTTATAGTAGAGTGGAATAAGACGAAGCAAGAGATGCTAATTGAACTCTTGCACGTACATAAAGAATGTACAGGTGATGCTATTGTTATTTTTGTACCTAGAGAGAGCCGGTTTGAAACCTTTGTGGTCAGTGCTCTTTTTTTGTGTGCAACCAGGCTAATGTGAACAGATTGTATGGGCAGATTTGGAAGGCAGGTGTTCACATCAGAAAACTACTGCTGTAATTGCCACGATGTGCTGTGCCTTTCTCAAGCAAAAAGGTCAAAAGTAAATGGACACAAACTAACTTTTACCTGTATTAGTGGTTCTTTGAGGTCATTTTCTGGCATGCTAATGGTTTAGTATGGAGAAAGTTGCTCCCTGATGACAGATAATCTATTTTACCTTCTTTCTCATAGAAACAAACCTATGCTTTCGCAATATCTAGCATCAAATTTTCAGTCGCCCCAGTTTGCTTTCCAGTTTTGAATGTTTGAAACCCCTTGGTTACAGGTCTAGGAACCACTTTTTCATAACTGTGCTTCCTTGCTGCAGCACTTTGACTTTTCATGCATTCAATATCTTTACCATCTCAATCTCTCTTCAGACTTAAAATTATGGTATGTATTGGCTAAATGCACACTTTTCCATACTAGTCCACAGGAAGTAAGAATCTAGTTATCGTTTTGGCTTACCCATTAATACCTGAATTCAAGCGATACAGGTGGCTTCACTTCTCAGACTTGGATATCACAAGGTCTGTCTCTCAGATGAAAATACATCTCCTGAAGGGGGCCTTGTGGGTAGAGAGGAGGTAAGCTGTTTCTTGTACAGCTCTGACTGCTTGTTCAGATGGCCATCACCTGCATACAGGCATACACAGACTTATATTTCAGATGCAAAATACATGAAACTTCTGACTTAAGAACATATTCCTGAGTCACTTAAACTTGTTCTTTATATAGTATATAATTTGTTTTGGAACTAGAAGTGCGTCTTCCCGTTACCCACTCTGATGGTGATGTTCTAGAACAGCTGCATTTGGGGTTTTGCTTTACTTTATTAAGCTTCAAAAAGAAATGTACCAGGTATACGTGATTTTCAACATGCACAATGGCTAGCGGAGTGGGCTATTTCAAGAGATTAAAGACATTTTTTTCCTTTTTTCTCTTTATTGCAGATGCCCGAGATGTAGAGCAATTGAGTAAGAATAACATTACACACATTCTTTCAATCCATGACAGTGCCCGCCCTATGCTCGAGGTAAGAGGTGGGGGGGACTCCATGGTAAATCCTTCCTTTGTAATTGACTCTTATAGGCATCTTGGGGTTAATTACTTGTTCTGTACAATTGGCATTTGAGATTGATTTTTCTTGTGGAAATGTTTGACAGCTGTAGTTTTGGGATCCAGTCACAGATTTTGTTGTTACTGCTGTTATAACAAGGAATCTTAACTGACAAAGGAAGAGACAATTACAGTGTCAATCAATATAACACAAAAATGGGATCATGTTATTAATTTAATAGTAAAGGTAAGTTTCCTTCTGTTTGGAGCTAAAGCATCACATAAATAATAACATTCCTTCTCCCCCTTCCCCATGACCAACGCTCCTTTGTACTTGGGTCCCTTTCTTGAATCTTTGTAGCAGATGGTTGTGAATGAGTTTTGCAGTCCTTTTCTGTGTAAAATAGCTTTATTTAGGCTTGGGATTTGGGAGGAACCAGTGCTCCCTCATATAATTCATGTAATGTAGAAGAGCATCTGTAGGTCTGCAACATTTTAACATGAAATATTATTCCCCATTTTACTGAAGGGAAGCTGAAATTACTAGATTTATTGTGTCATCTTGAGCAGTGAAAGAGCTGGGACCAGGCTGCAGGTCTCCTATGTTGGACTGATGTGCTTTCTTCTTTACACCACCTTACCTTTGAAGGAGGGGTGTTTGGCTAGGCTTTGCTACACCTTAAAATCCTCCTATTTGATTTATGTTGGGAGCTGTGGTCCCCTTAAATTTGTTCATTACCTGCGTTCCACTTTTCATGAAATATGGCAAAATAGTGGGTAAGGCAGTGGCTGGTGTTACCTCTCAGATGTTGCTGGGAATCTCTGCTTTTCATTCTCTTGATATAAAAAGAATCTAGTGAATTCAGTCCTTAAGCTACCACCTCTCCCAGGCAAGTCAATAGGTAAGCTGAACAAAAAGTGTCCCTAGTATGTCATGACTAAAACCAAAATCAGGTTAATCGTGAATTCGGGGTTGACCTTGAACTTAGTAGTGTGCTGAAGCAGAGCTTTAGCTGTTGACTGTATTACACTGTCCATTTGACTTCTTTTGTTCCTGATGCTTGTTAAGTCTGAAACACACTGAATTTCAAGAGTGCTCTTACTTGAAGAGACAAACAGTTGGACTGAGTAAGGGAAAGGTAGTGTTTCCTCTAGGGTGCTGTTCTCTAAAATGAATAGAAGCTTGCTTTGTTTTATTATCATGATTAGAAAAGTAGGAAGACTAATTATAGCACAGATCAGCTGCAGTCTCAGGCCACTGTTTCTTGTGGTGGTAGTTTTGGCAGCCCACATGCCACCACCTCGCTTGTGGTGGTGCATCTGTTTTGGAGGCTGCATGGTAGATAGATCTGGGAACTTTTGTGGGTTAAATATAACCAACTCACCATTTATTTCTCTAGCTACCCCCACAAAAGACATTGAAAACTCAGAAGTGTTATATTAACATGTTATCAAAGAGAATTTGGCCTTTTTATGGCTGTCTGGAACAAACAAATATGGATGCATACCTTACATCTCAAAGTCGTCACAAATTACCCACGTCTTGCTTGTCAGATTTTGAAGTTTCAGTAATGACTGTTTTGATGCAAGAATACTGCTGATACAGCACTTAAAGCTGATAATGGTGGGTAGAGAATGAAAATGATCAGTCTGTCTTTGTTGTCTATACTCAAGAATGCAATACTCAAAGCAAGTGTCAAGTGTATATGGTGAACATCTACTTGCTGCAGATTGTAGCGTTAGTTTCCACTGTAGAAATTTATGACATTTCCCCTCTCTGTGGTGTTACAGACTGCTTTTATTTGATTGTTTAAAACACTCGCAGTAGTTTTTAAAAAGTGTGCTTTCCTCTGGGCTTTATATACTGCAGTATTTGGATGTTTGTTGCTTTGATTCCTCATAAGTTGGTAAGCTATTAGAAAATGATTGGAGAGTTTCACAAGAAAGTGTTACGTTGGCTTAGGTTTCATAGTATATGCCTGTTGAGAAATAACTTAAAAAAGAAAAAAGGCTGTTTTCTTACTGAAATTTTGTTTTAGACGTTATCTCAATAATTATTTACAAACCCTCAAGGATGTCTCATTTATGGATGGCTCATAATCAAGGTTTGGCCTTAGGAAGTTACTGCATGCTTTCAAGCTGGAATAACAGGAAAAAGTAGGTTTAAAAATCAATTGGATTCTAAGACTTTTTATACCATTAGACATTGGCAGGCCGCATTAAGTACAAGGTGTGGAATCATGTTGTAAGGCGACTGATTTAGACTGTAAGGAATTTGCCAAAATCTGGCCTGAACTATCTTGCGATATTGACCCTTAGTTCTTCTTGTATAAATTGTTTCAAGGAAATTTGTCCTCTAATCAAGCCAGTCCTGAAATTAATTTATATTTAGAGAGCATCCTGAGGCTATTGTTCCAATAAAGTACACCATTGTTATACAGGATCTTAACCACTTAGGTAAGCATTTTGTAGTTTAAAGATGCAGGTTTATAACTCCATCACAAAAACCTGTAGGTAACTGGTGACGTGTCCAAGCAAAAGGACTGCGTGCTGTATGGAACAAGGTTTGTTATTTCAAATGCACAGAAGTCACCCCCCGAATAAGAGCAATGTCCAACAGTATCATTTGTGTTTCCACAGAGGCAATAGCCTTGGTGAATCAAGTTTGGATGGCTGCCCATGGAACACTCACAGATGTTTTATAAATCCACACAAAAGACATATAGAGAGGAGAATAATTAAGTTTCTTGCCACCTGCTTTCTAATCTATTTCTCGGCTAGTTCAGGTTTTAAAATCTCTGTTCAGAGTGTAAGTGACATTGAAAGGTGGATGGGGAAACATATCTCAGTGTGCTTTAAAAGTGTATCTGACGGTGACCTGTTGGATCTCTCCAACAGGTTGTCATCTATCTGTATTTCTGTAAGACCTTTGACATGGTCCCCCACAACATCCTTCTCTCTAAATTGGAGAGATATGGATTTGATGAATGGACTATGTGGTGGAAGAGGAGTTGCTTGGATGGTTGCATCTGGAGGCTAGTGGTCAACGGCTTAATGTCCAGATGGAGATCAGTGATGAGAAGTATCCCTCAGGGTTCCATACTGGGATGAGTACTGTTTAATATCCTCATCAGTAACATAGACAGTGGGATCAAGTGCAGCCACAGCAAGTTTACAGATGACACCAAGCTGAGTGGTGTGGTTGACATGCCTGAGGGATGAGATGCTATCCAGAGGGACCTGGACAGGCTCAAGATGTGGGCCCATGTGAACCTCATGAGGTTCAACAGAGCCAGTTGCAAGGTCCTGCACCTTGGCTGGGCAACCCGTAGTATCAATACAGGCTAGGGGATGAAGGGTTTTGAGAGCTGCTCTACTGGGAAGGACTTGGGCGTATTGGTGGATGAAAAGTTGGACACGAGTCAGCAATCATAGAATCGTTTAGGTTGAAAAATACCTTTAAGATCATTAAGTCCAACTGTAAAGCAACGCTTGTCTTGAAACAAAAAGGACTGTGCCAGCGTGTGCTCGCAGGCCAGAATGCCATCCGTATCCTGGTCTGCATTAAAGGCAGTGTGGCCAGCAGGTTGAGGG
>VXBO01006262.1:78133-119821 GCA_013400135.1 Rhinoptilus africanus | reverse complement strand
GGGCTGGAGCACCTCTCCTGTGAGGATGGGCTGAGAGAGTTGGGGTCGTTCAACCTGGAGAAGAGAAAGCTCCGAGGGAGCCTTCTCCAGGTTGCAGCCTTTCAGTACTTAAAGGGGGCTTATAAGAATGACGGGGAGAGACTTTTTAGCAGGGCCTGTTGTGACAGGACAAGGAGTAATGGCTTTACATTAAAGGAGGGTAGATTTAGTCTAGCTATAGGGAAGGTATTTTTTACGATTAGGGTGGTGAAACACTGGAACAGTTGCCCAGAGAGGTGGTAGATGCCCCATCCCTGGAAACATTCCAGGTCAGGTTGCACAGAGTCTGGTCCCTTGCACGGGAGATTGGACTAGATGACTTTTAAAGGTCCCTTCCACGCCAAGCTATTCTATGTTTTTTTTTAAAGCTAGGACAAATAGCTGTTGGGGTTGGAGACCAAAAGGTCTGACTGTTGTGATATCCACATATCCTAAGCATGCTGGTGGGGTCACTCAGAACCCACAGAGAAAGTGGAAGCACTCTTAATGAACCCTGAGCAGTTCTTTCCCCTGTTGCCTCAAAGGATGCCAGCTAGGTGTTACTCTACTGTATTAGATCTGGAGTCTAACAAATTTTGTGTCATTTGATCTAAGTAAAGTAAGTAAAGGTGGATCTTGTTAATCTTCACAGAAGAATCTGGTTACAGGTCCATTTTAGATAAGAGTGTTTCTTTGGGGTTTTTCCAGGTGTTTGACCCTTTTCTGGGGGATGTTACATGGAGATGAATGTGGTCACGAACCAAACAGGGTGCTAATATGGGTTGCGCAGCTACTTGAAGACAGCTGCATCCCATTCTAGAAAGTGTGTGCTGTGGTGGACAGTCGTGTCCAAGCAGCTGAACTTGCAGCATCCTTGATCCTCTCTTACCATTCCTCCCACTGTTTCCCAGAACCACACACACTTAAATACTGGCAAAAGCAAGGGTGCTTCCTCTGCTGCATTGGGCAGTGATTGCTATGTGTAATGCAGGAAGGAGTACAGGATGAGTCCTGGGGGAGGGATGCTAGAAGTTCTTCTGATCAGACAGTCACTCAGGCCCTGTCCCAGAGAGGTATTATCCACAAAGAGAAACAGGGATGGATAGACATTCTGTGAGTCCCCATGTGGAGAGCCCGCCTCGGAGAATAGTGTGATATGCCTGGCTGGCAAATGACATCGCACAGATTCAGACTGGAAGTAAGCAATTGCAGAAATACATTGCCAGAGGCAACAGTGGATTTTCTCACGTGCTCCTTTTTTGTGCGGAAGTTGATGCAGGTAAGGCTGGTTACAGAGGCCTTTGAGCTTTGTGCTGTATAGCCAGAGCGTTTCACAATTCTTGGTCTGTCTGAGGTGTCGGTTGTGAGTGACTATTGTGTGTACTGGAGACACCTGTCCATCAGTCAGGAAATGGACTGAAACTACCAGCTTCTCTCACACGGTCCACCACACATTTGGCAGTTACTAGTAATTTTGCTGTTGCTCTTGACCTGCACCAGAGCTTTGATCTTGTAAATGTATGAATCCTGTTACCTGTGGTTGTGTAGCCCTTTGGCATTAATTTGTTTATAGCATTATCCTGGTCAGACTGACCAGTGCTGCATTGCAGGAAGTTCTCTATGCTGTACTCATCTTGGAGACATCATAACAATCACACTAATGTAGGTCTTAAATCAACAAGAGTTTACCTGGGCATTCCTGTACTGTCCTCTGACACAAAAGCTTTCCATTGTTCCCTCTGTTTATGACAAATTGCATTAAGAGTAGGCTTTTGCATGCGTGCTGCTTCTATATGCATGTCAGCTTGCTTTCTTTGTTTTCTGGTGCTACAGAATATTTGTTTTGGTTTTATTTTTAGTGTGTTGATTTTTTTCAGACGAGGAAAGAGTACATCAGTATATATGATCGTTTCAATTAAAGTCATTTGAATGAAGCATAGGTAAATGAAATCCCAACAAAACATGGACAATTTCTTGGGTTCGGGATATTGTCTCTCTCTGCTCAGTACCAAAGCTGTCGTAAGTTTTAGGCGTCTGCATTTCATGTGAACAGCTGAGCTGTGTTCCTGTGGTACTCATGTACCAGATGGTTCTTTTTCAAGTCTTGTCATTTGTGGGATTTCTTCTCCAAACAAAAAGAGTGATCTTAAAGCACTGTATGGAGTTTTTTGAATGTTGCAGTAATGTCTTCTGGGTGCTGAGAAAATACTCTGTGCTGCCTGTGAAACGCTTCCTCTTTTTTTTCTTTAACTTTCTTCAAATATTAGCTTTATTGGTTATGGGCTTTCATCCTCATTCTGCGTACTTAACCAGAGCACCCACAGAGAACAGTCATTTATTCTTTGTTCTTTGTATTCTGATGCCATTAACAATATCATCTTAATCTGGTACATGCTGTCTCCAGAGCAGTGGTTTTCCTCCCCTTTTTCCTGAATTGATGACTACCTAAATAAGTGTTGATATGGTGGGTGGGGGAGGTAGAGAAGAACTAATTGCAGACTGAACTAAGCATCTTTCTTGTTCAGTCTGTTAGCTTGTGCAGCTAGCACAACTTAAATGAACTGTGTTTCTGAAAATAAAAACAACTTCACAGGCTAGGTCATCTTATAAAGAATTTTAAATTATTTTTTCCTTGCAAATTATAAACTTTAATCAAAGTAGAAATAGGGTTTCAAACGTGCAATGTCTAAGAAGCTGAACTGAAAGGGAAGACCACAGTTAAAAAAATCTGTCTGATGTCTTATAACAGTCTTTCATAATCCCTGAGTAAACAGTCAAATGCATTAATAGAATACAGGCAATAAAAAGATTCTGAACTGAAACAGAATCAGTAAGCGCGAGGAACAGAAGTTGTAGAAAAATAAGCATGCTGTGGAGAAGCTGTTTAACTTCTCTGCACCAGTTTTATCTCTGTTGAATGCTCCGATGTACCTGTTTTATAAGGTGTTAAGGATGAGAAAGTTGCAGCTGGGGAAATAACAGGAGGAAGTGCTGGATCAAATTTATGAATTGAAAGAAAAAAAAGTGTATGATTGAACGGTAAATGTGGCCCTTTGGAGAAAAACGAAAAGCTAAACGACTGAACACATATCAAAAACTAAGAAATGTTTTTAAGATCAAATGGTCATAGCCTGCAGACCTAGTATAGATAATGCATTCATATCAGCTTGCATTAAGATCTAGAATCTGTTTCATATTTTTTTAAGTCTGGCTGGATGCTGTAAATCTTAATGCAGTTTTAGCTGGGCACGATAGTCTTACATGTTTACAGATGATCTTTAGACTATGCATGGGCAGCTTTTTAGAAAAGGAAAGCAAACTAAGCTATAGAGGAACTGAACTGGCAGCTCTGGCACAGTGCTTAGCATAGTTTGTGGATAGTATTTTTGTAGCTATTTTGGTGTTTGGCTGTAGAAACCTATCATATCTGCTGGCAGCACTTAATGTGATGAGGTTTACTGAGGGGGAGCTTTTACTGAAGCTTTGAAAGGGAATAGCCTCATCTCCTTTTAGTTTTCTTTCTTTCCATAAGCAGTTTGTGGAAACTTTTTTCTTTCTCTCATGGTTGCACATTCTGGACTGACTTCATTTTTTGTGTGTGTGTGTACAGTAGGGATTACCTCGTGCTAAAACAAAAGAAAAAAATTCCTGTGTCGTGCCCCTAGCTGATAACTGTGGAAGTGCTGAAAGATGCCTTAGTGCTTTCTTCTTTGGTTCCATATTCTGAAGGAGTATCCTTACACAGACCACCAGTCCAGAAAGCATTTGCCTGCACTTGAAAGCGTATGACTGCTCAACACAAAATAACTAAATAGGGGAATATTGGGAAACCAATCAGACCTAGTTTGTTTGGGGCTTTTTTCTTTTTTGTTTAAAAAAAGCATACGCTAATTCTGGACAGATGCTGCTCAGCAAGTGAGAACCGCCAGTCTATTAAAACCGTGTTGTGATGTTGGATAGCATGCAGAAGTCTTGAGCTGTAGGAGGTCATTCATATATGAAAATTGCATCGTGATGACATGATGAGAGAAGTCCCTGCTGGGTATGGCTGGGCAACATATTCTCTGTACAGGCTCTGCTGTCTTTGGTGTCCAGCCCAAAGGCTTATGGGAACTATTAAAGAGGGGCATGGCAAGAAGGCCTTCAAAATCAGTGCTGGTAATATCATCTCACAGATTCATTGCTGTTGTATAAAGATCAGCTCTGCAAATTAATAATTCAGTCAAGTCAGACTGTTGCATTTCCTTCTATAGCACTAAGCTTTTATATCACCAGTGCTGGAAGCTGTCAATTTTCAGCCTTTATGCCACCATCAAGAGGAAGTGTACAAGCACTTCTTCTAATAAAAAACTTAACTTTCTTCTATGATGTTTCACTGCCTTTTCATGGTACGGGTTTTCCCTCATGAGGTGTTTCAGAAGACCATGCTGAGCAAAATAGCTACCATTTTTCTTTCAGGTGTAGCGGCACCAGAAGATTCTCTCTAGTTTGAAGTAATGCCCTGTCCGGCATTGGCTCTGCTTGTGAAGTTGGGAGCTCTGACCAACTTTTCAAAAATGACATTAGTAACCCACAAAGAAACCTCCAAGAGACTTCCACAAAGCAGCTTTTAAAGTGTGTCAGGCTGGGCCTTCATCACGAGGTACCTTGGCAGAGGCTGCTGTGGTGATGCACTAAACTAGTCCACTGTTTGAATTGCTCAGCACACACTAGCTGTGTCAGGGGAAGCACGTTCCTGTAGTGGCAGATGGCAGGGAGGAAAGGATGAGGACTGCTTGAAGCTTTCAATGGCGAGCTGTTTGCATGAGAGATGTTCAGACCAGTAAATGCCTGGTGTTTCTCGTTACTTGCATATAGTGTTGACCAGAACAGAGCAAATGCTCTGACCCACTCTGTGCAGAGGTGATGATGTGGAGAGTATGTTAATCCGTGCTTATTATGTGAGCATATTCCAGAGGTGTAGCAATCGTTTCCCAGCATTTCATGTCAGAAAAAGTCAGGTGGGATATATTGTTTTGTTGTACTACTCAGGGTTCTTGCGGGTTCAGGTACCAAGTGTAATAGGTGGTGCTTGGATGTTAGATATGCCCTGACATATCTGGGAGCTTAAATACATCATCTAGTAAAGACAGACTAACAGAGTCTTTCCTCTCAGCTGAAGTAGGCAGTCTGCTTGTGTCCTAAAGGACATAAACCGCAATTTAGTATAAACACAATTTAGTATAAACTTCATGGGTTTTCTCCCACCCTGCATTCCTTCATGTGAACCAGGGTAGAACTGGAATTCAGGGTTAGAATTAGAAACAATACATGCAGCTCTTTGTGCAAGTAAAGTAAAATCCTTAACTCTTCAACATTTTCCCCCTTGGAATTTTAGAAAGGGTGATAGAAAGAAGAGATGGGGAAGGAGGGCTTTAACAGGACACTTTATATTTGTGATTGGTACATTCCAGCCTTAATGATGTGGACTTCTAAAAAGTGTCACTGAGACTATTTCCTAGGAAAACAGTGAACAAACATTGCAAAAAAACCCGTGACTTGTAAAAACTGTTGTATTATTCAAAGAGCATAGAAACCAAATGTATAAATTCTATTGCAGGAGCATCCCTCTTTCTTTTGTTCGTAATCTTCATGTGATTTCAATTTCATTTATATTACTTTTCAAAACCAAACCTTAGTGTGTTCACTAAAGTCAATTAGTGGTTGTTTTTTTGCTGAAACACAAATGTATTTTCTATGAGTCATTAATAAAATCAGCACCAATGGTGATTGTTACAGAAAGTAACTGAAAGGACAAACAAGCGGTTGAACGGTTTTCAGTTTAGCAGGTTCAGCTTGGTGCATTACTGGACAAAACCCTTCATAAACTCATGTTGGTTTGGCTTGAGGAAGCTTTGTGCCGGCTGTTTCCCACTTTAGCTTTTTTGCTGAAATGCCCCTAAACAAAAATAAGTTGTCCTGCCCTCATCTGTTGATGTGACGACTCAAATTAACACATGGTTTTTGACTAACCTGAAAGAACTTGCCAGGTGCTGGAGGTTTTCTATTTGCATCTGGGTTCACAAATTTAAGTTTAGGGGTTTAGGTTTAAAAAAAATTTCTTGGAAGTCGTTGATGGCATCTTTACATAAATTTAAATAGAGAGGTTTAATACCAAAAATACAATCCAGCTTTTTTTAACTTTTTTTTACAACCCCTTTCCTGCACCCCCTGCCCATGGAGAACAGAAATTTTGTAATTTGAGGTTCTTTCCCACTCTCCTCACCGTTTAATATCTGAAGTTCTAGATACATGTTTCCAGTGCTAACTAGAACTGTAGAAATGTTGTATGTACAGCAGTGGCAGGGACAATGTTCTGAAGAACATCTGTAAAAAAGATTACTTGGAAAACTCACTGAACATGAAATAATGAGTAGAATTTTTAGTCCTTCCTCTTATTCTCATGTATTCTATTGTGCCAGAGTACTCAGTTTTATATAAAAATTGCTGGACAGTTTTCTTTCACAGATAAACTGTATCTTAGAACGATTTAAGATGTAATCAAACTGAGCATAATTTTTAATGACTTCAGAACATCTTTGATCATTACATAGGAGCCATATATCCATATAGGTGTTGCATTTTTCTCCCAGTACTTTTTGTACCTTATTCTGTTCGAAGTCGAAATTATTCTTGGTATTGTGCAATTAAATTTGTGTGTGCATTTTAGAGATCCTATTCTCAGTCACTGACCCATTATCTGATATGTAACACTTGTAGATGTGTCATTTTGGTACTGCAAAATTCTACATGTTCTGCTAGAAAAACCCAAATGCCAGTTTGTACAAGTTTAGTTAAAGTGAAACTGGTGTTTTTTAAAATGGATTATAGGTAAGTAGAATAGAAAAGAGTGTTCCTTAAACTGGAGCGTTACATTTCCTGAGCGCTTTATTAAATATTGTATTTAGTAACAAAGATTTATTTCTCTGTTTTAAAAGCTAATGATATTAGGAAGGTGGTGTTCTATGGTCTTACTGACTTTTCCAAATGTGAAATAACGGTTCAGTTTCTAATCGTAGTAGATTGACCTCCAAATTTGAAAATGACTGCTATTCCATGAACACCTTATTAACTGTAGCATAAAACTTCTGGATATATATGTGTGCACCTAAACCTTTTTGGTTTTAATATCTTGATAGTCACTGAAGCAGAACTGACTTAGTTCTAGAGTCTGAGATGAAGTTGTGCAAGTGTTATTGTTTCTCAAATAACAGTGAATTTTAGAAATTTTACTTAACTCTCGCTTGTTTCAACTTTGACAATCTTGAAATCGGAATACTTGCTCTAGTTTTGTTAGCTCTCGCTGTATCGGTTTAACTGTAGCATTTAGTTTCAGGGCCAAAGAGAGATAGAAATCTAGTTTTGGTGGTTACTCTGTCTGCTGAAACAGAAAACAGAAAAGTAAATTATATTTTATTTTACTGATTTTTTTGAGGTAATCTTAACAGGTTAGATACACCAAAAGAAATGAGAGTGCTGCTTTTATTTGATGAGGAGGGCATCAGTTAGGATCATCGTGTGGATAATAAATTTTAAAGAAATGTGTGTGTTTGAGGGTAGAGGGTCTTTGGTGGTAAAGGTGATTGATGGAGGAAAGGAAAGTGAGCAATGATTTAAAAGTAACAAGTGGAAAGTAGCAGTGAATCGAGATGAGCAGAAGAAAGCTGTGTTCAGCATCTCGCTGACCTAGGAGCTTGGGTTTGAACGTGTTCCATATGTATGGCATGTCTTATTACCTGAGAATGTACGTAACTTCTGTTTAATTAAAAAGGTTGGATTGATTTTTTAAATTTCTTTTTTAAAGGTAATCTGGGAAAAAGTTTGGAAAGATAGGACATGACTGAGACAGCTGTCAGCTGCAGAAATATTTGAATAACAATTTATTAGCAGCAGTATTCAATAAAGTGAATTTAATACTTTATGTAGGATTTAAAATAATCATTCTCTCTTTGTCAGTTTTTATAATTGCAAGCTTTTCTCTTTGCTTTGAACAAATACCATGTTTTGGATGAGTTAGCTATTCTGTGGCACCCAGTTTAGTGTGTGTTGGAGAAATGGCACAATACCTCTTTTGAGTTGTTCTGTCCTTCCTCCACTGAATAAGTTTCAGAGAATTGTAATTCCAAAGGAACAAAACAGAGTTAATTTAAAAGTAAATTAATGAATAAAATAGATACTATATGGCTGACATCAGGTTTGTATTTTGTCTTCCCATCATTATTAACATTCATTTGTGGTTCAACTTTGTATATTGCATTTGCAACCAGACTTAAGTTTATTTAATGAAACTGCAGAGTAGGTACTGATATGGAGCTTGAAATTTTCAGTAGGAGATGATCTGCTTGACTCTTCAACAATCTTTTGATTTACCTTACCCTGTTTTAGTCACTGTTTCAGTGATTGTTACGTTCTTACATCCTATGCTTTGCAGTTTCAGAATGGCAAACAAACTGCTAGGTAATAAAATAGTAATGTCTCTATCTTTCTTGCATGCTGGTACTGTATTTCAAGCGTTGTAGGTATTTAGTTGTTCATTTGGCATAAACTGTTCTGCTCTGAAAGGTCCCTTTGGGACAGTTCTTAGATATTATCTGCAGGGTATGTGCACAGGAAGGACAGCAGTGTCTTGGGGCACAAATATACAAATAATATTATTATATTTAAAAAACAGTCACAGACAGCAGGGTTCAGTAATTAAATATTGCCTATATGCCAATTCCTGTTGCCAATATGTTTAAAAAAGAAAGTCTATCCCGCATATGTGAGGAAAAGCTAATTCCAGCAATCAATATTTGAATATCTACACAGAAAATCCCCTGAGTCTCAGTTATGAATACCTGCCCCATACAGTCTTGTGTCATTGTTGTATTTCAGGTATCCAGTCACGATGAATGATATTTGATCCTGTTATTATCGTTATTATTTCAACCAAGAGAAGCAAAACTTGATGGTAGGGTGGGATCCTCAGGAGTTAACAACTCTGGCCAAACTGTGTTTGGGTCGAAGTGACTGAGAGTTTCACTGTTGATTTTTGTGGGACTCAGGCTAGGTCACTGCGCAGTACTTTTGAAATCCCACCTGTAACTATTTCTGAGTTGAGTGTGTGATTATTTCCTCACAGGGAGGAGTCCATCACCACAGCTTTCCAAAAACACCATACAAGTGACGTGCATCGGTCAAAATGCCAAATTCCAGTAATTTTAACCGTCTCCTGTCGAAGCAGCCATATTAATAAGGCTAATAGGCTGATGCTGAGCATTTGCAAGCACAGTAGTGAAAAGCGTGCTGTGGGCTTCACTGGAAGCTGTAAATGCTAAAGACCTCCAGGATCAGGCTCTGGATGAGCCATTCAGTACCATGTGCGGTCTCTCATAGGCTAGTTTCACGCTTGCTTGTGGTAGTGGGAACTAGCCAGCCATGACAAAAAAAGAACGTTGTGGGTCTTAAAACTTATGCTGGTGCTACTTCTGCTTTTAAAGTGAACATGATCTGAAAGCCCCTCTGCACTCAGCCTGTGAAAAGCATTCAGCATGTGCCAGAGCTTCTGAAATCGGTGGAACAACTTGCATCGGGGCATGGTGGAGCAGTGAACCTTCTGGCATATATAGTGCACTCCAGAGTTAACCCATCTCCTACCTTTTGATTTTCCTTCCTGTTTCTTTTTTTCCCTGATGGTGTAGAATAGTGTCATGGAGTTGTCTACAGTATGTGGGGGAAGAATAGCATGTAAATTTACTTTCAGGTCACAGGCCCTCGTTCTACTGGAGTGACTCACTTGAAGTGATACTAGTGTCCGAGATAAACCTCTCAGATGCGTCATACAAGATGCTTATTATCGTAATTAATCTGTCGCAATAGTTACCATCCTTGTCTCAGCAACCTATCAATATATGTATTATTGCTACATTGTCTTTCTAAGTGAACCTATCTATGCAAATTCTTGTGGATCAGCTTATGGATATGGAGCCATCCTAGTTTCCCACAGCAGGCATCCCTTCTCCTGATGTAAGGCAGGAGAGACTCTTACTTGTTGTTGCCGTTGCCTCCAGCAGCAAGCTGCTTTGGTTTGCAACCTGACTTCATTCTTATTCCCTCTCCCCTCAGCTGCATTTTGCCATGCAGTTCTCACGCAAAATGCCACGTGCTGTCATGGGCTTGGTGTTGTCTTGGTGTTGCCTTCTCCCTCATCAGGCACTGCCACGTCTTCATCTCCACGCGTAGCACTGTCTGCAGAGCCTTCCCCGCTCTGACTCTGCCTTCCTAAAACCAGAAGGCTGTAGACAGAAGCAACTCCCCTCCGGTTGTGGCACGCTGGGGATGGCCTGTCAAAGGGAGGAAGTCTGGCAAAGCATGGCGGGGACAGGGCAGGCTCTCGAATCTGTGTGGCTGTGAAGAAGACGCTGGCTGAAGGGGTTCTGCTGAGTTGAGAAAATGGCTGGTGCCATGTGTAAGTAGTGGTGAAGAGAGGCAGGTGAAGTATCACCACGTCATTTCTGACATAGCAGTGAAGTTCATGCCTTTTGCAGAGGATTAGCATGATGGCGTATCATGGTGCCAGGGGTCAGGACCTCTTATAAAAGGGATTGCTCTTTGGTGTGAGATGGCAAGTGGAGGGGAAATAAAGAGGGGTTTCTGAGTCAGCAAAGCAAGGTTGGTGTTGGAGAAGATGCTGCCCCAGGTAGCCATCACAGTTGAGCAATGAAAATCTGCCCACCCCCCACTATCCCAGATGGCAAATGAAATGTTGGTGGATACATGTTGTGTTCCACCTTGTTGGCAAAGGATCTCTTATAGATAAATGTGTGAATGCCCATGTACAATGTTGAACATGCAGGATAATTACAGGGATTTGCATTGTTACAGAAAGATAAACTAAGGTGCATTTTATGGTGGACCTTTTGCTGTGAATCCTTATCTTTACAAGTACATCTGAAAAATTCATAACTCTGCATCTGAGATAAGTCAAAAGACTTCCAGTGAATGATTTAGTTTTTGTGTGTCTGAACTGCAACCTATATTCTTGGAAGTCCTATTTGAGAAGTTAGCTAAACATGCTTTCAGAAGTGTTCTTTTTCTTAGCAGTAATAGGAGCAAAACAAGCTTTGAAAATAAAATGACAGTTAAAATGAGCGTTGACAATGCAAAGCAGTAGTGTATGATTATAGTGTTGTTTTAAATATACCCAGTAACATTTTTAATACATCAGAAATTATTATCTAACTTCCCTAATTGATCGTGTAACTTCTTATGATAGCTGACTAAGAAAATGTGGCTAACTTTGTGGAAGAAAAGCGTGCATTTTACAGTTGTCCTTCTTGAAGTTTGCCAATAATAAAACCCAAAACCCACGCTACAAACACGTTTCTTCTCTGAAATGCGTTTTGTTTGGTTTATCAACTAGGTAAAGAAAAATGATTGCATGGCATCTAAAGAAATGTTTTATCACAATTTTAGGTTGTAGCATCTGTTGAGGAAAAAAAGGAAGGGCAGGAGAAGATGCAACTTAGTTTTACTAGAAATGTAGGAAGAATGAAATTTTTAGTAAAGATGCTTCTATTTTTAAAAGCTTGCAATTGGGCCTTGGGATAAGCATGACTAAGCTATGTGCGGGTGTCTTTGCAATAAAGCAGATGTGAAAACAGTGTTTTAAAATCTGGCTGCATGGAGATGATTTCTGCTTGTCTGAATAATGATGTGACTTCCTCGAAGTCAATAAAACTGCACCAGTCTAGAACAGGACTGTAGATAAATGTCTTTAACTTGGATATTTTCTTCTTATTCATTTTTGCTTCTTTACACAGGGAGTGAAGTATCTGTGCATTCCTGCTGCTGACTCACCCTCGCAGAACTTGTAAGTTTTCTTTAAAAATAAATCACAAAACCCCAGAAATCCCTCAGTACTGTGATGCCTGTTTTACAATGAGCTGAAAGATATGATTCTGATCTCTTGCAAGTATTACACAGATGTGGTTTTTAATCCGTACAGAAAACACAGTAACACTTAATTCCAGACACTGTGGTTCAAACTCTGCTTTTTGTGTGTAAGGGTTTTGTAGGAGAGTCAGTATGTAAACCCTCTTCATTTGTGGCATTAAACTTCAGGAATTCCGTAGTGAGTCTGCTCCTAATCTAGCCCCAGTTTATTCTAGCCATTGTTTTTTGTAAATCTTTTTGCTTGGCGCTTCTTTTTTTGTTAGCGCTGTCTCCAGCCATTAACAAAAAGAAAATATTTGAAAGAGGTGTGAAGCCTAGTGCTTCAAGGGTTGAAATAAATTCCTCACAGTGGGTCTTCAAGTCCCAGTGTGCAAACTACCGCTGCAACTATGTGCTCTGGACATCTTGAATGTGTTTTAGAAGGCCCTGCTGCTCTTAGTAGTCGGCTGGGATGGTGGGGAGTTTCTGCCCTGCGTGACTCTTGCCTTGAGGAGATATGTACTGAAACTACAGTGTCCTAGCCTCGCTCTTTCTCATCTCTGCTAATGTTCATGAAATGCGAATTGACTTGCCCTTGGTTTTAATGTTTTGAACCGTTCAGCATAGCAAGTCTTGATTCCAAAGAGAAATCAAAACAGGTTTTGTAAGAGAACTTGGATGGCGACCAACTCTTTCTTCTAGAGCTCACTGTTTATGTTGGGGAGAGATGAGGGGGGTTTCAGCCACATCCTGCTACCAAGTTTTGTTGAGAAACAAGAATTTGAAAGAGGCCTGGTAGGTACGGAAGGAAATGCAGCACTGCGTTTCTCTCACATCACAGCAATATTCCGGCTCATGCTTTCGGGGTATATTTTTAGAGTATGCGTTTCTCATACCCTAAAAAGATTCCAGCGTGGCATTTGATGTGCGGTGATTTGCCTTTTCATTCTGTATTTCTGTCATGATTTAAGGGGAAGGGAAAAAAACCCCACAGCCCACCACACACACCCTCAACCCCCAAACCACGATAAAAAACACCCCAAAACCCTAAATTTCAAGACAGATCTATTAAGAGAGAGCAGACAACTAATTGCCTTTGTCATGGGCAACTTTTGTGGCCTTAATACTTAAAATAAATAAATGTAAAAAAAATAATCCTTTTGGGAAGGAAATATATTTAAATATGAGATTAGAGGGAAACATTGACATATATTAATTATTTGATGGTATTCTGAGATCTATAGCATTTCTGAAAACACTTTGCAAATCTGCTTCCTTTGTTCATAGACATCTGGATCAATTGGGAATGAAAATAGAAAGGGTGGCATTTATGATGAACATTAATCAATGTACAATTCAGCCTCTCCCTTGTTCTTAAGTATCAACGAGTTACAGTGAAAAAAACCCCTCTGCTTGAGCTGTCTGGCACAGTACCAAAGCTCTCAAAGCATCAGTAAGGAGATACAATATTTGCATGAGTATTGTTTCTGTTAGGCTGCAGGCATCTAAAATACTTGCTTTGGTATCAGGTGGTTGCAAGCAAACGTCATTACTTCTAATACTGATACATTTTATCACTTAAAATAAAACTTGATGAGTAACTGACTTTTTTGCTTTATACAGTCCAGATCTTCAAGTAAAATCAAATCATGATGCTTGCAAATAGCAATGTTGCTTGCTTTGCACATACAATCTTCTGAAAGCAAGAGGAAGCTGTCCTTGTTCAGTCTGAGGATTTGACAGAATCCTATCTAGGAGCGGTTAACCATACTGCCTGCGCCCTCTGCGGAGGAAGGGATAGCTGGGGAACAGGAAAGAGAATTGGTCTCTCCCCAACATCTTTGTATATCTACCCTCTTCTTTCAAAAGNGGGGGGGGGGGGGGGGGAAGAAGGCAGCATCCTGTATTTCAGGTCGTTGTGTTTT
Organism: Rhinoptilus africanus; assembly: GCA_013400135.1. Lineage (NCBI taxonomy): Eukaryota > Metazoa > Chordata > Aves > Charadriiformes > Glareolidae > Rhinoptilus > Rhinoptilus africanus. The sequence goes on along the minus strand of VXBO01006262.1, from coordinate 105,926 downwards.
CTTTGCAATGGTTGACAGGCACAACTGACCAGATAAACACTGCTGTCTTATCTGTCTCTCCCAACAGCAAGGTTGTTAGAACCTTTGCTGCTACTTTGCAACTGCTGGCAGGTGGGTAAGGTCCAAATGAAAGCCTTTACCCACTGAATTTTGTGACACTGAGCTTTGAATTCACTTCAGCTCAGTTTTTTTCTGAGGGGAAACTTCTGATTTCTTATGTGTGTATTGCATATTTGCTCCTAGTAAACTTGTTTAGTGGAGCTCCCTTCCTCAGAGGAATGAATTGCCAGGGAAATGCAGCAGGGATTCCCCTGTTAACATGTGGGTGTTCACTAAAGTGGCTCAAATCTTGCTTCTACTCCTGTTCTGCCCCTACCAAGCAAGGACTCGTGCAGTTGCTTTTGAGACAAGATTCTTCCTAGCCATTAAATTAATGCTTTCCCTGGACTATGAGAATTTTACCTTAGGCCATTGACTTCTCCAGAAATGTCATCTCATATAGAACCTGTTGCTAAAAAGGTAATTCTGTAAAAATCAAGTCTTCCCTTCCTGTCCTGTTCCAGCTAATTGTCTTAGGCTATGTGTTTCTAAGGAACTAACCTCCAACGGTCAGGCTATTAGTGGTGATAATACAGAAGCCAGATAACCTATTAAAAAAATTTAGGTGGATTTTTGTTGCATTTACATTGCCAAAGGAAAGAAATATTAAGATGCTTCTTCCTAATGATTGGATGCTTTCTTTTTAACCTTTATAATATTTGTAAAGTCTGACTAGCAACAAATGAATATATAGGCTGAGGGCAGAATTATGATACCAGATCTAGTTTTGGATTATCCAGCTTGCTAATGTGTAAGTTTAGATAACTTTTACAACATGCTGGTACGGGCACTGTACTGGTTCTTCTTCCTGTGGTGTTTTCCCACTGTGAAGATGATGCAGTCAGGACCCAGCTTTAAGCTGGGAGATGTAAAAGCCAGATAGCATGTAATGAATTGTCTTGAAGTAACTGTTCCATCCAACAAATAGGCTGCAAATCAACACATTCGTCAAGTGCTTTCTTGTTACAGATGGTAATCAACTGTTTTGTGGTTAATGTAAGACTTGCCATACTTCTTTGTGTCTGGCCCTTGCCACACAGCTAGCTGGTCCGCAATCTTAGTTTTCGTGAGAGACTCTGATACCATAGGGTTGTGGAGGAATAGTACATTTCTCCTTTTCTCTGACTCAAGGTGAGGAGGGGGGCTGTGGTTCTACAGAGCAGCACCAAGTCTAAGCTTGGCTATTTCTTCTCATTTTCATGAGTGCCTGTAAACACTTACACTTGACAGTGTTTCAGCAGACCAAGTGTCAGCAATAAGGAAGGGTGAATAAAACTGAATGAATGAAGTTCACTGCTAGCTATATTTAGTACCTTGAGAAGGTGTTATGCTCATTCACAGATATTTTTCAAACCAAAGCATTGAAGTGTTTAACCAAAACTTGTGCTACACCGCTGAAGTGAATTCACTGGTGCTTGGGGCTGCACTGTTGGCCAGACTTTCAAGAGAGAAAGAGAAAAAATGGGTGTATGAGAAGATCGGGATGTTGTCAATCCAGCCCTAACCAAATTTCATTTGACGGAATCCATTCAATCTTGGATAAGTGCTCCTTCATTGGGCAATAGCAACGCCTCTTGCACACACAGCCAAATGTCTCATTTGTCCTCTTGTGTGGAGCTGCTCGTGTCCCCCAGGCAGGTCTGAGCATCATGATTTGTTAGAACTCGGACAGTGAAAATGTTTTGGAGTGCCAATCTGAGTAGAAATGCATTTGTAAGGCGTCCTTCTTCACTCATCTCGCTTACTTGATAGGTTTCTTGAGAAACATAGATTCTGAGTTGACGTACTGTCTTAAAGCTTGAGGTTGCATCATGCCTTGAGATTTTCCAAGTCAGTCATTCAGTTCTTCTCCAGTTGTATTCTCTGTGCTGTATCCAGTGGTGCAAGAACTGCCTCGGAGAGGGATTCCTGTGCTTTGGGATTCCTCTTTACAGATATTTCAACTTAGACATCATTGCCTTTGCAAGTTCCACAGGCATTGCCACTCTGTTGCATCACTGCTGTCCTCCTCTGGGTCTGAGTATTTGTAGTGTCAGCAGCTGCGCTGTTGGGCAGGAAGGAAAGCTTCCTTTTATGTGGGTATTCCTGATTTTTGTGTGGCTGCTGATGCTGGGCTGAGGTTTTTTTTTTCTTTTACTCTTGTGGTATAATATTCACCCTGAGAGGGGAAACATCTTGAATACAGGACGTTGTGTTTCATGGGTGTTGAGCGCAGTGTGCTTTCAGGTCCATCTTTGCCAATGAGCCTGGTGTTGACTGTCCCTGAAGAAGCTCTCTGTTTGCACACATTGCTGCTTCTTGGGAGCTTAAATTGCAAGAAGACTCCAAGGCCACAGTGAGCACCAGCTGTGTTGAGCTAAGACGTGCTGCTTTCACCTGTGATAAGTTGCAGGCAGCCCCAAAGGCTTTGCCGTCTGAAAGGCAGAGGCAGGGTGAGCAACTTGGGGCTGGGCTGTAAAGGGGTGACACTGCAGATTTGCTGAGATGATGACAGCTGCCCAGCTACTTTCCTTCAGACTTGCCCCACTTGCAGCAAAGAGGCATGTGTAAAGGATAATGAGAGTACAAACCTTAAAGTTTGTGAACTGAGTCTTTATCTTCTCCACATTTTCTCCTACACTGCTATGAACAAAGGTAGGCAGTAGGCAGGGGTTGGCTGAGACCCTGAATAAGGGCAGCTAGAAAAAGTACTGCGGTCTGAGGGGTGGAGAGTGGAAGGAGCTGAAGAAGCCAGGGCTTGAACTGAGAATTTTTTTTATAGCAGAGACAAAAAGGAAAGACTTCATATTGAAGGAAGAAAGTCATAACACTTATAGGTGTCCTAGTAAATGGTTTGAAGGAGGAAGTGAATCTTAAATTAAGCTTGAGTAGTGAGTAGTGGGTGCCTCTTTGTGAGAGACGATATACCTTAAGAACTGTTCATGTAGCTGTGCTGAGTTTCATTTGACATCTGAGCATATGTAAGAACATATGAGGCCAAGTTGCTAGTTTAAAGAGGAATAAAACAAACTGAAATACAGACTTGACAGTCACCAGAATAAAGTGTCAATGTTTATCACATTGTAGTACCGAAGATACCAGTTTCCTCTTCGGGTAGAGTGGAGAGTAACTATGCCAGCGAGTATTGTGTTTCATTGGCAGATGCTAACTTTTACCTTGTATGACCTGTGTTCTGTTCTAAATTCTAGAAACAGCATTAAATGCGCTTTCGGATACATTTCTCTCTTTCTAAGTAGCGATTTTACTAAATAGAGTACTTTCTTTATTCCCCTTCTGCTTCTGTTTTCAGGGCAAGGCATTTCAGAGAGAGCATCAAATTTATCCATGAGTGCCGGCTTACAGGTGAAGGCTGCCTAGTTCATTGGTACGTATACCACTTGCTAAAATAAATTCTTAAAGGTTTCTCTAACTTGATTGGATGTTAATCATTTTAATGATCCGTTAATATTCTTCTCCATATTCCAGAAAAATCCTCTTGGGCTGAAATGGCCGCTTTATTTGAAGAGCCCCAGAAGATTTGAAAATGCTATTAAAGCTTCATTCTAGGACTTTTGAGTCACTAATGTAGTTGACTAGAGATGCATTGACTAGAGAGAAATTATTTATTTCCCATTATTTCAATCACTGTATATTTGAAAGATGATTTCCATAATCTTTAATAGTTTTATTAGTTTCTATAACAGCTTTTTTGGTGACTTTAGAGTTGCTAAAAAAGAATTTTCCTCTGAACAGAAATTGAGATTTTTTTTTTTCCTCTTTTTTTTTTCTTTAGACTGATGAAGCATTCAAATGTTGCATTTGTTAATAGCAAGTCTCTGATTGGAGAGATGCTTTTGGGACGGTAGAGAATAGAACAGGAAATCCCACCATGGGTTTTTTCTTGCTTTGCTAACGGTTGTAGTCTTTGTGCTGTATGTCCAAGTGACGTATCTGAGGCTATATCTGTAATCAGAGTCATCTCATGATTTGAACACTGGACTTGTATGCAGGCCCTGAGCATAAATCCTCAGTTTGCTCCTGACTTATGATAGGGCTGTGCAAAAGTCATTTTGTCAGTCTCCATGTATGTAAAACAGGGATAATTTGTCTGAATTCTGATAGAATTTTTAAAACCACATATTTAAGTTTCTGAACCATTTAAAAAGCTCAAAATGTTCTCAATATGCCAAGTGAAAGCTTGGCACAAATGTAACTCAAACACATTCTTTATACTCACAATAGTAATGGTTGTGAGGAGATTTTTTGTCCAGCGCTGTCAAGCCAGTAATAGTGAACTATTCTTACTTTATCCCAGTGTTTCACATGGGGAGAACTGGAGTAGTGAGAGTTGAAGTTGCACAGTGCACTGATAGCAGAAAGAGGAAAAGAGCTCAAGCAACCAGACACGCGTACTTTAACAGTTCAGTTAAAGTTCATTTCGGCCCCATGAAATTGAAGCCTTTATTCACCATGAAGAGGGAATGGTCTTACTTCACTGCTCTGATCTATAGAGGCAGAAGAAAGTGGGTGACATTTCCAGCTTATTAAAAACCAAATCTAACCTAGAATGTGTGCACTGTCCCCTGGTTTTGTGCAGACTTAATACTTATTTCTTTCTTTCCAGTATCTTATGAATTACCACTCAGAACCCACTTTCTCAGCATTGTTGTAGGTTTGTTCTGATACATTTGAAAAGGCAGCACCGCAACGTTTTAACTCAAATAGTGTAATATTTCTTCCTAGTGGCAAGCAACACAGCAGTCTGCTGTGGTGCTGGGAAGTGATGCTTTCAGCTGTGATAGATGAAGTACAGCACTACTTCAGTTTATTGCACCTCCATTTTCATGCAGCCTTGCAGGTGTCTCCAGGAGTGTAACGTTGGTGGTTGCCTACATCATGACCATCACAGACTTTGGCTGGGAGGATGCACTGTCTGTTGTCCGTGCAGCAAGATCCTGTGCCAATCCTAACATGGGCTTCCAGAGGCAGCTACAGGACTTTGAAAAACATGATGTTGATCAGGTAAATGCACTACAGACGAATGAACTGCAGAACAAGTCTCAGATCATGGGCTACTTCTAATTATTTTGAGGCCTGGGTGGTTTATCTGACTCCCTGTTTTTCTTTGAGGGAGGGGGAGTGTGAATAGAACTGAAGGTATCAGGGAATATGCTGGATGAGAGAAGAGACAAAGCACAATATCTAAACACACCTCCTGCCCAGCTGTGATCTTAAGCCAGGGATTGCTTCATGTATGCTGAGACATAATACAAGACCGACACCTTTAGGGGGGTAAAAACTAAAGACCGAGTTCCTCAGAACACAGTAGAAAGACCAACCTGTAAGTCCCAGTTGTATAAAAATAGTGGGTTTTCCCCCCCAGCACCTTTATTCGGAATAGTAAGGAGGAAAGAAATCATAATCAGAAATCTTTGCTATCCAGGAAGTGGGTTTTCTTCTCATTATGAGTTCTCATTATGACTTACGTGTTGTGTTCCCCCCCACCTTCTGTGTCTGAGACTTAATAAATTTTCTGATGTGTAAAACAGTCTCAGATCTGACCCTTTTTTTTCTTCTGAGCCTTTGAAGGCTTTGTGGGACTAGGAGAACTGAGGGAACGGTAAGACTGCAAAGTGGTTTTCATAAAACAAAAATTAGTTTCTTAGCCCTAAAAAGAACCGTCCCACGCAAAAGACCTGCTCTCCGTGGGTGATCGGTGACTTCCACTCATAACAACCTACTCTGGCTGTCCCCTCAGTTTTCCATTGCTCAGCATGTTGCTGTTCTCTGGGCTTTTGTGCCTATTGTGCTTATTAAAAACCAACAACAACAGAGGCAAACCAAAATCGGAAAGCAAAATACATAAGGCAAAGGATGTTTGTTTGGTTTTTTTTTTCATTCCATCCCTGTCATTCTGCTGCAGAAAGCTCAGAGTTTACAAATTACCATTTGTTTTGCATGATGCAGTTTGCAACTGTAAATATTTGTGTTTTTTTAATATTTAACTGAATGTTTCCTGGATTGTTTCGAACTGGCATAAATGGTAGAGTAACCGATTTTTAAGAGACAAAAGTCAGAGGGGGACTTTCCAGACTTGTCTCCTTCCTCCCTTACAGTCATTTCTACTCTAATTGGTCTGGGCTAACAGCAATGACAATTAAGGCTATATGCAAATAGCCTGATAAAGACAGTAACGTCTCTCTTTTTTCATCCACCATGGACGGTACATTCTGCCTTTTTTTCACTGAGGGGGAGGCAGTAGGTTGCAATAAAGAAATATCCACCTGTAGTCACTGGCTGCGCTGTAGTTTCCTACTGTCTCTTAACAGCAACCACATCCTTAGCAGGTGTCTGTTTACACACCTGATTTCAGTGGAATAATGCCACCTGCCAAGGGCGTGAACTTTTTTCTGATTTCAGCAGCATGGGTGTTTTGCTGTGCCACCGTAGGGTGGTATCCTGCGGGGTTTCTGGAATGGGGTCTTTTAGATCTTGATCTTACAGGAAGGACTCACTAAGGTCATAACATGCTTTGCACCAATTCCGAACTCCTACATGGTAGCCTGAGGCTTCAGATTTGACTTGGGACCTTATGATCTTTTAGGAATGGGAGGGAGTAACTGTGGTAAGGTCTTGACTCCCAGTGTCCTAGTAAATGGTCTTATGGATAAAGCTGTTCATGAGCCCCAAACAGGACAAAGCTATGAAAGTTAAGGCTTGAAATACGACCACAGGAGTATTATCCCCACTGGGACAGAACAGTTGGGCTCTGTGTGCAGAGCAGGGCAACAAGATTGTCAGGAATGACTAAGTGGACTCAAATTCTTCAACTGGCAAAGAAATGACAGAGAAGGGTATGATAAAGGTCTATAAAGTTGAGTGGAATAGAGAAAGTGAACAGGCATGATTTCCGCTCTTCCCTGTTATGTGAGAGAGCTATCAATTGACAGGTCCCAGTCAAGGGAAAGGAGGGGGTTTTATACAATATATACTTATAGACCTTGTTGGCATCCAGATATCTTGTGTCAAAAATTTGGTGATTCAGAAAGCGATCTCATGTCAGAAAATTCATTTGTTGTTACCAAACACAAAGATACTGCCTCAGCCTCTGAAAGTGCCTGAGCTGAAAATTGCTGGAAGCTGAAGAAATGAGCAGGGAGAAGGTCGTAGCATCACTGCCCTGCCATTGCCTGATTCTTTCTTTGGCATTTACATTTGGCTGCTCATATGAGGATACAGAGCTGGACTGACCTTCAGCTGGACCTGGTACATCTGTTACCATGTACCATATTCAGTTATTTGTATCAGTAATATACAGGGTCCTATTGTGTAGCTTTTAAAGCTCCTGGTTTTTTTCTTCCTAGAAGAAACTTTCCTGATTATCTGCAGTACGCTTTTTTACTACTTTGTAGTTTGTGGGCTCAGGTTGAAAAACGCCATATAAGTGCTTCACTTTCTGATCTTCAACCTTCTTGCGGTGTGTTGTGACTCGGGCAAGTTGGCTGGTCAGTATTAGCTTCCGTGCTTATTCATTTCATTGTATATGCAACAGGAGGAGGGTGCTTTTAAGTCCAGGACATCCTTGCCTGGTGGGTGTTTCTTACTCCGTTTTACTCCAGTCAGCCAAGCTGTTATGCAAGTGTGTCATTTTAGGGGATATAAGGGATCTCTTTGATTTAAAATGTGTGTTCCTGTGCTTATGTATTCTGTGCTGCTATTGAAGGACATGTAATATTTGGAGCACTCTTCCTTAAACTACTTGTATTCTTAAAGCGAGTATTACTTCTGCATCAGTCTCATGTTGTTGTTTCATCATATTGTATATGTGTGTTCAATTTTTGCAGTTCAGGCAGTGGCTGAAAGAAGAATATGGGGAAAACTCTTCTCAGGACCTGCAAGAAGCCAAAAATCTTCTGAGCAAATATAAAGAGCAGGCAGAGTTGCAGCAGAGTACTGGAGGAAGACAGTGGAATAACAACTTCTCATCTGTGCCGTCTCTCTCATACAGCAACTACACAACAGAGACCTAATCGTAGGAGGTTGATTTTTCTTCTTTCTACCTTTGAAAAACATCTTGCCATAATTTCCATCCCATCTTCAAGACTCAGCAGTAATCATGCAAACAGTTGATTTGTAGAAAGCTTCTTGATGAAAATACTACATTATGTGTGTGTGTGTGTATGAGTGTGTTTCACACAGTTTTATAATTTGTGCAGGATCAAACTGTCTGTGTGCCCAGAGACATGATCCAGTTACTGTGGCTGAGCTGGTTTGTCAGCCAGCCACAGCTATTATCCCCTTATGCCCACATTGCCTGGCATTTGCTGTGAGGTTAGCTCAACTCCTTTCATTGTAGGCTAGCAAAGGGCTCCGAGAGATGAAGTCTGGTGATTCAAGCTGTGGCAGTTTGACATCTCTGCACTATTAACGTGGTAAAAATGTTACTGCACCTGAAGAGGGGAACTTAAGTCTGTGTCTCTGCTGCTCCTGTTCACAGTCCATTGGCAGGTCGTACTGTGGGGGTGGGCTTGAACTTGAATGCTAGGCTGCAAACTGGAGCAGGCGAGATACGGGTACATGTACCTTTCTGCCAACAGTAGCATCTAGGAGAGAAGTGGGACAGTCAGCTCTGAGTAATAACATCTTCAACTGCCACAGTTGTACTTGCTTCAGTGCACGTGAGACAGAGCTGTCGGCAGAACTGCTGCAGAGCGAGAGCACCGAGACTGTTACCACAGCTCAGCTGATGTGCAGTGATTTAAGCCATGGTCCCTCGACTGTGCATCTGGTCTCCCAACATAAGCTTCTCTGGAGAATAGTTTATCAGGTCTCCAGTGCCGCTGAACTTCATTCCCCGTGGAACACGTGCCTCTTCAACACACGCCCCTGCGCACATGATAACGTGTCTCCAAAGAGTGGGCTCGGTGTGAGTGCGAGCACCTGTTTCTTTGCTTGTGCTGTGGTTTGCTCTTTGACTTCAGCTACCTCAGAAATGCTGTTCTTGTCATTGTGGTTGTAAATGCAACCTTGAAAATTGCCTTGTGTAATCTTAACCTGACACTGAGTGAAGTAAGTGGTGGGGGGTGTGCGTGTGAGAGTGTGTGCGCGCGTGTATATTTCACAAATGTCTGTATTTGAGAGTTCTGTTGTTTTAAAATTGCCCATATTTCTCACTGGTTTAAAAATTGAGTTGTTTGACTTCAACTTTCTGCCATTTCAAAACCACTATATATTTTGTGGTGATCAGATTTGTAGGAATGTCTTTGTAAAATGTGTTTTAAACTAGGGGCCATATTCTGCTCTTGGTAGCATTGTGTGTTTCTGGAATGGAGCCATTGCCTGACTCAAGTGTATTCTAAGAGTGTAACTTCAAATATGTCACCACAGATCATGGATACTGGGCAGCGTATTGATTTCTGATCGTGTAGTGGAGGGTGGCACTGATGCCAAGATCATGGTTTCTTATCTTTGACTTAGAGGGTGAAAGGCCTGTTTTTCTTGAAGATTCCAGAAAATAAAAAATACCTCCTAATCAGCAAGGATATTTTAAAAAGAGAAACAAAAAACCCCCATCACATGTTTAAATGTGGTATGTATATCATGCTAAAAGCTGAGTACTGAGCGAGAAGCAGTCAGCGTACTAAATAGGCTGTTGTCTCAATTTCTTTGGTACTCTGACCTCCCATCCCTTCATAAAGTTCCTCTTCAGGTGATTTCCTGCTTGCTTTGGATGGCAGAGAATTCTTTGGATGGGAGCAAGGCTTTTGGGGTCAAGTAAGCTCTGGCTGTTTAATATCTGTTGTTAAGTATCTTCAAAAAAATATGTGTTATGGCTTGTGAAATATGGATCTTGCATATCAGTAATTGCCAAAAAGTTAAAAAAGGGAATGGGGTGGAACTGGCTTGATCGTTTCACCTGAGTCCAGGCCTTCATCAGGGTTCTCATTGCACTAAGGGCTTTAAGCGTACTGAACACAGCGAGAGCAGGGTAATCGGTGTCTGTGTTGCAGTAAGGGATGCTGTTGGATTTAGGAAAGGTGCTGGAATTGACTTTGTTTTCAAGCTTGTAGCTAAATGAACCACTGCCTATTTGGGATATCCAGTGACTGCTCTGTGTTTGCCTGGTAACAGAATTATTTGGTTTTTTTCAAAGGTGTTGATCTGCAAATAATGGGCTGTTTAGGAATTCCAGCAGAGCAGTGCCGGCATTGGCAGCCCCCTCTGCGCTCTTGAGGGCAGATGCGGTAATTGGAGAACACTTTCCTCTGTAACAGGGTCTGACACGTGTTCAGGGTGCTGGCCCATTTCTTCAACCCTCTGCTCCTAATAGGATATGTAGTGCAATTCAGCTCATCGGCAAAGGGCAGCTTTGCCAGAAGCGCTCTGCCTATGCCCTTGCAGGTCTCCAGTCAGTCCGTCCTGTAGCTGATTGCCAGCACTTATGTATCCTGTAACACCTTTGGCGCTCTCGTCCTTGGGGTAGTAACCCTACGAGTGCTGGTAAGTTGACTATTCTTTTTTCCATTCTGACAAATACAAGGCAGAATGGGAGACATCTGTTAATGATCGTGTGTCCAAGATTATTCTGTACTGGAGATTTTTTAATAGTTTGGTTATCCCTAAAGAGTCAGTCCCACAAATAGCATTTTTTATTGGTTTTTTTTTTTAGAAATTAATTTGTCTTTAGGGCCATATAGCCACATCTATGTGCATTATGCTGCAGCTCAAAAGCAGATACAGGGTAAAGCAGGAAGATGGAGAGTGCACCATATTCTCAACCAGTGAAAGCGCGTCTCTCTTTTTAAAAGTCAGAAGAGGTATGTTCTGTAGTCTCTTGTTTCTACATCTTGTTCAGTGGTCTGTATGTACTGCATACTGCATTTGAGTGGTAAAAGAACAACATCAGCCTGAGAAAACTTGGTTCTCATTTGTCCATGTAGGGAGCAGAGTGATAGTTCACAAGGTGCGGAAGAGAGAGTAGCTACAGGTCTCGCCTTTGGCCTTTTAGAGGGTGAGAGGAGCTAACACAGACTGAGGACGTGACATGATTTGTCTTCCAACCAGCCTTTCAGTGGCAGTTTGTAGGACTTCCCGGGTATCTGGAACGTGACTAGACCCCAGTCCGCCTCTTAGTAGCTGGTCTTTATAGCGTAGATGATGCATTCAGTTATTTTGTTTCTGTGCTTCAAAATATTGTCCTCATTTTGATGTTCACTGGAAAATGTATAAAGTTTATAACACCTTATTGGATATCCAGATTTGAAATATATAATTGATTTTTTGGGGGGCTAAACTTGATATCCATGTGTGATTATAAACAAATGTTTAGTGTTACACAATGTAGGTAATGGGTAAATGCATTAGTATTTATTACCTTGTTTTTTAACCTGGAAAGAGTTGCTTCCTTACATTTTGTGGTTGAGTGGGAAGATATGGCAAATCATATCTCTGTTTTTTAAAGAGGACTGTAATAACATTGGTTGCTATAATGGCCACTGCCTATAAAGAAGTCAGTGAAAAATTACAGTAATTACTTCAGCTAGTTTAAAAACTCTAAACCGGGTAAGCTTCTTGATTCTTTGTCTTCCTCTTCCTGGGCATCTTAGCGAAGCCTTGATTGCGTTTTCCAAATGTTTGTATTTAATACGTTCTACAATTTTTTTATAAATAAAAGTAAATGTTAACACCTGATCTGCTTGTGTATTTCTTGAAATAAATAATAGTCTCTTGGAAGGTTTCTGCTCACTGTTTGCATCCCTGTAGGTACAGTAAGAGCACAAGACGAACTCATTTTGGTATTTAGAGTACTTTTTTGGTATTTAGAGTACCCAAGTTCTTCCAGGTGAGTTCAAGAATCTGCGGCACAAGCATCTCTTGATAGTAGTCCCACAAGAGGATGTTGTGTGTTGCTCTCTTATTGTTGCCGGCCCATCATTGTGACAGGGTAAGTGGTGAATCCAAATTTTTTTATTCTTCTGAAATACATTATTGTTCCATAGCACGGTGGTTTAGGGCTTAGTTAACTGTAAAACTTAGCTGGTTTACAGACAACCAAGTCTCAAGGCTCTCAGTAGTAGTTTGTCAGAGGAAGCTGATGTAAGTGGCAGATGATGACTCCTGCAGAGGGAAAAAAATATTAAAACTTACAGCGTAAGGGGGGCAAAAAGCCCCATTTAAATTCCCACAGATAACACACTGAATTTCTGGTTTGACACTACCTCTGCTAAGGGGGTAATTCTGGCATTTGAACAATCAAAAAAAAAAACCCCAAACCCCTACCAACCTGAAAGTATGATCAGTCATGCCTAAGTAGCCAGATCTCATGGCCACTTTAGTTGTCGCTGAAGGCTGAACTTTGTTCTTGCAGTGGAAGTCTCATCATGAAGGCAAAGTTAGATGATCAGGCACAATGGGGGTTTGGGTCTTTTCTTTTTGCCCTCTCCTCTCCCTCCCGCCTCTTGTTAGTTTATAAACTGCTGGGAACGTGTGGAAGCTTCCTAAGGGATAACGCAGGGATTCGACTAACTAATAATATCCTCCACTAACTTGGAATGTGCCAAATGCACCTTGTTCATACTGTATTTCAGTTCAACATGAGTGTAAGCTGGATGGCTCTGATTTTATCTACCTGTGTTTCAGTCCCTTTCCTATTTTTCTATGAAAATACTTTAAACGCAGTGCAGCCTGCTGTGTGAGGCTTGAATTAGTAGCGTAATTGCCTCCTTTCTCCTGTTTGTTATCTGTGGCAGTGTCTTAGAAACATGTGCTAGAGCCCTGATGAGACAGAAAACATGTTTAAAATACAAACCCTTGTGAACTAGGAAAATCTCTTTAAGTTTTAGAGGAGACTCCACCCTCCCTCCCCCGCCCCCAGGGAAAACTGCAGTTTCCAAATGAAAAATGCACTGCTGCTTTGTCTTCCTTTTGACTGCTTGGCACCTCTCAAGGGCGATCTTTATCCGAATCACAAGTAAAAATTGTGCTGCAAGCATGGTGCCATACTACTGTTCTCATTTCATTCTAAGTTACATGTAACACTCGTCAGTTGTAGAAAATGGCAGTTGTGATTTGATTCACGTGGCCCTGTCCCACTGTGCAATAAGCTGAGGGAACTGGAGAGCAAACCCGCAGGTCCTTTGCTGTGCTCATAACCTGATCAGGAGTTTGGGCTTTACCAGCAAATCATGAGAGTCCTTCCACCTCCTCAAGAAGGTTGTACTGGAAAATGATGATGATCTCTAGAAAATACTAGACAGCATGAGGAAGACAATCTTGCACTGTACAGGGTTTCTGTAGAAACCCCTGGAGACACAAAGCATGCGACAGAAACAGCTATTTTCACACTCCGTTCTCAGCAGAGCTTTCAATGTGGCTCTCGTTTTTCACGTGCCCCAGCTCCTGTGTGTTTAACTATTTCATTGCTACATGTAGCCGCTCTCCAGTAGTAGTATTCCTCCCTCACCCAGGGAGCAAGTTCTTCTTTATGCATGTTTGAATGTGCGATCAGCTCTAGTGAATTATGCAAACTGCAGTTTACCAAAACTGAGTAGCCTGTGAGTAGCAAGATGACTTCCGGTAATTTCCATGTACTTTCTAGTGTAATTATGGGGAGTTGGCATCTAATGAAGTGTGAGCAGGAGGTGCCTTTTTGCCATTGAACTCCTGCACAGCTCAGTCCTTGTAGGAGAATCAACTCTGCTTGTGTGAGCTGAACACACTGATAAAAATTCATTTGCAAGCAGTCTCAAAAAATGGGATTTTCAGCCAGACCTGCACCTAGTTTCCATTTTAGTTGAGACACTTATGAATGTGCAGGTTTGTAGCCTTAGTTATTCATTGAACTATGAACAGAGAGATCAGAACCAAGACATCCAAGCTACTTGAAGTGCAAAGTGGTTTTGTTTGCTTGCTTGCTCATTTATTCACACAGGCATTAGCAAAGAACGGCTTTAGATCTGGGCAGATGCATTTACAAATGGACCCTTTGAAAGCCTGAGTTCTGATTCTCCTTCCTTCCCTTCTTTCTCTGAAGGCAAGTGAGTTTTTATTTAATTTGCCAGATGCAGGGGATGGGATTTTTGTTACCGTTTCTTCAATCTCTTCCCTTCTTTCCCTCCTTTTCCCTTGTTTTTTTTCTGTGTGATTTTTTTTTTTAAATAACTGCTAGTTATCCCAGAGCTCTTGAGTCAGGATAAGTAAGTGCCAATGTGTGACTTGCAAACAATTTATTTCCTGTAGATGTGTTACAATGAAAAAAGGTTATGTTACAAGGTTGCTGATTTAATTTATTATATTAACAGATACAACTCTGTTGTTTGTGCATCTGTCATGGCTTTTTGGCGGTGGTTGTTTGCCAAGCCTGCCATGACTTCTGTGGATGTTGCCATCTTCAGTGATAGTCTGGCTCCTGTATGGCACTGGATGTTTGGAAAAAGTAACACTGAGCCATGACAGCGTTGAACCTGACATTTGAAGAATTAAAAAGGGATATTTAACTCTTATTTGTACGCCAAAAAGCAACGTTCATTGGTGGACCAGCATCCTGTGCAGGTTACTGATTGCAAACAGCATTTTGCTTGATCCTCTCTTCCTCACATTTTGAGGCGAGGTGGGACTTTGCTGAAAGCTTGGAAGTAGGGGAAAACTCTGCTCTGTGTTTAGAGAAAGCGTATGTTGAAGATGTCAGAATTATGTCTGCGTTTATGCACACTTACTTGCTGCGTATTTTGCTGAGGATTGCATTTTGGAAGTCTTTGCAAGTAAGTCTGCAGCATGTAACGTTCCCAGCAAAACTACTAAGGTAGTCCCTGAACGTCTCGAAAGAAAAGGGGGAAAAAAAAAAGCAACCCAAAACAAAAAACCCCACAACGATGAGTGCTATGCAAGCTTTGGTCAAATCCTCGGATTTTAGAAATTAGATTCTTCTTAGGTAGCTGATTTACTTGATATGTCTGGTTTGCAGTGAGGTTCTTATCAGAGCTGATAAAGATCTCCATTCCTCCGCTGGAATGTAGGGTATGTCATGCAACAGCTTGTGGCCTCTGAGTAAAGCCTCATTTTTGCACAAGTGTGCAGCCTGGGCCCGTTTGCAAGATGCGGAAGGTGCCTCTGTTGCACACAAGTGAACTGGGTGGGCTTTTGCTGGCCTCGGTGACCATTTACCCCAGAAAAAAAATGACTCTTCTGTTTGAGAATACTGAAAACAATTTGCATTTCTGCAAATCTTGGTGACTGTGCAAGTATACCTCTCGTGTTTCCCTGCTGGGGAAGGCTGTATGACTCTAAAGTTAACCATCGGTAATAAGTTTGGGGGAGGAATGGGTAAAGGTTTGTCACAATACAAAACCCACCAGGGTGTATTATAGTAATGTACTAATTCACTGGAAGTGTACTCTGAACTTTGCTGTCACTGGAACCATCTTCAATATTCCTCCTCTTCCTTAACCATATTTTCTTCCCAAAGGAGTGAGGTGGGGCTTCCCACATGTTTAGAGTTGACCTTCATTTTCCCAGGGTGGTCACCTTGCATCAAGTTGATTGCACTGGAGGAAATGTTTGTCTTGTGAGACCTCACATCTTTTTAGCTGGGTTTTCCTCCCTTACAATTATACATCACTGATATGCACATAAATTTCCAAAATGGCATTAGAAAGGTTTACAAGAGCACCTGCGATGCAGTGAGACAGGATAGGAAGTTCAGTAGTCCTTTTTTCATGCAAAAGTCTGGTGGTTTTGGCTTGTCAAGAAGGCATATTGAGTCAGCCACCTTTGCCCAATGCATAAAAATGCTGCGCTGAGAAGCATTTGGGATTCTCTTCCCAAATCTCCTACAACTTGCTCTGTGACTAGGCAAGTTGCTTCAGTTCTGGTTTGCTTCATTTTCCCAATAAAATGGGGAAGAAGTGTCATGACATTCCCTGGTACAGCTCTGCGAAGCCCCCAATGAAAAGCCCGGCGTCAGTGTTGGCTGTGTATTGTTAAATGTCTCTGCCCTTCATCTGAGGGGTGTCCAAATGCCTTTGTGACAGAGGGATTCTGAACCAGAGCAAGAAGCTGTGGTGGCTTCTTACTTCTTCTCAATGCCTCAGTCCTACCTGTGTAGAAAGTGCTGTGCTGTATAGGATGGTAGTTGGGAGCTGATGGGAATAAGGAAAAATCAAGGTCCGATTCCCCAGGTACCAGCTGCTGTATTTCAACGTGAGTCACATAAAATGCAGACATCGTCATTTCTATATGGAAAAAGATGGAGTAAAGCAGAAGAGGTCCAGAGCAATTCTGGTCGTGGCTGCCCTAGTGAAAAATCATCCCACAGGTTGAACATAAAATCTCAGGTAAAAATTAAATGGTAGGGATATGACTGTGTTGTCAAGAATGATGGGGGGCGGGGGAAGGCAAGTGGAGGAGGAATAGCATATGGAAAAATCTAAAGCATTGGAATTGCTAAAGGGAATGTGGTAAGGGCTGGTGATACATGTGCTGAGATACATTCCACGCACTCCAGGAAAATGTCTGCAGGAGAAAAAAAAGTGAAAGGGAAACTCCGCTGTTTCCTATACTTGGGATATACGGTTATGATGACAGAAAAAAGTGTGTCCTGATTTTCCCCTAGGCTTGTTCTGGAAAGAAAATACATATGGCAAATACATCTAGTAAAAGCTGTTCTGGCAGAACGGGAGGAGGAACAAAATTAGTGCCTCCTTGGCCAAGCTGCTGCTGCTACTTTTGGACTGTTTCATGGAAGACATGAATTTGATTCATTTCCAAAGACAGCTTGGAAACTCCAGGCAGCAGAGGAAGGGACTCCCCCTTGACTTGGCTTTTTTTTTCTCTGAATGTATTGCACTTGTGTGAAACACAGTCAGCGCCACTTCTCAGGTCATTTCTGGGGGAAGGTCAGTGCGTGGGGACTGACCCTCCGTTCCTCAGTTTGAGTGATTCGGGAGCCTCGGTGCCTTGAAACACATTGAACTTTGAGCAGCGTTGGGGAGCTTGCAGCGCCTGCTGTGGGCACCTCAGTTAAAAAGGAAAACTCCCTCTAAATTCCAACCAGAGTAGATGCAAACTGTGTGTTGGAGAAGCCTCTGTCTTTCTACAAGTTCTTCTTGATCTCTCCATGGTTGCCTCCAGCACTAAGCTGGGTGATTTGGACTGTTCTCCAGGCCTCCTTCCCTTTCTTCAAGATCGAATGAAGACAATTGCTGGACTCTGTGCTGTTCATTTGTTCAACAAAGTCAAAGAGTTTTATCCACTTTTAATTTGCAGCACATCTATTAGTTTCTAACCACTCTAATGTATGATTTACCTAGCTGAAAATAACCCATGTGAGGGCCGGGCTGCGGAAATAGCCAAGGTAAGAGTAGGGAGAGTATGGTTTGGTGAGTGCTCTGAGAGTAATTTGGCCGCTCTGATGGGAAACAATAATGGGGAGGAAGAGACAGTAATCAGTGAATCAATCCACACGGCTCATTTAAAAATACCTCCTTTCTTGTGGCTTTGGTTACAAGAATGCTTTGTGGGCCACAGAAGAAAGGCACTGGTAGTTGTTTCAAACAAGCCATATTCTAATTTCACATTTCATGAAGTCCCGTGAACCTCTGAGCAAGAGAATTTCCACCCATGTGTGTGTCGGGGGGAGACAGAGGGAAATTGGGCATTTTAAACAAGCAGTTGCAATTAAAGCAAGCAAGAGCTTCTGCAAGTAGCGCTAGATTGCAGTTAAGGAGCACATTTGTTTCAGAAAGGACAGGATGAGACACTAGAAACCCCATTTCAGTAGAAGCTACCAAGATGGTGCCTGAAGGGAATATATGACGGCGAAGTTGCACATAACGGCCATCTTCTCCTGGGAAACGGTAATAAGTAGGGTTGTGTCTCCATCCCCGAGAGTAAAACCTGTGCAGTGATGAGGATTGCCAGCCTGTGCACCCCAGCCGGCGCTCTGCTTCCACACTCGGCTTGCCCTGGCTCCCCTGAGGGCTCATGAGCTTGGGCGCAGCCGGGTCCCAGTGCAGGGAGCCGGGCCAGGGCGAAGCTGGTGACCTTGCCCAGCTCGGGCTGGGCTGAGCAGAGACCCATGGCGTGGTTTACTGGCAAACTGGATAAGCCGTACCCCAGGCAACCAGGAGCTGATTGTGCATTGGTAATATTGAACGTGTTCTGTTTGGGAGAGGATTAGCCTGAAGAGCTGGAGGGGAAGGTTTAAACACAGAGTGCAATCCTAAGATAAGCCTTTCATGCACGTTTTCAGAAGTCAACGATGCTTTGGGCAGTTTTGCTTTTTAGCCACCCTTCAGAGCAAGGGTGATCAGTATTCTTTGCCTGTCACACACTGTTGCAGCTTTAGGAAATGGGAGCTTCACTTTTCAGGGATGATTTTTATTCGGCCCTGCAGATGCAAAGCCATTCCTGGAAGGAAGTCGTAGCAGTCAGAAAAAGGAAGACCTCTATGATGATATTCCTCCCCTTCCACCTGTCAACGATAGTTAGGTGTGGGAGGATTTTATGAAGGTTACATTCTAGAGAGGGGTAACTTAATTTATTTAAACAAGACTACTGGTTGTCTATAGCCTAATCTTCAGCTTTCAAAAAGAAAAAAATTCCAGCAAGGTAGTGTGTTTAAAATCCTCCTAGAACCTGACGGCTTGAAAGATAAACATGACAGTTGTTCGACTTATGCAAATGTCCGCTGCGATTGTCTTTGAAAGTAACACATAAAATGTAATGGAAAAGAAAAGCTGGCAGTCATTGTATGACTTTGGGTTGCCATTAAATTTCTCTTTTTCCTACAGCCTTCTAGAGCTTTGCACCAATGATTCTCAGTTGGTGTCACTGTTGGTGTGTTGGACAGCCAGCGGCGCACGCTTGTTAAGACCCTGAAGGTGAACAGACAGAACAGACAACCCGAGTTTAATGGGGTTAGTAGTGGCCTGGGTCAGTGAAGGTAAGAGAAAAGCATAATGCTGCTTTTAGAGGAAAGACAGCAAGGCTTTGATTTTGTTCTGTTGGTTTCCTGTTGCTTTGTCACAAGGGGAAAGCTCTACAAGCAAATAGCGGCACCTGTGGGAGCTGGAAGGAAAATTTGGAGGAACTTTCAGGAACTGTGTGAGTTTCCTGAAAAAGATCCAGTGAGGTAGAGTTAATGTTTTGCTCTGGATTTTCTGAGAGGGCAGAAAAGATGGCTAATATTGCATATAAACAGAAAGATGAAAGGGAAAAGGCTCTCCTTCAAAAATTATGTTGACCGTTGCATCTCACTGCAACAAAAAAAAAAACGCAGTAATGAAAACACGATGACTAACCAACCTGATGGTTTTAGTCTGGAGTGTGTAGGCAAACTGGCTGCTCGTGGACTGTGCTTGGCAGTGCAATGGTTACGGCACTTCCAGTGAGGAGTGGGAATATGAGGAGAGAGCATGAATGCACTGCTAGAGAAGATGTGGGACTTGCAGCCTGAGACTACATGAGCCCACGCTGACACCTGATGTTCCCCTGCTCAGTGGGAAGCCAGCCCCAGCTTTCCACTCTTTGTACTAATATTTTATACATTAAAATCCTGCCTACATGGAGGGGTGAAAGGAAGCCAAAGATGCAGCTGGAAGATGGTGGACGTCCTCTGCTCCCTTCAGCTCTGACAAGCTTGATTAAATACTTCACTAAGTTGAATAATTTTTTCTGAGTTCTGCGTGTATAACATCATTCCTTTTTTTTGTGTTGTTTAGTGGCACCAACAGTGCTCCTCATCCCGAGGTACTGGAGGCAGCTAAACTTGTTCTTATGCGCTGTAGATGCTTCGTGCATTCCTGAACTGAAGACGGAGGGGACTCTCTGCTGCTTCTGTGCCACTCTGTTTCACTTCTCCATGCTGGAACAACCCTATTCTGCCTCATGGACCTTCCTTGGATGGTTTCTGTGTGCTGGAAATGTGAGTTAATAGTTTTAAATGTAAATTTATAGATTGGGAGTTTCCAAAAGGGATCCTCTCAACCTCTGGCAAGCATCAAAATTAAGGGAGCTTGGTTCAAGGGGACCTTTGAAGGGAAGAGGAAAGAATTGGTGCCAAGCAGAACTGGAGCAACCCTTTTAATATGGGTTCCCAAATGAGCCTTGGGCAGCAATAATGTGAAGTTCTTGAGTTCCCTGTCAGACGTTTCTTTTTTTCCTAATGAGGAACTGCTTTTCCTACAATATGGTATGAACCTCATTTGCCTTACAAAAATTAAGCACCAGTCCTTGGAGCTCTCCTAGTCCTTAGTAGAGAGGACTTTATCTGACTGTCCGATGTGCAAACACACACTTATCCCAAATATAGGATTAGTGGCATATCTAGAAACCACTCTCTCTAACATTTTGAGATATGTGGCACATAAAATGGATATTGGTCTAGGTTTCAGGCTGGAGTTTAGGTTGACGGGGAACAACACCACTTAAACTGTGTCCTGGGACTGCTCCTAGTAATATGGCGCTGCCAGTGCTGTGGAGGCTTGGAAGTAACTGTGCCAGTAAAGCAGTAAACCCGAGAGATGTCTCAGGAGCCCCAATACGTGTGCCATTTTATGTGGAGCATTTCCCATTACTCAAGCAGCACTGTGCCAGCAGGGGATTTTGTCCGCATCCCTTTAAATGCTGCTGTCTGTCCTTTTCAAAAGGTTTTGTTTAAAAGTCATTGCCTTGTAGCTGGGGAGGGAAACCTCATAATTCACAGCAGCTGGGTCAGTGTAGCAGCAGGCAGCCCCTCGCATTGGCAGGACTGGGGCTGGCTGTCTCTCTGCAACAGGCAGCTCCTGGCCAGGACACTTTGCTCCCAGTGAAACCAGTGGGGAAACTCCTCCCGAGTTCACTGACAGCAGGATTTGGCTTTCGGTGCTTTGAGTAGCAGTTTGTTAAGGCCACCAAGTGGCCATTTTTTCATTTTTTTTTCTTTTTCTTTTTTTTTCCCCTCCCCCCTTCTCAAGGCAGCCAGCTGCAGCACCCGCACGGCGGAAAGGCTCATGGAGTAATAGAGATGCAACGGGGTTTTGCCTTTCATGAGATGAAATTGCATTGCTTCTCTTCTTCTCGTGCCATTGCACTACAACAACTAAATTCATCCATCTGCAAGGGCAAAATGCCTGTGAAATAAAAGGGTTAGAGAAGCTTTAAAACACATACCAGGTTTGATAATATGCTCTTTACAGCAATCACTGGAAGCAATTTGTCTGCTTCTCAAGCATTAATAGCTGGGGAGAGCTGCAAGGGGATTTTGGAGGTCTTTGAAAGTCTGGTGGGTCTGAATATCCAGAGATGATAATAAGGAGGGATGAAATGTCCCATGATGGACCTGAGATGCTGTAGGAAAAACCTTGGGGCAAGTCACCCATGCCAGCCTCTTGCTCTGGCCAGTAGCCCATGGTGCCTTCCCGCTCAGTCGCAGGCAGAATTCTATTTGCTATAAACATGCACAACAGACAGATTTTATTATTTTTTTTTTAACAGGCACTGTATTTGCTGACCCAATCCACAGCAAAAATTAGAAAAAAAAACCCAACAAAACCCACAAACCAACAGAATTATGTAACAAAATGAGTAATGCTAAGTGGGTGAGGGAATTTCTTGGTGTTTTCTAGCATGCAACACCTTCAGTAGAAGCGTGCACGGCTAAGCTTGCATCACCCTCAATGTGAAAAACTTTTATTTTGCTTCAAAAGGGAAGCATTCGCCCATGCTAGTAAGTCACCCTTCAGAGTATCCTTCCTGTTCATGCGAACTGAGGGTAGCCATGCATGCAGACATCTCTCTTTTTTTTTCACCATTAAAAAAGAACAACCGGGTACACAAGTTCATGCCGCAGGCCCTGCAGGCTGCATCAGATGTTAACAGTCGCTGCAGCTGTTAACTCCTCAGAAGGTAGTGTGGGCCAGCATCAACCGTCAGGCGAAATTCGGAGAATATGCAGAATTTTCCTGCGATAAAGTGAAACAAAGCGAGGTGGACAATGCGTTTTAAAAGGGGAGTTTTTCCCATGTCACTGAAAGGAAAGCGGCACCCCACCGCCACTAAAAACTTCCCGCCCTACCTTTGCAAATCTCCCCTTGGTGGTCAGGGCTTTGCTTCAGCCGCCGTCAAGCAAGTTAGTATAAAACCAAACGCTGCCCATAGGAAAGCCTCTGGATGTGCAGGGCTTTTCCAGTTCTCCCTGGCAGCAACCTATGCAGGCTTAGCACCTGGTGTAAGGTTTTCTCCTACCTAAATTTCACTGGGTCCCAAATGTTCTTCTCCTGAAAAGACCATCGTGGATGCAGCGCTACAGTTGCCATGGCCCTTCCTTATGCAGCGACATCAAAAGCTGCTGTTCTCTGGAGTGGAGAAAAGTGGGAGGAGATGCAATAAATGCAATAAGGTATTGTTACTATGATTTCACATATCAATTGTTCAGGGAGACCTTTCCAAAAGCAGACAAGTCTCTTTTTCCAAAGCAGCTTCAACATTGTGAAGTTTCCTCCTGACTTCTGACAACATATCAGCTCTTGTGTGTTTTTCCTCACATTTAGTAGCTTTGTCCTCCATCATCGAGGTGTTTGCTCACTCTTTGCAGATTATGGTATGCTCTCAGCATCTTTGGAAATGAGGCTTAATGAGTACTGTGCTGCTGGGCTCTCCAAGGAAGGAGTAGCATCTCTGAGCCTCCTTCCATCAGGCTTTACTGGCCAGGGGGAGAAGGGTGCCTGGTACCCAGCTGAGGAGCGATGCGGCCATTGCTCTCCTCCCAGCCCCCAGCGGTAGGCTGCTGTTTGGAGGTCACCTGTGCCTCCAGCTTTCTCCTCTCCCCTGGCAGGTTTACATGTGGCCAGCTCCTGCGTGAGGCACGACACAAGGTGAGCCCTGGGGAGCCCCGCTCCATCCTCCTTGTTCCACCTAGCCCTGTGCCCAGGGGATCGAGCATCCTCGAGTTAGGAGGAGAAGCCTGGTTATGCTGCCCCTTCCACCCTGCTCCATGGCATGGAAAACCCATGCCAAAGCCCCTCTAGGCAGAAATGCCGACATCCCAGAAGGGACAGATTATTTTGAGTAATTTATTAAAACTTTGTAGTGTCAGGTACTCTCCATGCTCCTGTTCCCTCTCATTTATCAAGGGACCTGGCAAAGAGGACTGTAACACAAATGTCCCAATTGTCGTGGGACTGTAGAAGGACGATTTTCCTCCTGCAAGAGCTTGCACCAAAGCCCCCATTGAGGGCAGGTGGCCTGTTGAGCTGTTTGTGCTGCTCCATGATCCAAGTGCTGATGATCCATGATCCCGTGGTTCACCTGGCACCATGTTGTAAAGCAACTTTTGCGTTTGATGGTGCTTCATGTTTTTGAAAGCTTTCAGAAAGTGTTCACTGACTTCTGTACGTGCTAGACTGATCATTGATAGCAGGAGAAATTCTGAGTGGACCTACTCACTCTCCCCTGTTCTCGCCCTCCACCGAAATCCTTGTTTACAAAGTCTTGTTTCCTTTTAAATCATCCTTCTGCACATCTAATAGGGCTGACCCACTTCTTTTCAAAGTGAAATACCACTGTACATTCATTTAGCACTCGCATTCGCTCCCTCTAGATTACGGCCAAACTTGTATTGTGCTGCTGTGAATGACGAGCCAGGTCTCTCCTCAACAGAAAAACACACGTGGGTTATTTGCATTGCTGCCTAAGGAAGAACAATTAATAACTGGATTTTTTTTCTTAAAATAATTTAGATTATAACACCCCCCTTGCTCACTAAATATTTTTCGTTTGGGGCTGCAGGTTCCTCTTTTGTCTATCAAAAAGAAGGTAACACAAACTGCTAGACCATCGCCACCACCTC
Source organism: Rhinoptilus africanus (assembly GCA_013400135.1). Taxonomy (NCBI): domain Eukaryota; kingdom Metazoa; phylum Chordata; class Aves; order Charadriiformes; family Glareolidae; genus Rhinoptilus; species Rhinoptilus africanus. The sequence continues at coordinate 82,024 of VXBO01006262.1, read as the reverse complement.
CTCTCACAACCATCTGCATCTCATCACCATCTGCTCTGTAAGTCCAGGCTGAGGATTTACCCCTCACTAATCAAGATAGGATGAAACCAAACCATGTTTGAAATTGTACAGGGTATGCTATGCCTAGAGTCTCTAAAACATCTCCTTCAAAAGGGATGTGTGTGCCACCAGTGATTTCCACCCTACAGTGGCCACAGACAAGAGGAAGCCCTTCTACTTTCTTTAAAGCAGGGACATCTCAGTGGCAGTGACATCTACGGTTTCTGTGAAACTTCCTGATGCTCCCTCCTTTCTGAGTTCTTTTCTCTATCATTTAAATTCCTGCTTTGCATTGCTTTTCACAATGATGCTCCAATTCAAAAGGACAGAAACCCCAGTTTTATACTTAATGGAGAACTGTAGTAGGTGGTGGGAGCATAATGGGCGATACATATGCAGTATAGATCTTGTGGGATTTTTTTTTAATGTTCAGTGTTTATTTTTCAGTGTTTTTTCTTGTGGTGTCACCCTAATCCCTTCCCTCTCCAAGTCATTTTCTGATTTAATTGGGCTCCTTGCAGCTCAGTTTCTTTGAAGTGGAACCTCAACCCCAAAATATACAAAACCAAGTTGATCTTTTGAACCCAGGAAATGATGTGGGTTTGAACTTTGATACAAACGAACCTAAGCACAATACGTACCTTATGCTGGCATCAAAGCCAGAAAAAACTGGTTAAAGCACAAATACTTGAAGTGATCACATCAGCATCCTCCCTTCCCCTGGGCATGGGGCTCTCACAAGCTGATGAGCAGTTGGGATGTCATACACCCCACTCAAGAAGCCCAAAACGTGCCAGGAATCAACCACTGTGCCACCCAGTGCTCTCCAAAGCCCTGGAAATTTGTTTCTTCCTTGTTGGAGGAAAGGACTCGAGAGAGCAATGTTGGGGGTTCCCACTGCCCCGCTGGCAGCCCCCCCATCACTGGCTGCATCCTTGTCTCACTCCCACAGCAGCCAGCCCGGCCCTCTCCCTGTGCGTCCCACAGCCTGGAAATGCACTCCAGAAAGGGAGTTTTTCTGAGGGCATGAATTCAGCCTTTACCTTGTTCTTCAACGTAATAAATCATGTTTAGAGCAGGGACCACCCCGGAGCGGTCCTGCTTCTCCACACCAGTGAGATACCAGCCCCAGCTTGGTTTAACTTCTGTGATCAAGATGCAATAAGTGGGTTTTGTCACATTTTGGATGTCTTCAGCCGAGTGCAGTGTGGAAACTACATTTCTGGGTGGTGCTGTGAGGAGACAACGTAGCTGAAGAAATGTGGCCAGGTGAGTTGACGTCCTGAAATCCAACTGCCTGTCCACTCCTCCTTTTCACTCCAAACAAAGCAGGTTGGATAATGGGTATGGGGAAAAGATGTTATTTCTATGCTTTGGATTTAGAAGGGTCCCAGGTTGTGGTGGGATGGACACGTTACTCCAGTGAGCGGGGGACATGCGCCCATGCTTTGCCCTGCATCGCTGGCAAAGGACCCTGTTTCCTTGCCTCGATACCGGCAGTCCTGGGCAGTTCTCAATAGCCACCCGGCAGAGATGCGAGTCACAAATTACTTAACTCAATGGAGAGGTTGTTCTCAGCATCTCCTGGCCAGCACCAGAACATGAGGGAGAGCTGGCTGATTTGTCAATAGAACATAAATATTTTTCCACTTAAAAATAAGCAAACCAGAAAGTAACAAAACAACAGTTGATAAAACATTCTATAGTAAGCAAACAAAAGCATATATACTTTTAAAGCCCTGAAAAGATAATTTTGTTTTTTTTTTCTTTTTTGTCAAACATGAAGCACATAAGGTTTTGAGAATTCATATGAAGATTGAACAAATTTTAAACAGTGTTTTTTCTAAAAAAAAGTTCTCCATCCTTTTTAAGTGGTCAGGAAAAAGATTCGGCTTTTTTCTCAATCTGCTCTCAATGGTTGAGAGTTTTTTCCTTGCTATAAATTTTAAATTCATAGAATCATAGGGTTGGAAGGGACCTCTGGAGATCATCTAGTCCAACCCTCCTGCCAGAGCAGGGTCACCTTAGAGCAGGTTGCACAGGAACCTGCAAATTCTTGCAGCAACACATCACAGTCAGCCACATGTTTTTATTTTAAGGGCCAGAACCCTCCCCAGACTTCCTCAGGACAGGTTTTCCCTCCAAAGTTTTGTGTTGGGAGTGATCTTTTTTAAAAAAAATAATCAGGGACATGTACTGGTACTTACTATTATTTAATGTAATACGTTTTAAAGAAGGGAAATGGTCGCACCAGGTGAGTGACCATGTTCACTGGACGTGGTCAGCACGGTGCTTCTCTCCCCAAGGAGATGGCTCCCTCCCTCACCTGAACTCATCAGGGAGAGCTGGAAGAGAGGTGAAGGTCATCAACATGTCAGCTGCTAAGATGATGACAGTAAACAACAAATATGCAATGACTGCTTGTGACTTAAAGGCCTTATTTCAAGGTATTAAATGCATTATTGCAAGACAAAGCCAATGTATTCTTTGCAAATACATTTATGTACCTATTCAGAAATTTTAAGAAATTCCCTTTGTTAAGTGATGGCAACCACACTTTCCTTATTTTTTTATTTCAAAACTACTTATGAGTTTTTTCTTCTTTTTTTTTCACCAATTTTAATTTTTTTTTTTTTTTAGATGACTTGCTGATGAAAGTGGCTGGACTAGCATAGGTTGAACTGCTCTAGGGAGATGGGGAGGGTGGATGACACTATATTGAGAAGTAAAGCTAATGTAAAATAAGCGCATGGGAAAAAAATGCCACTGGCATAAGCCGCTACACTTAAAATCCAACCTTGGCATACAAGAAGTCCAATTTCTTGCTCATTCAGCAAGAAACTCTCAATATTGGTTTTATTCATAATGTTGATGATTTGATTTGCAATGCTACTCACTCACATGTTTTCATTTCCTCAGCTTGGTGGAATCATCAGATTCATGTGTCCAGCACAAATGCAACTGAAGAGGTTTTGAAGTTTCGGGAACCTTCACCTTGTTTTGCTTGGACTGATGATGATCCAGAGCTGCCTTGTGCCTTTTCAAGGAGTGCAGAGTGAGCTTTAAAAATACTTTTTAGAAAAAGTAGAATTGTTACCAGCACCCTGCAAAATGCAGACACATGAGGGTGTGCGCAGACACAACAAATCCAAGGTTTTTCTCCCTTACGGAAGTAATAAAACCTAGAGCACCTCCAGAGTAATGCCTGCTCCTGCCCTTAGTTTTAGACTGGAAACGTTCATGCTTTGTGGTTCCAGATGGCTACAACAGGTGGTTTGGACACTGGAGCAGTACCCAAATCCTATCCATCATATTCCTCTTTACTCCTTTGGCTTCCCAAAGGAAAATGCCTTCTTTACCATTTGGCTTCCTTGCACTGTCTCAAGGCACTTAGCATTTTCCTCAGACAGCAGTGGTCTTTATTAATTACCTCTTGTACCTGCAATAGAAACAAATACACATTTGATACCCTCCAGCAGCTTTTGCCCTCAAGGACATGCAACATTAGAATGGTTATTTCCAAGCCATACAGCTTTTCACACATATTCTGCATATTGAAGAAAACAGTCCGTAAATCTGAATATGAGCTATTCCTCATTTCAGGAATCTGCTCGTAAGACACATCTGCTCTGCTTCTATCTCCTTACCCAGCCAACGTGGGGGGTGTCATAAGGCAGCAGCAGAAGGTCATGAAAGGGCCATTCAGGTGTACCCCTGCAGATCGCAGCTCAGCAATTCAGCACGGCATTTGGGAAAACAGAAACGTTATTGGGGTACCGGTAGGAAGGGGGGTTAATCAGCCAAGAGTAACCAGAGATCCTTGAAAACATGTGGAAAAGTAAACCGGGGGGG
>VXBO01006262.1:57887-73664 GCA_013400135.1 Rhinoptilus africanus | reverse complement strand
CCCCCCCCCAATTTAAAGCAAAAAGAATAGTACCCGCCCCGTTATCTGCTCCCGAGGTGAAGGCGCGCACCGGCCCCCGGTGTCGCCGGTTCCCTTTGCCCCGGGGGAGGGAACAGGTGCCGGGGATGCACTTCGGGCTCTGTCTAAGAGGGGGGAAAGGACTTTTTTGGGGGTCTTTGCACAGGTATCAGTGGGCCACGCGCGGGAGAGCCGCGGCCCCAGCCAGCCCCCTCCAGGCACATCACGCCCAGGGGAGAAGGTGGAGGACAGATTTGATGTCTGGGGGGATGCTGGCGCCTGAGGAGGGGTGTAAGGGGTGAGGGGCTGCCCGTCTGCCCGCAGTAGTGTGCTCCTGTGTGGCAAGGGGGCTCTGAAGGTCTCCCTGCGTGTGGAGGCAAAGACTGGGGGTGAGGAATCACTGTATCACTTAGCACAACGAGGGGGAAAAAAGCCACCAAACCAAACTTTGGGGCCCTCAAGCAATTTTTAGGTCCGGGAGACAAACTTGACACCGGGTCCCCATCGCTCGTGTTGGTGTCCTCACGTTGGGACCTTAGTAGCAGGTGCCCGTCGCTGCAGAGCCACACCGCTCCCCGTCCACGCATGCACCTCTGCATGGGCTCCGTGTGGCTGGCTGCAAGCTCCCGCCTTCTGGGGACAGTGCCCTTGTGCCAGGCTCCGTAGGTTGCTGCCTTGCCATTTTTAGGCGTTTGCAACGTATGGATTTGAACGTTACTATACAGGCGTGTTGGGAGCAGCTGGAGGGGTAGATGATATGTATAGGACGTCGTGTGTTCAAATGTGCCGTGCTTAAGTGAGCTTGTGAAAACTGCTTTGGTGTTATAGTCAGATGCCGTATAAATCATGACTGCATGTGAAGCCCTCCAAATCGTGTGCGTGTGCCTAACATTACATATGTGCGCTGTCATATCCAAATACGTTTTTATGTAATTTTTTTCTTTTTTTTTTGGTTAAGAAGTAAAACCGCAGTTGAACTCTGAGCAGGACAAGGGCTTTGTGCCTTGAGTCACTTGCAATGAAAATTTCAGCAACCGGTGTGTGTTCATGCAAAACAGTGTCGGGACAGGGGGGAAGTCTGTCAAAGTCTGCAGCACGAGCGGTGGCTGGGGAGGGCTGCGGGGGGCTGTGCCCCATTTCCTGAGGCTCTGTACCGTGTTTCCCGGGCTCCCCGGGGCCCTCCCTGCACGCTATAGCTGCCGTTTGGATGATACGTGTGGCACGGGGACTGGGGACTGTTGGTGGGGCTCTACGTGGGGACTTCAGCTGGTGCCTGACCTGTGGGTTTTCCTTTCCCCCCATCCTGCCCCTCTCCCTCTCCTCTGCAGCCCCTCAGAGAGCCGGTCCTTGGGTGTGTGCGGAGAAGTGGGCTTGGTGAGGCACCCCAAAACCCCCCACCTGACCCCCGGCACGAGTGGCATGAACTTGGAGCCAGGCGAGTGCGGGATGAACTCGGTGAGCTGCGGCAACGGGAAACTCCGCCAGTGGCTGATTGACCAGATAGACAGCGGCAAGTACCCGGGGCTGGTGTGGGAGAATGATGAGAAGAGCATCTTCCGCATCCCGTGGAAGCACGCCGGCAAGCAGGACTACAACCGTGAGGAGGATGCTGCCCTCTTCAAGGTAGGACTCAGCCCTGGGGTTGGGGTCGTGGGACACAGCGGGGACAGGAGGGATGCGCAGAGGCTCTGTAGTGGCCTCCAACGTCCTGACCTTGCCACCCGCCTCCGCAGGCTGGCTCTGCTGGGTGCCTGCTGCCGCCGGCTGCCTGCCTGGTGGCCCTGGCTGTGTCCCGATGTCCCCTGTGTTTGCGAGATGAGACAGCCCGCCCTTCCGCACTTCTCTGTGTGAAGCTAAACGCTTGTGGGACTGCAGCATGTCTGTTTCCACATTCCTCTTGGATCATTTTCTCCCTTTCCTTTGTGCCTGATAAACTGTTTTTCCTACCTTAGCATGCTGCTTTTTTCTCAGCCTAAATCTGTAGGGAGTAAATTCATGGATGTATGAGCACACACATATATGCTGTTTCAAGCATTGTGGACTTGTAGTTTATTTTTTTTTTTTTTTGATTTTTTTTTTCTTGTTCTTTTGATTATCTGAAATGTTTCCAGGCCTGGGCTCTTTTTAAAGGAAAGTTCAGAGAGGGCATTGATAAACCAGATCCCCCTACCTGGAAGACAAGATTAAGGTGTGCTTTGAACAAGAGCAATGACTTTGAAGAACTGGTGGAGAGAAGCCAGCTGGACATCTCAGATCCCTATAAAGTGTACAGAATAGTGCCAGAAGGAGCTAAAAAAGGTAAAGCATCTCAAATTCCCTGTGTAACGGCGTGTGAACATGTCTCACTGTAAGCATATGAGGACTGAAGCGTGCTTTTCTGGAGTGGCCACGCAGTCTTTTTAAGTCTTTTAAGGAGCCAAAACGCAGGGCTCAAGTGTTGTTTGTTCTGATGACTGAAGAGGCTGGGTCTGCAGGAGGCCTGCTGGCGTTCGAGCCGCAGCGTCGAAAGGGAGCCCTTGCAGAAGATGCAGACAGGCGCCCTGCGCATCGCTGGAGGAATTGCTCTTTTAGCTGGAGCCTCCCTGCCAGTTCTGTGTAGCGAGAGCCAAGCAAGCGGCTCGAGGGACAGGCAGGAAAAAAAACAAAAAAAAAAAGAAAAAAAAATAAATTTGCTTGCTGGATCTAGGTTTTGAATAGAGGGAAGAGCAGAAGTGTTTTGAGCTGGGCAGTAGGTAACTGCTGCCGGGGGGAAGAGCTGGGAGGGAGGGATGCCCAGCCTGCAGCCTCCTGGGCAGAAGCTCGGGGCAGCGCCTGCTCTCCAAGAAGCCCCTGGTGCCAGGGGAGAGGCAAAGGCTTGGCAGGGTCGGGGGGCAGCATCGTGGCACACGGGATACGGCTGGGCAGCATTCCCTGTGGAGGCCCGGGGACAGACTGCCTCCTGGAGCTGCCTTGCAAGGGAGAGCTGGGAGTCCCATCCTAAACAGGCGCTGGAGGGCATTTTAGTCCTCTGCTTGTTCAAAGGCAGGCTGTACGGGTTTGTCTTCAATGTGCCACTTTCGGCTTTCCTTAAGATGTGGTTGACATCATTTATTTTCATCCCTCTGGTGAACATAGGTGCAAAGCAGATCAGCATGGAGGAGCAACCGTTAATGATGAACCATCCCTTTCCAATAACGTCTCCTTACACTTCACTACCATCGCAGGTATGACGTTAGTTATGCTTTTTTCCTGGTGCTTGCACATGGAGCAGCGTCATTTCTGTGCTGTGTGCTGTGTCTGCCTTTGCTGGCGTGGCTCTCTAGTTCTCTCTGGGAAGAAACTTTATTATGAAAACTGAGAAATTGAGAAGCAACTTTTCTAATGTCACATGAGGCCGCAGGGCGGTTGATTTCCCTTGGTGTCGTTTATCCCTGAGTAATAGCTCTTTTCTCTCGGGCCATGGATACTAGTGCGCTGCCATTCTGTTGATGCCAGAATGTAAGCACCCAAGGAAGCCTTGCTCTTCCAAGCAGACATTTACCAGCGCTGCTTGGACTGCCTTTTGTTATTCCACCCTGCTTATTATTTACACCAGTGGTGAGAAGTTCCTTTGAAAGCCTCCTTGGTGGTGGTGGCGAAGTGCCATGTGTGTAGCCTGGGCAATGCTTAGACCTCCGCCGGCTTTGGCAGAGGAAATCAGGGAGCTGGAATGCGCAACGGTGGTGCAACGCACAGCATTAGTTTTGACAGCTGCTGAGCGAAAGCGTATCTCGTTGAATTGCATTAGGTACCAAACTACATGGTGCCCCACGAACGGAACTGGAGGGAGTTTGCCCCGGAGCAGCCGCATCCTGACATCCCCTACCAGTGCCCCAGCGTCCCCTTCGCAGCTCGCAGTCATCACTGGCAAGGGCCCGGCTGTGAAAATGGTAAGACGCTGCCATTTAGGGTTGCTGGCTGAGGCTGGTCACCTAGAAAGACCGTAAATTTCAGGGTTTTTTCATTCATGGCTTTCATTGGAATTAGCAGAAGGGGCTGGAGAGGAGTGCTGGGTTCACTTCAAAGAGAGCCTGTGGCAAGAGCCTTTGTCCTGGCTCTTGCTTTCGCTGCCACCGTAGGTGCGGTGTGTTGGCTACGGGAGTCTGAGTTGATAGAAGTTAGCCCCCAAAAGTCCTCAGCTGTCTCAAAAGCCCTGAGCAATAAAAAAGCAACCAACCACTCCCCCCAAAAACCTCAAATGGGAACATGTGTTGTTCAGCTTTGCTTTCTGATTTTGGACCTTTTGAGGCACACATCAGTGAGGTTTTTCCCTCCAGCCCTGTGGATTAGAATGGCATTATTCTCCCAAGAGGAAAGCTGAAATTATTACTTTATTTTAGTGCTGTGGCAATGGGACAACTTGTCATGGATTGAGTCTCTCTTGGGGCTGGTACAGCAGAAACAGAATAAAGGGATGTTCCCTTCCCCGAAGATCTCACAGTACCAGAGCCTAACATAATCATGGCTTTCCAAGCACTGCATCCCTAGGAAAAAGCCTGAATTGTGAAAATGGGCAATGGTGAAGCCTGCAGGGCATAAAATATAAGTGAAAGGGAACTGTGTGCCGTAGACCCTTGCAGGATAACTCACCTGAGGACGCAGGCATTTGCTTTGTGAGGAGAAGCAGCTGGTTCAGAAGGGCAGGAAGGGATGGGAAGCGAGGGAGGACTTGTTAGAGCCGATATTACATTTTCAGGGGACAGTTCTCTAGAGGTTTTGGTGCAGAGAAATAAGCTCCTGTTTCTTCGGGTCTGCTAAAAAGTAAATGCTTAGTGCACTGCAACTTTTGCTGGCAGTATTTCGGAGTTATTAGGCAAAAATCCTTTGCTTTTAGTTGAGCTAATAAAAAAATTGAGGGAGGGTGGTGGGTCCTGCTGTTGGGGAAGGTAGTGTGCGCTTGTCTGCAAGTCACTTGCATCATCCTCCAGACACTTTCACTGACGTTAGGAAACAGAGGAAATCATAAATTACCCGTGTTATAATCCACTTACTGATAGGCATCTCTTGGAACAGTGTAATAGTACTCCTGGTAATAAAACCCTAGTAATCTCCTGCTGCACTATGTTCTGTACCTGCTTTTTAAACAGTGTTATTTCCAGCTTTATTGTTTTACCTGTCTTCAGTAAAATTCCCTCTACCGAGTGGATTATTTTATGCAGGCAACTTTTAAGAGCACTATAGTCTAGTTAAAAATGTAAATTATTTCGTTAGGTAAGGAAGAAGTACTAGGGGGAATACTGAAATGCCAAGGGAGTATTTCATGCGGACCCAAATAAAAATGCAGCCCAAATAACATCTGGAGAGACTGGTAGGGTTGGCATACCTGGAAAAATTGAGAAATAAGACCTTTTTAAGAAGGAAGGGGGAAAAGAGAGAGTTCCTGGTGGGGCCCAGAAAAACTTGCTTTTGCATCGCTGTGATCTCTGCCCGAGCTTTTCTTTTAGATTTTAGGCAGCGGTCACTGACTTTTGTTTGTGAAAACAGGTTGTCAGGTGACAGGAACCTTTTATGCTTGTGCCCCTCCTGAGTCCCAGACTCCTGGCATCCCGATTGAGCCAAGCATAAGGTCTGGTGAAGCCCTCGCCCTGTCAGGTAAGGTCTGTAACCTCCCGGGATTTTTGGGGAGCTTGACAAGAGACTCCCACCTCTGACTTGCCTTAGCACTGTCTCTCCTTTCTGATGTAGCAAAAGAAGCAACAACAACAACAAAAAGAAACCTCTTTAATGAATAAATTTGGTATATGGGCTTAAGCCTCTGTATTCCAGGGTACTTACCCACTTGTAGCCCCAGCTCCAAGGGATGGAGGTGGTTAAAGTTAATGGAAGTTTGCTGGCTCACAGTTTTAGTGCTGGTTTGCTTCGGTGAGCCACCAAATCAGGTTTTCCCAGGGGAGGCTGGAAATTTTGGGGTTGTCTCAGTGACTTTTAGCTCAGTTTTTTATTTGGGAGGAGCCCCCACAAAAGCTGGTGTTATCTGTGCTCCTGCTGGTGCCATCTGGTTTGCTCTGCTTCATTATTCCTGGTGGAAAAAAAGACGTTTGGGAAAGAAAAGGGAAGTTATGTCAGCCAGGTTTGCAGATGTCCAAATGCTGTGACTTTCTGAATGACTCTGGGAAAAGGTGCGGGAACGTGCTTTTCTCAGAAGTAAGGGATAAACCGGTAACGTGACGCTTGGTGGGTTTCTTGAGCGGGATCGTTCTCCTGAATCAAGGTCTGTAGGTATGTAGGTGCGTGTGTTTGTGTATATATATACAAACACATATTATATACACACACGTGTGGTTTTTTACACACACACACATATATATGTATATATGTTCAGTGTTGTGTGAGTTCTTAGGGGTCGTCCAAGTTGATCCAGTGGCTGTTTGAAGGTAAGGCTGGGGGTTTCAGGTGCAGCCCTGTTGGAGCTGGAGCCAGCAGTCGCTTCTCTTCAGGCAGCCGAGTGCAAGTTTGCAGGGCCCCCGTGCAGAAGCTTCTTTTATGCAAAATCTGGGGAGAAACACAGCTACTTCCTGATTAAATCTGAGGAAGTGTGCTGCGCGGGTGGGTTTAATTGTGATGTGAACTTGGAAAATGTGACGAACAACAACTTTCTGTGTGCGGACTTTTCCTTTTAAACGGAAATGTGAAGTTTGTGGGACGTTAGTTCCTACCAAATTCCCACATCAGTAGCCCTTAAAAGAAAATGAGAGCACGTTAATTCTACCATGCCCCAAAAGTTTTAGTATTTATATTCTTTAGGTGATTTTTGCTAATGTGAGCCCGTCTTCTCGCTGGTGGTGACAACTAGGCTCAGAAATCTCATGCAAACTTGTCTCTTGGCCTTAGTACAGATCTGAAATGTAAACCATTCGTACTAATGTATCACAGTGATTCTTTTTTTTTTTTCTCCTTGTAGATTGTCGGCTCCACATCTGCTTATATTACCGTGAAATACTGGTAAAGGAGGTGACAACTTCTAGCCCTGAAGGTTGTAGGATATCCCATGGCCAAAGTTACGAGGTCAGCAGCCTGGAGCAAGTTATCTTCCCTTATCCAGAGGATAATGGCCAGAGGAAGAACATAGAAAAACTACTGAGCCACCTGGAACGAGGTGTAATACTGTGGATGGCACCTGATGGCCTCTATGCCAAGAGACTTTGCCAAAGCAGGATCTACTGGGACGGGCCTCTGGCGCTCTGCAGTGACCGACCCAACAAGCTGGAGCGGGACCAAACATGCAAGCTCTTTGATACTCAGCAGTTTTTAGCAGGTAATTCCCATGATGGCTTTGATAGCGTTTCCGCAGATGTCACCCGGTCGCTCCCCACATCAGCTTTACGGGAGTGCTCTTTTCGTATTACCTGACAAGTTACAGTAAGAATTACTCCTCACTTCTTCTCGTGGGAAAGCACAGTCCAGGGGTAGTTGACTCCTGAATAATCCTGTCTAATTCTGCTCTCAGTGCATGTTCGATGCCCCTGCACAAACCAGCAGGAGCAAACTGATGCTTGGCTGGTGACACCTCAGACCTCACATCTCTAAGAAGCGTAAGGAGGAGCCTAACAAAATAATCTTTCCATGTATTGAAGGACAGAGGAAAGTGGATCCTGATCTTGGATCTTCTAGTGTAATCCTGGGCAGGTCTGTGGTCTGCACTCGTGCTGCTCTCAACCTGACCCAGAGCAAGCCTGAGATCTTGCTCAGAGTATACAAATATCAGCATGAATTTCAGTAGAAAGCCTTCTTTTCAGTCTGTGCCTTCTTTCAGTTTAAAAGATGCTGGAGGGGTGAAAAGGATTTCACAGACTCTGGAGTTTCCACATTGCTCCAAGCATGGAGGTGCATTACCTCTCCAGAGCAATGTGGGAAGGTCTCATTTTGCACAGGGCAGTTGGGAGCATCAGTAACAGAGAGGGCCAGGGCACGCTTAGGATGGTGCCTTCTCCTTCCAGACCATGGAGAGAAGAGGCAAAGCCTCAACCCCGCTTCCCAGCACTTCTGAGCAGTTAGAGGCAGGAAAGCTATCCCACCCAGAGAAACTGGTGGGAGCTGGTCATTGCTGCAGAGGACAACTTGGGCAGCAGCAATACGTTGTCCCCTTTTTTGAGGTGAGCGGCATCACTACAGGTGAACTGAGTGCCTATGGATTGGCATGTTTTCCCATTAGAACAGGGCATCAGCACTGGCATGAGTCTCTTAGGAGAATAATGCCTTGCAAAATTAAAAAAAGACAATCACTAAACCCAAACCAACAGCTTTAGTCTACTTTATATTCCAAGGTTGGTGCACCGTCCTAGCAAAATGGTCAAGCAAGAAATGCATTTAAAGAGAGAAATCTCATATGGATGTGAAAATTGACAGTTAGAAAGGGGAATTTGAGGTCAGGGTATTGGCTTGGGCTTCAATCACATGCTAATTCAAAGATGTATAATTCTGCCTCTGATGATGGTTTTGGAAATCCCTTTCCCTTTTCTCAGGTGGTTTTTTAGATGTACTCTGGGTTCTTCCAAACGGTTGACAGGACATCTCTTTTTAGACACTTAACCCCAAAGATAAGCTCAAGCAATAGTTATTTTTTCCCCCCTCCTAAATTACTTATGCACCAATGCCTGCACAAACCCAAGCATGTGGTTGAAGTCATAGTCTGCGGTGTGTGCAAAGTGAGTTTTTGCATGTGTTGCTGCTCTGCTGGGTTTGTAAGTGACTTGCCCATGGGTTTATCACATCTGCATGTTAATTGAATGTACTGAAGTCCCAGAGTGCAGGCAAGCTTGGGGATTCCCCCCTTAGGAAACCAGGGCTTCCTTGGGAAGAGGAGCAGGAGACCTTTACCAGGAGAGGAAATATTGAACAGCAAAGGAAGGGGGAGAAGCAGAACTAGCATGGACCACAGCTATTAGGACCCTGTTGAGGAGCTGGACCCTGCAATGCAACTGCGCTGGAGCATCGAGGCCTGTGTTGAGCAGCGTGAACTGTTGAGAAGGCTGAAATGGCAATAAATCAGAAAGCAGGTGGATGGTCTCTGGGGAATACTGCATAATCAATGCAGTAAATTGGGCTGGGTGGAGAGTAGGAGGATAGAGGAAGAGAATTTGGGAGCATGAGGGCGTCAGCCAGAGGAGCATTGGCTTGGCAGAAGGAGGGGAGGCTGGAGCCAGAGTAGCAGGGGATGGGGAAGGTTTGGGGAGGCACCTGGGGAGTTCTGCTCCTCCTGGAGAGGGAGATGGAGCGAGTGGAGGGTTTTGGAGAAGTGCAAGGCTGATCTCAAGCTCTGGTTATCTGGCTGGTGGGAAAGAAAAGGCTTTCTTCTCCAGGTCCGTGCCACGGGCTGCTGTGTGTCACTCCCAGAGGTATTCAGGATTTGGAGAATTGCTGAGGCCAAGTAAAACTGAGGGGAAAGAGGCAGTATGGCGTTCAACTGGCCTTGAGTGGATCATCCTTCCCTGTCCTGTGGCAGCACGGAGGGAGGCACAGAGGGTCCTGTGGAAAATCTCTCTTCTCTCCTAACATACCTCCAAAAAGTTCACAGTGCTTTTAGGGGATTTTGAGGGAAACTCTGGGGAAAACTATTCTTTGCTCTATGTTTTAAATGAGTGGTCCGTTGTTTTACCCTTATAACTGACCCTCCCAATAAGACCAGTAGACCCAAACCAGGGCTGGGACACTATTGTGGTATCCGCTGAATTCATGTTGGTCTGAAAAGCTTGCTATTAGAGTAGAAATGGCAGTAGTGTATTTTACGAAAAGGTGCATTTGTCGTGCCAAGTTTGGAGACTCTCCTTTCCTTGTATAGCAGGGGGTGCTTCATTATAAGACTTTAGTTTTAACATTAATTTTAACTTTATTGAGAAAGCATGAACAGAATTATAAATTAAAATTAAATCCTTACCAATCAACTACGTAGTAATACTGCACGTAATGCAGACTTTAACAAGGATATTGTATTAGATGGTATTTTCGCTTTTCTGGAAGGAAATGCAGTGTCTAAAACACAACATAGTGATTTTAGTCCAAGTGGAAGTCTCTTACAAAGGCCTCCCCCGCTATCTTTCATAGGGGACACTTTGCCTATTGGAATAATTAGATAATTTGACCTTTTCCCTTTAAGAGAGTGCAGGAGCGCAGAAGATGCAGGCTCTTTTGCTGGCTCAGTGCATGGCTTAGAGAAGGTCCTTCACCTTCCCCTGCCTCCCTGTCCCCAACTAGGCACAGTGATGAGAGTGGCTCCATGACTTCATCTAGCTGGGGCTGAATTTCGTTCCTGGCAGGACTTTGAGTCTCTGGCTCTACTAAGCCATTGGTTTCACTGCTGCCTTTGGGTGTCCACTTGAGTGGGTCCTGGCTACCGCTGGTGCTTGCTCCTGCAGGTTCTGCTGTCAAGGCCCAATAGAAATACAAATTGCAAGATATCCCAGTTTGTGCATGTGAAATGAGTTGTGAGGCAAGGCAAACAGAAAAATTCCCATGTTATAACTCGCTCCCCCTGATCTGTGGGAATGTCTCCAAACTCAGTTTCTTTTCCTTACCTCTTGTCTGTTTTCTGCCCTCTCTCATTCTCCCCTGGAGTTATTTCATCTTCTCCCACTGTGCTCCATGGCCCTCTATTCGGAGCTCAGCCATCCACAAAGTCTTTCATGCTGGCCTGGAGCGGTTTTGTCTGGGACAGAGTTAATCTTTTTCATAGCAGCCGGCGTAGTGCTGTGTTTTGGATCTATGATCCAAACAGTGCTGATAACACAAGGATGTTTTAGCTATTGCTGAACAGTGCTTGCACGGCATCAAGGCTTTCTCCATTTCTCACTCTGCCCCCACAGCGAGTAGGCTGGGGTGGACAAGAGGTTGACCAAAGGGTTATTCTCTACCATATGATCTCGTCATCAGCAGTAAAACTTGGCAAGGGGGCGGAATTTGCCAGAGGTTACTGTTGCTTGGGGACTGGCTGGGCATCAGTCGGCTGGTGGTGAACACTTGCTTTTTGCAGCACTTGTTTTCCATTGTTTTGTTTTGTGGTGTTTTCCTTTTTTTCTGTCTTTATCTCAGCCCACAAGTTTTCTCACTTTTGCCCTTCTGATTTTCTCCCCTATCCCAGTGGCGGGAGCAAGTGAGCGGCTGCATGATGCTTACCTGCCTGCCAGGGTTAACCCACAGCATGATCCTTTCTCTCTTCCCAGAGCTGCAAGCCTTTGCTCACCATGGACGCCCGCTGCCGAGATACCAGGTCGCTCTGTGCTTTGGGGAGGAATTTCCAGATCCGCAGAGGCAGAGGAAACTAATTACAGCCCATGTAAGTAGGACTTCTGCCTTACCTAAAAGAAATGTATTCCTTGGAGGATATCAATCTGCCAGTCAGGATTTTCTACCTCGTGTAGCTTGTGAGGAAGGTAATAAATGCTTGAAGAAGCATCACCATCCAGGGTGGGGATTGAATCCCCAGATCTGCCAAAGGCTGAGTGGCAGCCATCAGTAGGGCAGAGCACCTGATTTCCCACTCTGTAGAGCATCAGTGATCTCTTGCAAATCCCTTCACCTAAAGCTGAAAGATACCCTGTTATTGCCAGCCCGGTTGCGCAGCTCCTTGGGCTTCCAGGCTGGTGCAGGACATGGTGATTTCCCCACTGCTGCACCTGAAGGTGCTCCCGAATCCCAGCCTGCATCTCAGGGACCTCAGCCCTTAATGGGATGCAGGGGCTGCCGGTGCAGCTTCGGGGTTAAGGTAGCTGTCAAGCTTGTGGGCTGACTGACCACAGTTCGCACACACTCAAAGCTAGTGTTTCGGGATGCTATCAGAGAGAGGGTGATGACAGAGACTGAGACCAGGTACTTTCTAAATTGGCTGTATTGGCCCGTAAAACCACAAGAGAGGTGACAATGCACACGTTAGTGGCAGGCCTTAGCTTATTGCATCCTTGGGAAGAAAACTCATGTCTCCTTTTATTTTTCAAAAACCCCTTCAGTAGCAGCATGGGTCCCAGTTTTTGTCATAAGCTGTGACTGCTCCTCAGCTGCCTGGCTTTTCTTCTGCCACACTGCTGCTTAGCGAGTCTCTGGGGTGGGAGGTGGGAAGCTCACAAATCCATCCTAAGTTATCCATCCTTCTTTCCTAGTATCCCTTCCCCCACGCCCTTCTCCACCTCCTCTCCTATCAGCTTTTTGGTGAGCCTGTACCTCCTGCTCTTTCCAGAGCTTTGTTTCCCCCTCACCAGTTGCTCCTCAACTTCTTGGGCTCTCTTGGCTCTTGCGCTGGTGCGGCTCCACCATGCCAACAAACAGCTATGCCCCAGGAGGTATCTGGCTCACCCGCCCTGCTGCCTTCTCGTCTCCCCTGTGGTGGGACATGAGATGCTCAGCTGCCTCTGAATGCCAGTGAGAGGAAGGGAAGGGGGATCTGTGGGGCTGCTCCCAGGCAGTGATCCCTTCTGGCTCTCTCCCTTCCCAGAGGTGGGACCTGCAGACAGCGTATTTTTTTTCTCCAAAATAGTGCCCGTGTCTTAAAGTAGAGAAGCTGGCTGACCAGCAGGAGAGGGCTGTGGAGAAGAGGGGTTCAACCTTGTCTGTCCCCTGAGAGTAAGGAGAGCTTCAGGTGTTTGGTCTCAGTGTGCAACTTAAATATTTGCCGTCGGAGCCCAAAGCCCTGAGGAGAAACAGTGGTTTTCTGAAGAGAGAGAAGTGAAGGCAGCGTTAAATCATACAAATCCCTCTTAGTGGTTGAAGAGATTTCTCATCAGAGCTTGAATGAACAGAAACAAGCCTAACATTGGTGTTAGGCTGAAGTCTAATTTCAAACACAGTCCTTTGGTGGTGTGTCTCAGTCTGCCTGGGGGCTCCAGCATTTCAAGATAAGTCCTCAAAGTATTTTACAACGCAGACAAGACTTTCAGCACTTTGGGTGTGCATTTGAACGCGCTGAGTGGCCGCGGCCATGCCTGGCCTGTAGGCGTTGCTCAGACCCAGGGGCTGGCTAAGGGGCTGCAATTGCTAATACATCATTTGCCTCACTGGTACCTGCCCTTCTAAGCGAAGGCTGTGGAGGTAAGGAGTGTGTACAGTTAGCAAGGCACTTGGCAGCCGAACAGGCACAGCCTAGCTTAAAACAGAGGTTAGCGAGACCACTGAACTCTTTTTCCCGTTCTGGTAAGCAGAACTGTTTTGTCCTGCCTTGTTTTTAGCTTAAACCCACCGTAAATAACTAGGATGAGGAGCGTGAAATTTTTGTCACATGTCTGATTAACATTTTGTCTGTTCCTAAGGTTGAACCAATGTTTGCCAGGCAGCTGTATTACTTTGCTCAACAAAACAGTGGACATCTTCTGAGAGGCTATGATTTACCAGAACTTGTGACTAGTCCAGAGGATTATCACAGATCTATTCGCCATTCCTCTATTCAAGAATAAGATCCTCAGAAAGAGTGTTTTTAAAGGCACTGTAAAGATTGTGCAGAGTGGAGGAGCGGATCTGGGTCGCAATTTGGAGATCCACATCACAGCTGGATGTTTTCAGGGGTTCAATGATAGGAAAGTGAACTAGGACAACCATATTGTATGATACAAATGACACGTCTTCAACGTTTGGATGCGACATCTCACATAGGGTTCCACTGTCGCTGAGAATAACTCAAAACTGACGAAATGATTGCTATGTTTACGTTTGCTTGATGTTCTCCTTGGGTTTTGAGGACTGATTCTTACCGAAGACTTAAATCCAGAGTTTACACTGTTACATTTGCAGGGCTATTTATTTTGGATTACTGATCTCAGGGAAGGTACATAAATTTGCGGTGTTCCCAATTTGAAACTGTACCTACTATAGGTGGGTAGCAAACGTAAATGCTTAATAATACATGTAAGTGGTTATAAATTTAGATTCCTAAGTGTGATGCCTATATTCTTGTATAGAATATTCCAGTGTATTTTTTAAAAACAATGCAATTCTTCAGAGACATATTTTTTTAATGCCTGACTGACATTTGTCCTGACGATGAATTCTGTTGCTGCCACTGTTGTTATTGGATTAGCCCCCATAATAGCAGTTTTTAAGCTGATGCGTTTATGGTACTGTGTTAAGAAAAGTGACCATTCAGCTGATATTACCTGTGGATTTAGTGGATTAACCACTAAAATTCTAGAGTCCCGAAGAGCAGGTTAAAAAATAAATTACATTTCTCTTATAATTGAAAGCCACTATGGATTTTATATATATATACACACACCTATATATATGTATGCATTAGAATTAAGTTGGCAGACCTTAAAAATAGTCATAAATGGTCCTGCTAGCCCTTTTTTGATGTCACACGTGCGAGCCAGGTTAAAATAGCTACCACCTCTGACTTGTCCAGAACCCAGTGCTGCTCTCTGTGTGTACTCACAGCTTCCTTCCAGTGGTATGAAATGAACGTGAAGGGAGAGTTCAAGGAGAGCAGCATTTGGCCTCCCATATTAAGACAGTCAAGGAAATAACTTGGTTTAACGATTGTTTTCAGAAATTTTACAGAAGTATGATTTGATGCAATTTGCAGCTTTTAATGGTGGGGTGCTGTTATAAAGATGAAGAGAAGAGGTCTGTTGGGTGTGCGTGTCAGTGAAATTTCCTCACTGGCGAGCAGACCGTGTGATCTTACTAGCTTTAACTCCAGAACACGATCTCCCTATGCTTAACAGACATACTTCACTTGAATTTCTAAATGAGGAAGAAAAAACGGTACTTGGTCTGGCAGCAGACTTGTGTTCTAGGGACTTTAAATTTATACATCTTAAAGATGCGTACTCTTTTGGGATATATTATCCCCCATCTTCTCCACAGTGCCAAGCAAAATTAACACATCATTTTAACTTTTGTGTCCTTTGCTACTTGAAGTGTTTTTCCTGGCTTAAAGATTTTGATAGGGGAGACTTCTTTCTTAGACATTAAAAGCACTGCTCTAGGTGACTTTCAGAGCTTCTGCGTATGCTTTTGGCCTGTGCGTACATTTTACTGGAAGGGACTTTTGTGTTCAAACTGAACTGGTACAATACAAATATTTCACGTGGTTTTCCCTTTTTTCCTAGTAATTGTTGCTTCATATGCTCATTGCTTCAGCTCACATCTTAGAATAAAGTCCTTATTAGCTACCAACTCGATTTGTATGTGTTGTTTTCAGTAGCGGGGCAAATCTAACGCTTGCGGTTCTGCACTGTGAACCTGGGGCAGCACTGCTGGCCAAGTCTATGGGGAACTGTGTTCTCAACCAAAAGTGCAGGCAAAGGTCAAAAGGTAAGGATTTCTTTCTTGAGAAAAGATCTGCGATACTAGCTACAGTTGGTAGAAAAAGGGAAAACAGGGAGATTGCCCTTTGGTAGTTGGTTTCCCAGACCATGGATGATGCATCAGAGCCCTGCAGCTGGGCATCTGGTGCTGCCACGCACCTGAGGGCTCTGCTCCTGTCCCTCTGTGGCCTCGGGGGCTGGGGATCGGGCTGGTGCCCCCCCTGCCCAGCCCAGCACTTGGGGACTCTCTGACCTGCCGCTTGCCAGGCTGGTGGCTGGAGCTGGAGGTGGTGGTTACTGTTGGCTACAGAGTGCTTTCAAGTAAGAAAAGCTGTGGAAGGGTGAGAAGGAGGATGACAAGCGAGCTAATATAGTGAAGTTAAGAACAGGAGTGGATTTCAGCGGGCAGCCCCTGTTTACTGGAAATCAGGGTCCCGAGAAGGGTCCTTGGGTGCAGTAGCTGACAGACAGAGAAAGGTGTGAAAAGTAGTTACGAGATTTGTGAACTGGGAAG
>VXBO01006262.1:39870-57866 GCA_013400135.1 Rhinoptilus africanus | reverse complement strand
GTCGGGGTGTGGGGGGGGGGGGGGGGGGGGGGGGGGGGAGGGGGCATTTTCTCTTTCTGTGGAAGCTCCTTTTGGCTATTGAGGTATATTATCATTTTTGTCTTTGGAATGAGGTTTTAATTATTTTCCTCGAAGAAAGATTTAAAGTCAGCAGCTGCCAAGAGGGGGGGAGAAGAGCACCACCTACGTTCTGGCCAAACACAACTTACTTATTTTGAATGCAGAGAGATGCAGCTGAAAGACTTACTTTAACCAAGCAAAGAGGTTGAGATGTTTCTCTTGGAGGGATTGGGCAGGAGGAAGAGTGGAAGGAAAATAAAATTGTTGATTCGTACCATAAGTTATTTTGCACGTGAGGACTTTAAAGCTGCATTTGACTTTTTGTGACCATCTCTTACTGTTCAAAATAACTGATGGATACGTAAAGCGGAAAAAAAAAAAACCCAAACAAGAAAAAACCCTGAAAACATTTTTTCCTTTTAGTATCTTTTTTACAGTCACTATGTGAAAGCATTTGAAGTACTTCCTACTTCTGTTAACTTCTGTTTATAGTTTCTGAGGTCTACTTCCTTCCTGTTATGATTTCGGTGTTACAAATGACATGTTTTACTCCCGTCAACACCGAAGGCATAGCTGTTGTTTTTTCAAATGATTTCAGTGTGCGATTTGTGTCAGTGTTGGTTTCTCTGATTTTAATATGGCCACACTTACAATCGTTTCTTGAAAGGGTTTTGTGCCAGAGCTCTGGGGCTGATGTACCTATATTCAAAATTTGGTTCTGCTAAGTGGTTTTGCCTACTGCTGTGAACTGTATTAGCCTTAAAGGGATTGTAGGTTAACCAGAAGCGAGGAGATGTATTTTAAGCTGAAATACAGTGTAACAGGGTTTGTGGAAAGAACACAGGATTCACGTGAAAACCCCCGTGGCCTTTTAGGCGGGCATATGTATGCTGTTTACATCAGCGTTTGTCAGCAGCGTGGAGGTGGGGAAACACCACCTTCGGCAGAGAGCTTTCAGGAAAAAGTAAAGCATTTTCTCTTACACGCTTTCAGATCATTGTCTGTGTATACATGCAGAAAAGCAGAGGGGGGGAGAGAGCGAAAGGGTACTTATAAAAAAAAAGACAAGTAGTTTGAAACAATCGTACTATCTCCTTTCCCAGGCAGAACTATATGTCAAGTTTACCTGCACTCAGATGGCAAGATTTTAAAGATTGCCAGGGTGGTTTTTCTCTGCACTCTTATCTGGCTAGCAGGAGGCTGAGAGTTATTTATTTGTGATCAAGTACCCAGGAGTTTGGTTGGCTCTGAAGAGAAGCCGACAGGTCTCCGTGACTTGGAGCAGTTGGGAAGGAGGGTGTACAGCCCCTTCAATTGCTTAGCTTTCGAGCGCATTGCCAGGTACGCGCATCCTCTTTGCATCCCAGCAGGGTGCCTACATACACTGTGCCCCACAACCAGCTCCACCGCCAGCTGCCCCAACGCCTGCAAAATGCTCAGTGCCTTGACTGGGATGAAGTGACGGTCAAGGAGGAGCCAACTGAGGTGTCTCAGAATAACGGCCCTCGAAATATAGCCATCAAATAACTGATGAACACACTGACTGTATGGGTTGACGTTGCCCTTTTGGCAACCGGCAAGAGGGAAAGGTGGTCACCTGTGATCCAGTGGGAACTGAAAAACAGGCCAGATGCCTTGGTTCTGGGCTTGGATTTGTTTTCCCACTTTGCGCTGGCAGAGCCTGACCTGAACGCTGGTGTCCAAGTGGCTCTTCACGGGATGGTATTTCGCAAAAATGCAACAGTCAATAAAGGGTAGAGCTCAGCCCGTCTTTTCAGCTCTTAGATAGGAGTAGCTTCATGCCCTGGGAAACAATGGAGATGAAACGCAGGACTTCATGTTGCAAATGCATGTTTATTGTTTCCGCAGTGCTGGCGCAGCGCAGCTGCCCGGCACCTCTCTGCAGGGCAGCTGGCAGGCTCCTGCCGCTCCGGTTACGGTGCTGCCGACAGACGCCAGACACGGGCCTGCACGCTGGGCATTTCCCTGAAATCAGTCTCCCAGGCTTCGGCTATCATTTCCTGCTCCCTTCAAAAGACAGGTCCTGAATTATGCACAAAGTCTGCCTCTTAAGCTAAGAGAACAGACAGATTTAGGTGGCTTCTTTTCACAAACCGCAGGTCTTCCATATTCCTGGGAAGTGGTTTCATCTTTGACCCTTGGGCTTGCTCTGTTTGGGTTTCAAGACTGCCTTCTGCATTCTTGCTCTGAAAAGCCAAAAGCTTGTGGATTCCGGTTGGCCTGGCTGCTTGCCCCAGCTTTTAATGCCTTTCCTGGCCAGGCAGAAATGATGTCCATGTAGTATCAATGAAACCACCTACCAGAGGAAGCGCTGTGAATGTCCACATGAACTTGGTGAGGTTAGAGCAGACGCTTCTTAGCAGATGCAGTAGGCTTGCCAAGCTCTCTCCGCTATGTCAGTACTAGTGCAAAGTGTGCATCACCATGTGCGTGAAACACGTTCCATCGCATCCTCACCACCTTGCTCCTTCTCACTTCCGTCGTGAAGAGCAGATGCTTAAATCTGGATCAGGCAGCTAGAGGCATGCCCTGATTTCTTCAGGTCTGCAAGATGCAGAATCTCTCTCTGAGCTGGGGGTGGCCAGTGCAGCACAGGCAGATGTCAGACACTTTTAGGGTGGAGCACTTGTGCTGTTTGTCTCCAAAATGCATTAGCCTGTCTCTGTCCATGGGTAAGTCCAACTCATATGTCAGGGGACAGTTTATCTCATGGAGTCTCTTCCTGGTCTAATAGAGGTACCAGCCTTGGTACACGGTCATGAAGAAATTTCCTTCTTTACCGGTGGTTGCAGCCATCTAGTAATGTGCATTGCTAAATACCCTGTTGTGGGTCTGTGGGTCTAGCTAACACTTTTGGCTCTCTCTTGGGTCCTCTCTCAATCTTCCTCTGCATTGATAGCAAGATCTAAAGGCAGTGCTTCTTACTCAGGCAGTGCCAAGCATGATGGGGCACCGCCTTCAAAGGTGAGCCTCTAGCCCACACCACAATTCCTAGTAATTAGGAGTAGGATGTTCTTGGGTCTTGCCAGTTCTGATTCTTACCCTAGAAACCATAAAACGCTCAGCAGAATATAATTGTGGCAATCATTTATGCTAGGCTTTCCTGTAGGAAGCTGGTGTGCAGTTTATTTCAGCCCAAGCCACCACATTCAAATTACTTTTTCTTAAGGAGGCGATTGAATCAACTGTTTCTCACGCTCCTGTTACAGTCATTCATAATTCTCTCGCAAAAGCGAAGGCTGAGCATTTCCAGTTTCTAGCACAGAGCATCTAGCTTCAGATCAAATCACTTTTAGAGCTAGATGCCCTGCCTTTTTCCTTTCAAACTTCTCCAGGGTTTCATGATTTTTATATCCCCAGAAACCAAAGTTATGGGTCAGGTCTAGTTACATCTCCAATAACTCATTTTCATTTCCTCTTTTCACACATGATCAAGAGGTTTAGCCCTCTTCATGACTGTCCCCTCCCACAGAAAAAACCCATGCGAGGAGTAGTGAGAGAGAAAGACTTCAAAAACAGGGTGAGTGACCTCATCATGTATCTACTGTAGAGACGTCAGTCTCCAAGAAATAGGAAAGGTCAGAGCTGTTTAGAGCAGGGGTTTTTACACAACACTGCTGAAAAACCCAGGCCAGGTCTGAAGAATTCATGCTATTCTCATCCCTTATCTCATCTTTTCCCCATATATTTGGAGACCCTTCACCCAGAGGAGTTACTCTGTGATTTTTAACATAGGTTACCATCCTGGAGCACCGGTCACGGTAACTTTCACCAGGCTTGGACTTTCCAAAAGAAAAATGGTGAAACAAACGACAGACATTTGCATGGAAAGAGTGCAAAATCTTTTTTTCCTTTCAAATGAAATACATTTTTTTCTTTTTCTTCCAGAGCTTCTCCCACCAAATGTATAATCAAATCCTGGAAGTTTTCATTGCACCACCTTAACAATTTCATTATTCAGACTAATTAGGCCAGATGGTCACTGGGCTTTGCACAGCGGATGGAAGAGAGGTGGACAAGCCTCCTCCATGGTGGGGTGGCAGGAAGGTTCAGGAGCTGAGTCCCAGGAGCCGTGGGAATTGGCGGGGGTTTGCCTAATGTCCCTGGGCGCAGATCCAGGTCACCCATACCCACACATGAGGCGGCGCCGGCCTGAAGTCTCTCTGAAGTCTCACTTTCCTTTAAAACCGTCACTCTACGAGTAAAATGGCTTACCTACAATCCCCACACAGATACAGGCACCGTTTAAATATAGCAAGCATTGATGTCTATCTGTAAATTACAAGGAAATAAATAAATCGAGGCGACATAAACCGCAAAAAGGAAGTTTGAAATCAGCCCGGAGCTGCGATAGGTTGGCTCTTGCCGAGGGACCCCGCCGAACCTTCACCATCCACTACTGCGGTGACACGGCCGCCGAACCCAGCCCGCCCGTCCCGGCTCCCCGGCACGCATACCCACGTACCGCCGCTCGCCCAGGGATCGGGCCCACATCTGGCGGTCTAGATAGACCCGTGCCGTGGGGGCACCCACCCGCCCACGCAAAAGCCGGTGGCGCCCCGGGCACCCGGGATCCCTGCCACAGGGAGGGGACGGCGCGGCATTTTCTGGAAACCGATGAGCTCATTTCTGGGAGGCGGCGGCGGTGGGTGCTTCAGTGTGTGTGTGGGGGGGTGTGTGTGCGAAGAGGATTAATGCAGGAAGTTGGGGGAAAAGGGTTTCTTTCTTTTATCTTTTTTTTTTTTTTTTTTTTTTAATAATCTGAAGCACAGTTTCTACGCTGCTTACCATCTACCATCCCTCTGCTTGCTAGGTGCAGGTATTTGGCAAGTTTTTTGCGCCTCGGCTTTATTTTTACGAAGGCTGATTTTTTTATTTTTTATTTTTAAAGTTTATATTAAAGCCAGAATCATTAAGTAAAACAGGAAGGTTTTGCTTGCATACAGCATGTGTGCACGCGTGCAGCTAGCAAGCCACCCGCACCCCTCTAAAATGAGGTTTTACGCATTTGGCCAGGTTCATTCCCATGTGAATGAGGAAACGGGTGCTAATGATGCCCTAGAAGTTTTATGAAAATAGTGGGCTGGGGAGAGGAGAGGAAGAAAGATCAAGTGAGAACATGCGAATGGGTGTCTGCTGCAGGCTCTCGACACTTAAGGCACTTAATTTTTTAGAGTCCACCTGGGGAGGAGTGTCCATCGATGCCTTCTGCCTTATTGAACCCTGCAGACAGCACTGTAGGACACGGGCAGCTAATTGTGCTGCTCCAAAACTCCATCTTTCCTGCAAGATCTTATGGAAAACAAACCGCACACTCCAAGGGCCCTGACAAACCCATTTCTCCTCCTTCCACATGCTTGGTGCTCACAGGATGAAGCCTGTAGCTCTGGTACCGACAACCCCTTCCCTGGCCACCAGCTTGGGGAGGCAGGCTCGACTTCTGGCAGGGAAAGGTGATTGTTTGTGTGCAACCTCTCTGTCCAGCCCCTCCTTCCAGCCTCTCCGGAACACCCCTGTGGATGGGTTAGTACTGAAATTAGTCTGGCAGGATGCAAGGATTCTCAGCCTTGCTCTTTACCAGACCGGCCAAATTGCATCTTCCCCTGACAAAACTCTCCATCTTCGGTGGGTGAGGCAGAGCAGAGTGGCTGCAAACATGTGGCTGCAAGGAGGAGGACAGCTGGTTGAGGACGGTTCAGCTGCTAGGTTTAGCTGGGGACCATGAGGGCCATTTACCATGTGCTGCTAAGGTGAATTAGCCTTGCCTTTCACAAGGGAAGGGGACAGCAGGCCTGGAGTGGAGAAGTGGGTTTTGGCCAGGAGGAGAAGTCAGCTATTTCTCAGAAATAAGGCAGCACTGCGGACGTGGGAAGCAGGGAAGGCATGAAAAAAAACAATAATCAATGCATAATGACAGATATTCCCCCTGCCATCTTCCCCCCACCAATAAAAAAAAAAAGGAAGAGAGAAGCTAAAACTGGTTGGAAAAAGATGAAGACAGGTATGAGCTGCTGCTTGTGGCTGCCCAGGGAAGGTTGGGGGGGGAAACAAGAGCCGTGACGGGGTCAGGAAGACGTCTGCAAGGGGTGAGGGAGGGACACATAAGGGAGCAAGCCAGGACCACCTGAATACCAGCCCAGGGGAGGATGAAGGAGGGGACGGGGATTGAAAGGGCTCCCCAAGGGGCAGCGATGGCCTTGGTCATGGGGGAAGGCCGCAGTAGGGCTGCTAAATGGAGGTGTAAGTGGAGGGTGAGGGTGAGTTTGAGGAATACAATGCGACAGGTCATGCTTAGAATAGGGGAGGAAGCTTGAGGAAGAGGTTGGAGGGAGGGAAGGGGCAGAAGAAGGCAAGGCAAGAGGGATGTTGCAGCCACTGATGCTCTGGTAAGCAGGAGGAAGGGAGGCCAGGGACGAGGAAGAGAATGGAGGATGGTGATGGTCAGAAATAAGGAGCTGGTTGTGTTTAGAGGAGTCGGTGCTGTGTGGCTAGGTCTAGAGGAGCTGGAGGAGAGGGCTATTGAGGGGCCTTGCAAGGAGGCTTTCAGCCACACAGGGAGAATGGGAAAAGCGGGTCTTAAACTGGGATAGAGCTAACTGGAATGGATCCAGTGCTAGAGAGAGAGAGAAAAGTAGGAGAATCCAAGCTGTTGGAGATGTCCTGAAGGAACTTAGCAGTACAGAGGGGCAAGGGGAGGCTGAAAACAGCAGTGAAGCCACGGCCAATGATACAGTTGAGGTCACAGCAAGGCCAGGCAGAGAGGCAAGAAGATGATGCGGAGGGAGAGAAGAAGGTGGCCATAGAGAAGGAACTGAGAGCCCAGAGATCAGATAAGGAGCGGTGCATAGCCTGAAGAATGTTTTTAAGAGGAGTGAAAGTTAACAAGTGGTCCTAATGTGGTGAAGCCTTAGTGAAAGTGGGATGTTGAATAATTCCTCGGTTCCTCAACGAAGTCAAGTGAAGCTTCCTTGGCTTCAGGTAAGCATCTTCCCACAGCCACCCACATACCTACGTGCTCCTGCTCCTGCACAGCTCTCCCCAGCTGCATGTTTAGAGGGAAAAAGCAAAAGGTATTTTGGAACAAAGACAGCAATTCCCTCTCAGGTCACTGGGGAATCTCGTCAAGACAGCAAAGAGTTTAATGGGCCAGGAAGGCTGATTTTACGTAGTGAGTAGTTCAATTAACCATTAAGTCTATTGCCAATGACTCAAAGGTACCAGCTGCCATTTCTAGTCAACACAGAATTACAGAATGGTAGGGGCTGCAAGGGATCACCTAGTCCAGCCCCGCTGCCAAAAGAAGTTCACCTAGAGCAGGTTGGACAGGAACGTGTCCAGGCGGGTTTTGAATGTCTCCAGAGAAGGAGACTCCACAACCTCTCTGAGCAGCCTCTTCCAGTGCTCCGTCACCCTCAAAGAAAAGAAATTTTTCCTTATGTTCAGATGGAATTTCCTGTGTTCCAGTTTGTGCCCATTGCCTCTTGTCCTGTCACTGGACACCACTAAAAAGAGCCTCGCCCCATCCTCCTGACACCCACCCTTTAGATGTTTATAAGCATTGATGAGATTCCCTCTCACTCTTCTCCAGGCTAAACAGAGCCAGGTCTCACAGCCTTTCTACTTCTTTTCTGGGAAATGCCACCCCCTTGGACTGGCAGTGCCATGACAGTGCTCCCAGCATCAGGCAGTGCTGTGAGCCGCATGGTTGCAAGAAAGCGTCTGTGCCCAACATGCACGGGATTGCTTTGAATTTGCCTGCATTCCCATGAGCAGGCAGCCAACCCCACACATTGAGTGCCTCCACCTCCAGGCTGGGCCCTTTGCAACCACTCTGTGGGCTGAGCTGGAATCACCTCTCCTCCGACCCATGGGCAGAGGGGAGAGGCCAAATGCATGGGCTGAGGGCCATCTACACGATGCTTGAGAAGGATTCACATTGACAGCAGTGCCTGTAAATCCTCTCCAAGCTCACAACCCCTGTGTTTTACGTCTTGTACAGACATGGTGCAAGGGTCTCTGCCTGGCAAGGGGCAAGGTTATCCTGCCCTCAGTGTGTGCCAGGAAATGCTTGGAAAGATTTGCCAAGGGGCAGATAAAAGTTTATGGTAGGTCCAGAGTAAATCCATGATTACTAAAGGCTATCCGAAGTCATCCTTCCACCCCTGAAACAGTCTTGTGTTTATTTGTGAGAACTTATTTAGACCTGCTTTTAAACGTGCTGGAAGCAGGTGAGTTTTAAGATAGACACACAAAGAAAACGTGCCATTTATCACTTCTTATGCTGATGACTAAAGCAAGGGTTTTCTTTTCTTTCTAAGGAATATTGTGAGCTGTGTTCAATCGTGTTAATGACAGCAGTAACAACAACAACAATAAGTATTATTTTAGTGGAAAGTGAGGTGTTGGTGAAATGTTTATAGTCTGAGAAGCTGTAGTGGTCCAGGGCTGGGGGGGGAGGCTCAAAATCCCAATTCCACTGACTTTGTGGCCTGAGATTTCACCCCAGACAGTAAAGTCTGAGTTTTTTTAAAAAACAGAGATGACTTCAGTTATTTGGGAGTGGGTCTGTGGTGTTACCTGTCTGCCGAGGACATCCCATGAACCTCACGGCCGCCTGTGTTTTGATGGCCAATTCGGAACTGAAGCGAGTGATGGGGTGGAAATAATTATCTCACCGTCTGATTTAGTCGCTCCGGCAAGGTGTTTGCAGAACGTAGCTGCTTTGTATAGGATAACAAAAAAGCAATGGGCTGGCTAATTCAATTAAAAGCGAATAGCTACCGTCTAGGCACTGACAGCATGTGGGAGGAAGTGGTGGTGTTTCCACTGTGACTGGCAGTGAGCGACTCGCAAAAACAAAGTGGTTTGAGGAACGCTTGCGTGTTAATGGCATTTCCCTGTTCTGTTTGTCAAGCAAAGGTGGGAATATAGAGTCAGAATTTACTTGAATCGGTTCTTTTACAAGAAAAGGTGAGGGGGGCCTCCATGGGAGCGACGCTGAACTGCCGGGGTGTACAGGCAGCGCCCCGCGCTTGCCTGCAAAACGCCCGCCCGTGCGGCAGGTACTCACACAAAGTGGGTGAAACAGAAAAAAAAAAAACAAAACCCAAACCCCAAAATATCGTTGTGTGCAGGGTCGGCTGGAGATGGCGGTTTGTCTGATCGAATGCTGAGTTGCCCTTGTTCTCTTTTTCTGTGCCGCGGCAGGGTTCCCACTGCCTGCTGCCAACTGGCATCGGGTACCTAGAAAAAGGCTGCCCCTGGCATGGATGATTCAATTCAGCTTTGTGGCATTTGTAGGCCCACGTTGCAGCCACGGGCTCAGCAGCCTGGCTGTGGCGTTGGACTGGAGTGTTTCCAGAAATGAATCAGACTCTCTGCCTGATGGCCATATCGGACCCGACAACCCGACAGCCTGTAATAGCATCTTCCTCCCTCTCTGCCTGGGTGTGTGTGTGTGTTCATCTTTCCCTCGTTATTAAGCTAAAAAGGCCACCTGTAATGGTGTTTGGCATTCTGCTGGGCAGCCCATAGGATGTTAACCCCCCTTCTGGCCACCTCAGATGACTTTGCATGAGGAGAAAATATTTCTTTAGGAAAACTCACTTTAAGAGAAAATTTGCCCATAAATAATTAATTCCAGCCTTTCTGTGGCTTAACCTTTCAGTCAGCATCTCGGGGGAGAGAGAGAACCGAGGGGCAGCCCAGAGAGGGGCAGTTCCTGGGTGGGAGGGTGGCAGCGAGCACTTCTGGCAGCTCTTGCCCATCAAGGAGGGCATTTCATATTCCCAGTGTGCCCCCCAACTAGGGCCTGGCTCCCTTCTTCTCCAGCCAGGAGGCAGCCTGGCGGGTACCTTTGGTTTGGCAGGAGCCTGGTTCGATGATGCATGGGGTTACGTGAGACGATGCGGTGATGGAAGGGAGCGTGATTTGCATGGAAGGGAGCACCAGATGAAGGGGAACGTGATGTGCATGGAAGGGACCACCAGACAGCAGCCTCAAGACTGAGCCCTCCTCACCGCTTACAGCGAGGGGTGGTGCAAATGATGGGCAAAAAACCTCCCCCTGCCCTGCTTTTACAAGGGAGGTCCCCGTGGAAGCAGCACAGGAGGGTGTCGGGGATGTATCTGCCTCTGCTACACCTCTGCAGAGAACCAAGTACGTGTGTGCAGGGGAGGGGGCAGGAGCTTCTTGGCACAGAAATTTGGCCTGTGTTTGATGAGGCACCAGCTGACAAGTACGTGGTGCCTCTTGCACTGGAGCAGGGATTCCTCCGCAGCTCTGAGCTCCTACGTGCAGCTCTTACCCTAGTTTGAAAGCTACCAGCCCTGACAGGTACCAAACTCCTTGCTGTAGGTCAAGCTCAGCCTTATAATAGGCCTCTTTTCTCCTCAAACATGTAACAAAAATAAAATAAATACGTAGGTTCTTCCCGTCCCACCCCAGCTAATATATTTTGGCAATTTAAACATAGAGAGGACTTACCTCCGTCATTTCAAAGATGACTACAGTGGCGTAAATCTGGAAAAGCGCAGGCTTGAACTGGCATTACCTCTGGCCTCCTCTCCCCCCATCCTGATCTTCCCCTGTTGGTTTTGGTGTTTTTTTTAGTCTGGTCTGCATCTTGCTTCAAATTAGACTACAAACTCTTTGGCACAGTGTGTGTGCATTTCTTTATCACTAAGAATGATGCAATGAAGCAACAGGCCCATCTGGGAGCTATGTGTGGTGCCACACTACAAGGATATTCACACCGGGAGAAGGCACCAGGGTGTGTGTAACAAATGCAGTCAAGACCTAAAATTGCTATCGCATAATCTGCTGCAAAATGACCAGTCACACACTTGGTGGCAAACTGTAGAGCACAGCCCTCCTGGGCTTGCTGGGTGTCTTGGAAGACAGAGCCTGCAAGTGTGTCCTGCGACACCCTCTGCCACCAGCTGCAGGGGCATCCTTGGGAAAACGGTGAGAGGAGAGGGAGAGAGTCTCCTGCGCAATCAGAGATGCCTCGATACCACTGAAATGAGTGTCCAAATCATATAATCATAAAATGGTTTAGGTTGGAATGGACCTTAAAGATCATCTATTTCCAACATTCCCTGCAATGGGCAGGGACACCTCCCACTAGACCAGGCTGCTCAAAGCCCCATCCAGCCTGGCCTTGAACACTTCCAAGGATGGGGCATCCACAGCTTCTCTGGGCAACCTCTTCCAGTGTCTCACCATCCTCATAGTGAAAAATTTATTCCAAATATCTAATCTAAATCTACCCTCTTCCAGTTTGAAGCCACTACCCCTTGTCCTATCACTACATGTTCTTGTAAAAAGTCCCTCTCCAGCTTTCTTATAGGCCCCCTTTAGGTACTGGAAGGCCGCTATAAGGTCTCCCTGGCGCCTTCTCTTCTCTTCTCTTCTCTTCTCTTCCTCTTCTCTTCTCTTCTCTTCTCTTCTCTTCTCTTCTCTTCTCTTCTCTTCTCTTCTCTTCTCTTCTCTTCTCTTCTCTTCTCTTCTCCAGGTTGAACAATGCCAGCTCTCTCAGCCTGTCTTTATAGAAGAGGTGCCCCTGCCCTCTGATCATCTTCGTGGCCTTCCCCTGGACCCTCTCCAACAGGTCCATGTCCTTCTAGTGCTGAGGAATCCAAAGCCGGATGCAGTACTCCAGTTGCAGTCTCACCAGAGCAGAGGCGGAGAAATCCCTTGAGGTGATTTCATATTAAAATAATCATAACCCAAGGATATGCCCAAAGCAAAGTTAGCAAGAGCATGGCCATGGGATGTACATGACCCTACTGCACAGCTCCAGCTGCTCCAGGGCTTTTCAGTCCTGTGCTCTCAAACCATGTCCATAGCTGATGGTATGGGACGTTTGTGTTGGCTGAAGTGGTTTTCATTCCCACCCCTGGGAAGGGCAGCTGCTGCCACTCAGTAATGGGGCTTGCATGAGCTGGGCATCACTGGGGAGGGATGAGGATGCTTCACCTCCAGGCAAAACCCTTGCAGCAGTTGTGAACCGGTTGTACAGAGAGAGCAGCTACTTGACCACATTTGCTTACGTAAAACAACAGTTCCTTCTCTTCTGTGGTTGGCATCAGGAACTTCACACCAGTGATTTTTTTCAAGAAAAAGTGGTTGCTTGCTCTTACCCGGTTTGAATGGGGCTACCTCCCGCTCTCCCTTCCCTCCACACCCACCGTTTTTTTTTATTCTCACTTACTGCTTCTGCCTCTTTGTAATCCATCACTACTGGCTGAATCGGGATGGGGCTCGGGCAGGGAGGCAGGCAAGGTGGCTTCCTGGCATTCATTTTTTTGCAGCAGTTGCATTGTCACTGCCTGTGCTGGTTTGGCTTTGGGTCGCATCTCACAGATAGGAAAACAAACTCCTTGGCATTTGCGTGGCCCTACACCATGTTAAACCCCTCTCTGGCCCCACGGGATGTGGAAAGCCCTTGTTCTGGGCAATGGGAACATCCCTGGCCCCACTGTCCCCAGCACCTCATAGCTCCATGCCCAGAGCCATGCTCATAGCAGCATCATCATTCTTGGGAATTGAGCTGCATCCCTCGTGGGAGAGTGTTTTGGGAGTTTCTTTCTTGTTTTGTTGTTTTGGGTTGGGTTTTTTTTTCCCACTGCCGTCACAGGTCTGTCTGCTTTGCCTCTGCCTGTCAATAAGTTGGGGCTGCTGGACAATAAGAATTCTGTTTTGCAGAAGCAGCAGTGAGTTTTGTGACATTTGGGGTTTGGGCTTTTGTTTTTGTTTTTTTAATTCAGTGAGGGGTGGGGGGAAAGCAAAATTTCATTAAGATTTTTCCTGGGGAAAGAAACCTCCAACAAACAAGGGAAAATAAAATAAATGAAGAAAACAAAATCAAAGAGCAGCCACTCAAGATCTTGGACAGTACTCCACACAAGCAGGGAAGGTGGAAATCAGGAGGTGCGTGCTGGCTCAGACCAGTCTTCCCAGTCACCTGCCCGCTCTGGTGTGGACGGTGTGCATTGGTGCAGGTGGGTCAGCAGAGGCATCGGGATACTCGGACACCTCCGTGCCTGGAGAAAGGCTGCCTGTGGCCAAGGCTGAGCCAGAAGGGTTGGAATTTGATGGAGGAGAGGCTCAGTGGTGGGGAGGACACCCCTTCACCTTTACAAAGAGCAGTGATTTCAGGGCTCAGCCCTGCAGGCATCATCCCTGAGGGACGGTGCCCTGTGGGTGCCCGGAGGGAAGCCCAGCCTGGGGGAAAACCTCCCCGGGAGCTGGGGTTGGTCCTGCGTGACTCAGCAGGAGGGTGGTTCGGGGCAGAGGCTGCAGGGAAAACCATGTCTTGCAAGCCAGCGTCTCCCGGCAGCCCTGCAGCAGCGTGCATGGCAGCACAGGGGGGGGCTGAGCTGGCTGAGGGCTTGTGCATGCATCACCCGGCTTCTTCTAAAAACAGAAGACTTACTCAGAAGGAGAGTCGGGGTGCCATTCGCCTTCACTCCGGCTCTTTTATATATAGTCCCCATTTCTCATGATTTTACTTCAGCAGTTACTATATGAATCGCAGCTCAGGGGCGGTGGGGAGGGGGAAGGGAGGGAGGATCAGTNNNNAAGGGAGGGAGGATAACTGCGCGCTGCCGGCCAAGCTGGAGCTGCTGGTTTGCTGCGGGATGTGGGGAGTTCCCTCTGCAGGGGCCGTGTCAGGGAGCAGCCTTCACCCTCCCCACAATTGTTGGTGTGGGTGTGTGTGGGGCTAATGTTAACTTAAATGAAACCTGTGTCTCTTCTTTTTCTCCAGGGATAGACCATTAGCGTTTCCATTAATGTTTTCCTTCCTGTTGTTGTTTTTCTTCTTCCTATTTTTTTTTAAATTTTTTTTTTTTAAGCAGCATAGCCGAGCTGCAAAACTAAGAAAGAGCTTTGTTTCCCCGCAGTGTAGGACGATGCAGAGCTTTTGTGATGGGCACTTGGATTAGCCTCCAGCCTTTTCAAGGGAGGTGCCCAATGCCACCTCCAAGAAGCACGTTCGCTCAAAACCCACACTCAAAGGGAAGGAAAGAGAGTAATGGTGGTTTGACCTTACCTTCAGACACCTTGACGTTGGAGGCGGCAATAGGCTGCTTTCAGTTTGTCTGCAGCTCAGAAGATCCCCAGACCCATCAGCCAAATGTCTCAAGGAACCACAGCGTTCCCCGTTGCCCTTTCCCCATCACGCCTCACCATGATGTAAGTCGGAGCTGCATTGACTTCATGGATTCCCAAGCCGATGAATCAAGGCCTCTGCTTATGACAGCAATTCAAAACGCACATAAATAGGAGGTCAGTTTCTTTCTCTTTTGGCTTTTCTACAAAGCTATGGCAATGTAAACAGAGATTCATAACAACCAGAAGAGAGATCACTGCAGCAGCCTGAAGTAGTTTTCCTAAAAAAGTTTCACATAGGCATGAGTCTTCGGCCCACATTGTTATAAGCAGAGATAAACAGAAACAGCTCTTTTTAGACACTGAGGCTGCTCTACTCAGAGTTAGGGAATTTAAAAGTGAGGGGCATCTTTCCATACTGATCACTTTAAAGAATTGACCTGATTATAGTGTAACTTCTGAAAAAGCAGCACATTTCAGGAAATATTTTTACACTGAAAGGGTTATTAAACATTGGAATAGGCTGCCCAGGGAGGTGGTGGATTCCCCATCCCTGGAGGTGTTTAAGAAAAGGGTAGATGAGGTACTTAAGGACATGGTTTAGAAGGGGTTTTTGTCAGGGCAGGTTAATGGTTGGACTTGATGATCTTAAAGGTCCCTTCCAACCTCACCGATTCTATGATTCTATGATCTCTGTCTGAAATTTCCTCTTTCAATTAATGAAAGCTGTGCACAATCAGAGCACACACATATGCAAACATACACACAAATCAGGTCATCTTCATATCAAAATCAAAATAGAATCAAATACCCAAACCCAACACAAACGCTCAAAAACCTCAGAGCTTTGACTTCACTTTCAGCGAAGCTGAGACTTGAGAACTGTCAAACAAGAACTTTCAGGCATTTGGGTGCTCAGTTTTTATTAACGCTCTCCTCTGCTTTACTGTCTAGACACCAAACCAAAATGAGGTTACCAGGTGCAGTAGCATCTAATAAGGGACATTTCTTGTCCTCGGAATTTTCCTGTCAATTCAATGGGGCAAGTGGCTGGAGAATGGAAGCATTACTATCTAGATCCCTCCTCCACTGCCACCTTTGAAAAAATGATACAAAGAGAGGGTTGATAAACAAAAAGATCAAGGTTTTGATAATTAAAAAAAAAAAAGAAAAAGAAAAAAAACCCACGACTTAACACATGGACAGCATTTTTTGAATGGAGTCATGCACCTAGAAGTCCTGGAAATCGCACCAAGGTCCCTTTGCAGTCTTAGGCAGTGGACCTGCTTCTTCCCCAGGTATTCAGGGCTGCTGTAACCATCCCTCCAGGTGTCCAGCCCCAGGCAGGCACAGTAGGAAGGCTTCCTAACTCCTCCTCATGAGCTCACAGCCTTAGCCATCACCCTTGCCTGGACAGTGCTGTCCTAGTTGGTGGTGAAGGGAGCATTTCCAGGAGCTGGTCCTGCTGCTGCTCCCTACTTGTCCGTGCTCACTGGCAGCTGAGAAAGGAAGGATCAGGCACACACACAGCTGCAGGCAGGGCTGGTGGGACGCTTTTCTGGCCCTACATTGACCGTCAAGGTCTCAACAAAGCCTACAGAGATGCAGGGTTGGTGAGGGGCTTGTGGGGCCAGTTTACAACCTGGGTATTTCACATGGGCTGTGAGGCTGGACCGATGGTGGGATGGCATCTAGCAGTTTTGTGGTGGCAGTGACGGGTAGGTGCAGGCTTAAGGTTGCTTTAGAAGTTGCTTTTGAATGATCAGAGCAACTTGCAACTGATCACAGGGGAAAACCAGTAGCTAAGCTGTGAATTAAAGCAAGCTCTCTTGCATCCTTTCAGTGCCATGAGGGATGTTTCTCCACCACATCTTAGAATCACAAAATCACCGTTAAGCTCATCAAGTCCAGCCATTAACCTAACACCTTCAAGTCCACCATTAAACTATGTCCCTAAGTGGCACATGTACATGACTGAAAGACCTCCCAGAACAGTGACTCAACTGCTTCCCTGGGCAGCCTGTTCCAGTGCTTGGTAACCCTTTCAGTGAAGAATTTTTTCCTAATAGCCAGTCTAAACCTCCCCTGGCACAGTTTAAGGCTGTTTCCTCTTGTCCTATCAATTGTTACTTGGGAGAAGAGACCAACCCCCCACCTCTCTACAACCTCTTTTCAGGTAGTTGTAGAGAGCGATAAGGGCTCCCCTCAGCCTCCTTTTCTCCAGGCTAAGTAACCCAAGTTCCCTCAGTTGTTCCTCATAAGACTCTAGACCCTTCATCAGCTTCATTGCCCTTCTCTGGACATGTTCCACCACCTCAATGTCTTTCCTGTGGGTCACCTTCTCATAGAAGGAGATGGGGGTTAGTCAAGCAGGACCTACTTCTCATAAACCCATGCTGACTGGGCCTGATAGCCTGGTTGTCCTGTAAATGCTGCATGATGACACTCAAGCTGACCTTCTCCATGGCCTTCCCAGGCACCAAGGTCAGACTGACTGGCCTGCAGTTCCCTGGATCCTCCTTCCGGCCCTTCTTGTAGGTGAGTGTCACATTTGCTAACCTCCAGTCAGATGGGATCTCCCCAGTTAGCCAGGACTGCTGATTAATGATGGAAAGTGGCTTGGTGAGAACTTCCATCAGCTCCCTCAGTACCCTTGGGTGGATCCCATCCAGCCCCATAGACTTGTGTGTGTCTAAGTGGTGTAGCAGGTCACTAACCATTTCCAAAATTGAGAGATGGGCCCATAGGGAAGGACCTGGATGGTGGTGGTGATGAAAACAGACCTATCAAAAGTAAAACCAACCAGCCCAAAACCCCAACAACCCATTTTTATGAGCAATTGCATCCATTATCCTAAATAAGAAGGAAATCCCAGAATTTTGGAGAAGGGTTAGAGCTGACTGGAGGGATTACTTACCATCTTCTCCTGCTGGCAGGTACCTCAATGAGTGCAAAACAAGACAAAAAGAGCTGAAGAATGCAATGGTAGCACATGAAACATCTCTCTGACAAGCTAGGAAAGAAGAGCAGAGATAAGGGACGGTTTTGGCACAAGTCTCAGTGTAGAGAAAGGCCTCACAGCCTCTGATTCAGGGCTGCCGGTCAGCACTGTGGTTCTGTCTGAAGTGGTGGGTGTTCAGCTTGTCTGAAAGTCAACCCTCTATTTACAAACCCACTCACCATTTACAAGCCCAGTTATTCAGACTGTTGATGAAAGTGCCTTGCCCTGAACTCTCATAGGAAGTCTCTTTAATCACAAAAGTTTCAGATTGCTTATTTTTTTTTTTTATTTTGCACTTCATGTACAATAATATGCAGACAGAGGAGAAAATTATGAAGGCAACATAGTGAAAAGAAATATTGGCACTGGACTTGCCTGTGTGGTGGTTGTGTGCCTGGGTATGTGGTTCCTTTAGCTTAAGGAGGCAGAATTGGAAAGGAGAGCAAACTCAAGCAACAAGATGTGATTACATTATATTGGACCCTTTTGCTGTAGCCTGCTGCTTCAGCTCCTAGAGAAACTCTGAGTTGCTGCCCTCACGATTAGTTCTCATCCAGAATGTCACAGAATCATAGGGTTGGAAGGGACCTCTGGAGATCATCTAGTCCAACCCCCCTGCCAGAGCAGGGCCACCTTAGAGCAGGTTGCACAGGAACGCGTCCAGGCGGGTTTTGAATGTCTCCAGAGACGGAGACTCCACCACCTCCCTGGGCAGCTTGTTCCAGTGCTCTGCCACCCTCAAGGGAAAGAAGTTCCTCCTTGTGTTTAGGTGGAACTTCCTGTGCTCAAGTTTGTGCCC
>VXBO01006262.1:24353-39700 GCA_013400135.1 Rhinoptilus africanus | reverse complement strand
TCCCCTCATCCAGGTCATTGATGAATATATTGAAGAGCACTGGGCCCAGTCCCGACCCCTGGGGAACACCGCTCATCACTGACCTCCAACTAGACTCCGTGCCCCTAATCACGACCCTCTGACCTCTATCTTTCAAACAGTTTTCTATCCACCTCACTGTCCATTCATCTAAACATGTCCCCTGTATGCTCCAGGCACTTGCTCTTCCACTGCTCTTTGGCTCCTCCTGGATATCGTTCCCTCTCCTTTATATCCTGCCCATGTTTCTCTCTGCTGTTGGTCCCAGGCTCCTTTGGGCTCAATCTCATACTCCCCACTCCCAATCCCAGGAAGCTGGTGAGAGGAGTGCCTCACGGCCATTTCCCTCACTGGTTTCCACTTTCCCTTCCCTGTCCCATTACCACCAACTCTAAGGCACAATTTCTCCCTCTGTCTTTCATCCCAAGTCTAACCCCAAGCCACCTCTGCCCTCCCCTCTGCCGCCAGCTCCTTCTGCTTTGCCACCGGCAGTGCCAGAGCTCAGACTGCTGCTGCCTGGCACCATCAGGGCTCACGGTGGTGAGACCTTCCTCTTGGGTCAGACCCCAACAAACCTCATCCCCTGGGCTGCAGCACTAAGTTTCATGCAGGGGGGGCTCAGATGCAGAGGTTGGGGGACTCACAGAGAGCTGTGAGACTGGAATAAAGCTCGGGAGGTTTTTTTTTAGCTATCCAGCTTTAATGAGCACTTGTGAGCAAGGTGATTTATCTCTTTGAAGGCTTGTAACGTGGCAAAATTTGGATGGAGGTTTTTTTTATTTGCAGGCAAGTGGCACATTCCTGACACACAAGACACAATTCTGCCACATTTCAAGTCCTTTTTCCAAAACCCGAGGGCATGAAGAAAAGGTCACCAAATTTCTTGAAGCATGTTGGGGAAAAAAAGAGAACATTTTTCTTCCAGCCAAATGATCAGCAACCACTTAAAATTTCCAGAGAAAATATACTGGGGCAGACTCCAACCTGGGATATTTTAGCCGAAACAGCTGTCATTTGACAAAATTACAAGTGGCTGTAATTAGGAAGCAACAAACAACTGGTGGATTTGCTCGTGCCCCATTAAAATATGCTTTTTACATTTTTCAAAGAACGAAAGCTGCTGTGCATGTGTATTTGCTATGGTTGGGAAGAAGCAGCGCTCCATTTTTCTCCCCCCCACCCCAACCACCTCATTTTTTCTGAATGAAAGTGTTCTACAAATGAAAAACGAGGTTTCCTGAAATGAAGGGATGCCTTTTATTCTGAGCTGGCTTCCATGAAATGTATTTGACAGCCTCCCATTCTTACCTCTGAACTTGCTGCAGGGTGACAAGTGACCGTCCCCTCTGGGTTGGCTTGGCCGAGTGAGCAGCTGGGCTGGGCAGAGTCCCATGGACCTGGTGGGGCATGTGAGGAGGTTTTGGGCAGTCCCAGGAAAAGGCTTGCCATGGTCTTCATTGCCTGCCCCCACATTCAGAGTCCAACCCCACATCTCTCCTTCTCCTCCCTGGGGACCATGGAGCACCCGGGGGGGGCACAGGCTGCAGGGGGGCTGCTTCCCCATCACACCACGGCGGTTACAATCCCAGCCAACACACTGTCCTGCTGACAACCCAAGAAAAGGCCTGGCTGCCTCGGCAGTGTCACCAGCCCCACTTGGGCACCAAAGGGATCAGTTTCCCTGGGCTGGAGCAGGGAAGATGTCCCTGGACCTCTCACCAGGGATGACCTGCATTTGCCCTGGGGTCTGCTGTCTGACTTGTTCTCCCTCACGCTTTCTGACTCATCTCCGTCCCTTTCCTCCAGGTCTTTTCTCTTTCTCTTTCTTTTCAATAACCTCCCTTTGTGTCCTGGTCCCTCTGTCCCCCTTCATTGCTACTGCTTGTAGCCCTGCCGGGAGGGGTGGGAAGCGGTAAGGATGTGCAACAAGTCCTGTCCCCGTGGAATGAGAAAGCACAAGCACCTCCAGAAATGCAGCCTGACCCATACGGCACCCATGGGCAAGTAACAGTGAGACGAAGCATCAGGCGTGTGTTGGAGACTGTGGGCCAAGGCCACCGCCACTTTATCTGGGACGAGCTGATGCACCCTGGTACGCTTAGCTGTACTCGGTCATACCATCATCATCAAAACTCTTCCCCACAAGGAAAACGCGGTGCAATTGCATGTGATAAACTCTTACAGGCAGCTCTTTGCATAGGTTAGGATAATAGTCCAAATGGCACGCGAGCACAGGAGCAAAAATGTGTAGCTGTTCACTCTCTAACGTTAGCCTGTGGAGTCACTGCCACAAAGTATAGTTCAGCAGATAAATGAAAAGCCCGGTAAGTCAACCCCTTTCCCTTTGGCCATAGCTCTGCTGGGAAAATCACAGCAGCGCAGCAGAGGAAAAACCATCTCTGTGCGATCTTGTGCAGACATTAAGAACTGCAAGGATGCTGCAGTGAAATCTTCCAGCAGGTAGGCAGGAAGGACAGGCTATGGCTCATAAAGCTGGAGCTCTTACTCCTCCTCACACTCAGGAAAGCATCATCTTTTTAGAGCAGTCCTGCCCTGAGTTTTCATCCTGCGGGGCAAACATAGACGCAAAAGGGTGTGTTTGTGTCTGTGAACAGGGGTAGATCTACCAGGGGCCAGGTCTGAGGAGACTGAGCCTTTGTTCACCCCAAACTACCTCCCGCCAGTGCCGCTGCCACTGCACAGCCTCTTCTTTCCCAGGGTCAAACCAGCACAATTTCTTATGTCACATAACAGGTTTCATAAAACAGATTCCCTTTTGCCAGAGAGAAAATCTTTGTTACGCTGAAGTTAAGATTGAAATAATATATTGGTGAGACGTGCAAATTTTAAAAAAAGGAAAAAGACATTGCCACTACAAAACCCCCCTCAAGTAACATCCCTCTCCAATAAATAAAATACATAAATAACCCCTTCTCAATAAAAGTCCAAGCAAACCAAACCAAACACAAAACAAAAGAAACACAAAACCCAAACGGACCGACCATCCTCAAAACTCTGACAAAAGGACAGCAATTGGGTTTCAGGGGAACATGGTGAATTGAGCAGATGAAAGCCCAAACAGAGTGCAGATATGGGAAGCGGGAAAAAAGCAAACAAAAAAACCAAGATGAAGAACAGAAGGAAATAAATGCCTGGGGCATCATTCCAAAAAAGCCTAACATTTTGTGGTGTGGCAAGTCACTTCAGATGATGCTCCACCAGCCCCATGCGGCTTTGTTCCCCTCCCCGCTCTCTGCAGGGCGATGAAAGCACAGGAAGGATGTTCGATGGCAGATTGGCCATCAGCCACTTTCAAAGGGGAGTCATTTAGTGAGATTCACTCATACTTGTATGAGCTGAAAGAAAAAAAAAATGAACAACATTGGTAAAGCAACCAGACTGATCTTGCAAACCCACTTCATCTTGGACCCGTCTGATGGGAAAAACACTCTGTTATAGAGAATGTAACATTACGAATACTGATAACACCTCCCAGCAAGCCTCAAACACCTATTTCCAGATGAGTGTTTACCACCACGTGGTTGGTCAGGGCTGACCATATTGTGTAAAAGTCTGATTATGACAGCCCTAGAGTTGTATTGTTTTTACTTTTCTTTAAATATAGGCATGTATGGGGTGGGGGGAGGAGGTGGGGGGGCTCTTGAGTTCTGTAGCACACCAGAGGTCTCATGCTTAGACCAAAATCTGTGAGCTGTTCAACCCAAGGTGGCCAACCTGATATAAAAGGCTCCCCAGAAAGGCTGGAAAATTTTTAACTGTAAATATTTATCACCTGTTATCCTTGGTAAAAGCTACCTAGTCAGACTTGAGGTTGTAAGAGATAGAGATGACCCACAGTATTTCTTCAGTGATATGCTGCTACCAGAAAAGTCGAGAATGCTTTTGAAGCCTGGATAATTTTTCATTCATGAGAACAGTGGGGTTTTTTGTTTGGTTGGTTTTGGGGCTCTTTTTTCTTTCTTTTTTTTCTTTTTA
Organism: Rhinoptilus africanus; assembly: GCA_013400135.1. NCBI lineage: Eukaryota > Metazoa > Chordata > Aves > Charadriiformes > Glareolidae > Rhinoptilus > Rhinoptilus africanus. The sequence goes on along the minus strand of VXBO01006262.1, from coordinate 35,686 downwards.
AACCCATCTCCCAGATAAAACTTGACACAATTCACCACTGGCAGGAAACCTTGGAGGGTGCGGTCTGCTGGGTAGAGCAGAGGCCCAGGGCTTTGCACATCTCACTTCCATCCCTGCCGCTGGCACTGCACCACAGGCTGGCGGGGGGTGAGTCACCTCCCGGCTCCGCACCTCCTGGAGAGACCGTGGCATACCTGGTGGGACAGCTCTGCTATTTAAGCTATCTAGCGCCAGGCACGTGATTTTGGGATGACCGAAGCTGATGGGCGGTGTCCTTTGGCTTTCACAGGTTCTGGTGTTCATTGCCAGAAAAACGCTTCCAGAGATCAAAGGCCCAGGGTGCTACTAAAAGCTACGCTGGGTTTGTAAATTGAGTTTTCCATTTCTCAATTGCTCATGCTCATGGATTGTGCATGAGTGTATCGGTTAAGTTAGAGCAGTGCTGCCTTCACTGAAGCGCCAAAGGCTTGCCATGTGTTAGCTAACCAGAAGTACCATGACTTTGCTCAAGAAGGACTTCAATGGTTGTGTCTCTGCTGCAGCATCAATGCATGGGGTCATAGAGGAGGCATCAAGGCTGATTTCATGTCAGGAGAGGAGCCTTGGGCACTTGGTGCACATGTCTGCTCTTGGCCTGTCCAGCTCTGCACCTTATGTTCCTCTTTCCTGGTCCCTGCCCTCTTCTTTGCGCCAGCCCTTGTGTTTGGCAACCATCTGCTCAGCGATCTGATGCAACTGATGATGAATTTGAAGCAAAGGTGGAGGGCCAGGCCAGAGTGACGAAGCAGAAGTCTCATACTCCTCAGAGCCATATGTCGAAGTGTCGTGTCCAACTTTGCAGTGCCCCAGTCCTGCAGCAGGATCCATTCCTAACACCTTAAGAAAAGTACCTTAACAAGGTGTCTTACAAGCACACAAGCTTCACAAAGAGGCACCAATACCAATTGCTAGGAGAAGTCAGAAGTTCATCTTTAAACTTTCCTTAGCCACAACACTTCAGCAGTCTTCAAAGCTAAAATGTAGGTCTTTCCCTGTCCTTAGTTCTCACTTTAGGAAACCAAACACCACTTTTCTCCTTCTTTCTGACCAAGGAAATCTTAAATTCCTTCCTGCGCAGATTAAACCATGGGGATGGGGACTCTCTACTCCAGCACAACCCACAGCAGCAGACCTACGACATGGCTGCAAAAGGCAAGGGGGGAACACAAACCCAGAGGCCCTCTTCCTGGGTGGATACTGTAGCCTGGGTCTTGTCTTGAAGACCTAGACTGCAGCGTCTACGTGGAGCTCCTGGCTGCAGGAGGGCACGGGAGGAGTTCAGCTCTAGGGCTGGGGTTGCATTTCAGGTGTGAGCAGGATGCCCGTAGCTAACCAGCGGTACCCAACCGTGGGCAGGGGCAGGGGGGCACAAACACCCACCCAGCAAAGGCCACGGCAACCCGGCACGTGCCCACCACGTTAAGGGGCTGCAGGACCAGGCAAGGAGATGCAGCGTTGCGCTGCTGCTCTTCAGCTGCTGGTTTTTGCCTACGTCCCATCTTAGGTGCCAAAATCTGCTTGTGAAGCTGGGCATATAAAATTATGGGGTCAGTGCTGGAAAAGTAAATACACAAGTTCTCATGTCCCCAAGTACATTCAGGAGGCTGGACCAAAGCCTGATAGGATTAACACAATTCAGATGGGTCTGCGTAGTGAGCGCTCTCAGGAGGAGAAAACCCCATACACAGAGAATATACTATACTGGCACACAGGGTCCTGAAGGAGCGGAGTTTATTGAGGTTCCAGAAGAGATTCAACACTCACATATGCAGGATCCTCAGAAAAATTGTATTTTGCTCATCAAGTAATCCATGACCCACTGGGGTTTGTGAAGTGGTCACTGATTATGTGAGCTGGAAATCAGCTTTCCCGTTTGACACAACACTTAAATAATTGTCCCAAAAGGACAACCTGGGCACTGCTGCTGCACAAGGATAAAACGGGTCTCCAAGAGATACCGGTATCTTCCTCAGAGATTGTACCAGGATTGGGCCAGTTGCGTGATTGACTTCAGAAGTTTCAAAACATAGAGTAGATTAAATCCTCACGAGACAGAAAATTTTGCCGGCGTTTGTTTTATTCAGTTTTATATCATTTTCATTATTACAGAGAATCATCTCACTTTCTGCACTGAGGCATCACCTTCCCTTGCTCTCCAGCATCGGTGGGCGGAGATGCCTGAAGAGACGTGGAGATTCCCTTCCCTCTGCAGGCCGTCACCAAAGAGGGTCACACCAAGAGCCTACCAACATTTTTTACCCTAATGGTTCAGAGTTCTCTGGTCTCTACACATTTCTTTTCAAATCTGTGTCTGCTCATATTTATGTCAGGTTCTAAAAATAAGCAGCGCCGTTAACATTTTGAATTTTAATTATCTACTGAATATCTAAAAAGATAAGCTGGGAGGGGAAGCCCCTCTGCGAGCAGAAGTACAGTCTAGTTAAATGAGTGAAATTTATCAGAAAAAATGAGTAATGAGCAGCGAGGAAGACTGTCTCATTTTGCTAATTTTACTTTATAAATTATCTGATTTGACATTCTGTGCTAAAAATCTGCTTATGAACCAAGAAAAGCAAGGGACGTACTGCACTTGGTTGGAGCAGAATCAGTGGCCACAAAATTTTTGCTGCATTAGGACTGCAGCGTGAAAGCCCCTGCCACCGAAACGAAGACTCTTGTTGTTTCTAGAGCACTGTGTGTCTAGAAATAGGTGTGCTGGGCTTTGGGTTTGAGCCTACACGGAGCCTCCTGGTTATCTGCAGCCACATCACAACTGCGCTCATTTCACTGCACAGGTGTCGTCAACGCACAGAAGTGCGAAGAAACCTTGTCCTTCCCCCTACCTGCACCCCCAAGACCACTCCGGGAGTGAAGGAAAAGACGTTTCTTAATCCTTAATTTGGATTTAACGCATTTTTAATGAGCTTTATTGAGATTATCCGCCCATTTTATTTAGGCGCTTCTACCCGGGACAGGCAATGAATATTTAATACTACAGTTATTTCAGAAGAAAGAGGCGAAAGGGTGCCAAAACAGGCTATAAAACTAAGCATGTGTTAATAGCATCTGTTACAAATAAGGCTGGATTCCACTTTCCATTGTCTTGCTCCTTTTTCCTCAAGTTGTTTAAATTTTCCAATTCAAAAGGAATTTGGCTCAACACTTCCCTTACTTGGTTTCGACCTCAAGGAGGGCTGCTTGCAGGAGAGATGTACAAAATCTATTACAAGCCTTGAAATAGTGAGGGCATGACAGAAAAGGAACACAGAGATTGTCTTGGATCTTCAGACTAGGAAAAATTAGGTGCAATAAAGGCCCCCCCCCCAATCCCCTCCCAGTTTGATCCCCAAAATAAACTGCAGCAGATCCGTCAGTGCTGCTACTCCAAAAGCAGCAAGTTTCCCTCGCTGTTCCTTGCAATGATAAATGTCGCAAACTGTGTCATTTAAGTTACTTACCAACACACGTTTTTTTTTAAAGGACTTCAAGGGTGCATTGATGACTCTCCAAATGAAAGCCCCTTTGGTCTGTCAAGTAATACTGAAAGAAGTATATAATTTACATGATAAACACCTTGTTCTGAAATAAATATACCATTTTGAACATGCTCCCTCAACACCTTCATTAAAGACAAGCTTTTAGAGCTCTGAGGCTCAAACAGCACAAAGAGAAAAGGAACTGAATTGCACAGATCTCCTCTTTAACCTACGGCAGCACTATATAAAACCAGAACTTAAATAAGGTGAAGACAGAAATGGCTATCGTGCTGCCTAATGAACCCGTGCTCCCTGTTATTCCCAGTTTTCCCTTTAGTTTCATGCCAAAAAACCCTCTAGTAGGCACTGCAAAGTCAGCGAACAAGGTGTCAACCACATGAAGCCAAAATACTCTTAACGTAACACAGCTTGTGCAAAATTATTTTTGCCTCTAATGAACCATCTAGCATTTTTTTATAGCTTCCTTTAACAGTGTTGAAAGAAACAATGTCGTGTTAACACCACAGCAGCGGTCTAAACTCTACAAACATCCCAGTGGGTGCACACTTAACATCTAATACAGAAGAACAGGAAAACTGCTAATGAGGATGCAGCAGGTTAGTCGAACCATCTCTTTGTCAGTATGTGGACAGGCTGGAACGTAACCAGGGATAAATGTTCAGGCAGCATTTTTTGTTCTGTTTTTCCCTTGAATTATAAACCCACCAGATTCTCTCCTTAAAATCTTTTAAACAAATTTACAAGTTACAATGATTTTTATTTTCTCTTTTTTTGGATAAAGGTTGCCAGCCAGAAGACCCCAGGTACATGGCTAGGCCAGAAATGCCCGAAGAGCAAAGTCCTATTTGAAGGACGCATTTAACAAATCCCCAAATATTTCAACTTACCTGGAAGCCTAATTCAAAGCCAGCTAAATAACGCACGTGCTGTTGCCTGCTTTGACAGTAGTCAGAACCTATTATTAACTACTGATTGATGCTAAAATTTTAAGTGCCGTGCAGGAGCTGCAATTCCTGACAGCCAGGAGCAGATTGCTGATGGTGTCCGCCCCAGGGGTCCCAATTTCGGTCCCAGGATAAGATGCACCCGATCAATCAGATCCAGAGAGCCAAAGCTTTACCACATGAAAGATCCAGATCTGAATTTTGGATCTCGGGCTTCGGCAGGAGCATTGCATTAATTTTTTGTTTTCAGTGTATTCTGATGAGATTAAGGATCTTTTCCTTGTAATTTTTAGAGCTATTATAGACCGAAAAGAGCAAAACAGCAGTATGTTCATAAGCGTGTAAAACATGTAAACCCCCTCATTGCCAGTGAGTCTAGTCACAAAGATCAGTATTTGCATCCATTGATACAATCAGTATCGCACCATTTAATATTCCAGGAAAATCACTGCGCTTCAAGATTATTTTAGCAGGACAGGCCCCAAGAAGCTGGATGGAGCTGACTTAAATATGGTCTGGCAGCAGGTTTGGAAGCATAAATGCTGTGTAGCATTGTCTCTGTTGATTGTGTGTAACCATGGCAAAAGATTCTCATCTTGATGTTTCCTTTTTCATAAGGCCAAAATCATATCTAGGAAATTGCAGTCTTCTACCTTCTCTTGGATTAGAAACAGAAAATGCTGATTGCTACATGCGAAGTTAAAAAGGTGCTAAATTTGTGAATATTTTTTTATGATGTATTTCCTAGGGCTTTGCCTAGCTAAGTGCTAGTCCTTGGGACGTTCGCAGGCGAGGGATTTGCTGCACGTCATTTAGTAGGCTGAGCAGTCAAAAGAGCTCCTTCTAGAATAACATTACACCTTCCTTTATATCTACTATCAATTCTTCTTCTTGCTTTTCCTGGACATACCTAAGAGTATTTTTAACAAAAGCAGAATCAGAATAAGCCATAAGTAAGTTTATCTTCCTTTCAGCTTCGTGCTCTCTACAGCATTATGCCCGTTTTTATGGGTCTATTCTACCTGCAGCTCCCTACTGCCCAATACAGCCACAGAAACCATGCTATTACTTCTGAAATGTTTCCTTGGTTCTGGATGGCAAAAGGCTGTCTGGCCAGAAAGCGAAAAAAATAAACAATCTCACCTTCAACATAAAGCACCCTCTCTTCAGGGGGACGCGATAGCTTTGGCAAAGGTTGGGAGACCGGACCTACTACTTGGATAAGGCAAGAGCCACACGTTTCGGCTGCAGGCAGAAGCCCCCCTAAAAGCACAACTCCGCAGCACTGGCAGCACCGATTTCTCATTTCCATCTCTGCTGCCATAGAGTGAAATCAAACCGGTTGGAGGTTCTGGACCTTTTTATGCAACTAGAGGAAGACGCAAGGGGTTTAGCTCGCAGAATACAGCTTCCCTGATCCTCAGAGGACACGCACATGTGCGCAGCGTTTGAGGGAGATCTTCTGGGCAAGCACTCTCATGTCTGTTCACATGCTCGACATTCAGCACAGGCACGAAACTTAGCGGGACTATGGTTCTTTTTAGATTTTTACACTAAGTGGCTTTTTAAAAGCTATGAGAAGGTGTTTAACTTCAACAATGATGCACTACGAGCATATTTGGTACAGATATTTTCTAAAGAATATCAATTTCAGGAAGAAACATTATGTGGGTGAAAAGGGGCATGGTTTCTTCATTGTTTCATGCTACTTGTTTGATCTGTGATCTGATTGTGTGATTCCATTTCATTAACACCCAGGCAGATAACGAATTGTCCCTATTTTTTTTCCATCTTTTTACTGGGGATTTAGATATTTTTTTCTGTGCTTGTCCCCCCTCCTATTACATTGATAAAGCGTTTACTTTTTATTACTTCTTTGCCTACTTCCTGAACTACTCACAACTATTCAGAATAAATGTTCAAAACATCTCAAGAGGCTGAATATCTTAACACAGCATATTACAGATGGATTTTCCTACAAGTCTTAACCTACTTTTACCAAGATAGATTTTACAGCCTTATTACTTCCTAATTTTTTCTCTTAAATGAGAAATAAAGCTCTCCAGGTTTTTATTTCAGTGTCAATTTTTTTCCAGTCTGTACTGATGTTAGATTTTTCTAGAGGTTCACAGTTCATGCAATAATGCACTTTATTTTCCCTTGTACTGTTTTCAGCTTTTACCTTTTCTTTAAATGTCAGAGCCTTTCACTTCTGTCACTTTGATTTCCTTGCTGCCTCTTTTCTCTGCAAGCCCTAACCGATTGTGTATTTTGCTGTGGTCTCCCCATCTTTTTCCACTTCCAATAATATTTTTTTAAACCTCATCGTATCTATGAACATGATTTTTTTTTTTTTTTTGCAAAACCCACACTGACCACTTCTTGTTTTTTGTAATCTTCTTTTCAGAGGAACTGGAGCCTGCTGTACGTTGGCTATGAAGTCTCGGCAGTCCCAACTCTCCTTCCACCAAAGGTATTCCGATAGATCCTGTTGCAGCTCACTGATTTCCTTAATTCCACCAGAGTGGATCTACTGAAATCCAGTGCTCCGACTTGACTGCGAGCATTTATTTCATAGCGGGTTGAATTCGAATAATATTTTGATCCTTTACACATTATTCTCTCGTTTGCTCTCAATGACATGTTCTGAAGTGTTACTTCAGAAAGGCAACTAAACACAAACATCCGACATTAGGTTTTAAAGATAAGCAACAAGCCGTTGCAACAGAAGATGAGTAAGAGAACGAGGCTAAAATAAAGAGATGCCTGAATATATATTAAATCAATACAGATGATAAAATATGTTTTCAATACTTAGGAACATTGTCTGATACAAATGTAGAAAATGTAGACTGGCAAAATTCATAAAGAAATCACATTTCTTGGGAAGCGAGGAATCCAAGAAGAGCCAATAAATATGACCGTATTTATTAATATTTTATTATTCTGAAGTAAAATTTTTTACAGATTGAGCTAACTGGATGACTGTTTCAGGTAATATCAGCAGCTGAGACTATGACCAGCTTAGAACGGACAACATTTAACAAAAGAACATTGCTCCAGGTGTTTAACAGGTCTCCCTGAAAGCCAATAATGACATATATTTGAAGTTTCAAATTTGAAGTTTCAAAAGCATTCAACATGCTATTAACTACTTACACACATTTTTAATTTTTTTTTTTAACAAGTAAATACGTGTGCATCAAACTGTTTCTTCAGTATTTCATCTTACAGCCACCGTACGCGGTATTTTTAAAGCATGTAACTGAAGTGGCAAAAGAGCTGGTACTAAAAAATTGTTTGAAAATTCAGTGCACTGTTTCTGAAAAGTCTCACTCAAAGTGACTGTAAATACAGAAAGAATACATTATTACTGCATGATTTACTTGCGTGTCATGACTTCAGTTATAAAATTAAACCCACCCCTCACTCCCCAAAACAATACCACTGTCTTTCTGTTAGTTGCTCTCTGTTATAGCTTCCTACATCTTCTATCAAGTCCCAAAATGAAAGTCAGTGTCAAATCTTCCCTGTTGGGAAGATGGTTGCTGACTTTTGTGTAACTACATCTTAACGGCCATAAAACTGTTCTTTCCTTCTCAATCCCTAGACCCCTCCAGACAAATTCAATAACTAGTGGTGAAAAGAGAACCGAATAACAAGAGGGAAGAGGAAGACAGTGGTAGTAAGCCTGCAGGAGCAAGAAAAGACAAAAGGGGTAAGAAGGAAGCAGCAAAACCAGTGACACATTGTGCTCTTCCTTACTTCTGATTATGCGAGCGGTGATGAACTATTCTACTCCTTAACATCAAAGAATATGTTACTTGGGCATTTTTTTAAAAAGCTTCTACTACCCTTTCTACTACCCTTATAAACTCAGAGTGCTTTTCTGTTAATTGCCAATGAAAGGAGAGCTTATTTCAAATGTGAAGGTTATCACCAATATTCCAATAGAAGGGAAAAACAAAAGAGGCAGGAACACATTTAATTAAAAAAGAAGTGAGAAAAAAAAAAGCTTCCCAAGAAATCAGACTTACAACCATTAAAACTGTGGATGAAAAAAGAAAGAGTGACGATTTTCAAATGCAAAAGAAGCAGTGTCTGTCTCCATATTGTATATGAACACTTATTAGTCAGTTGTGCCATAATGTTTTATTACATACTTCTCAATAATTTATAGAAGTTGAGCCTTCCAGTCACTTACATCAGTATCACTCTACATCTAGAAAGTAACATTGATACACCAAACGGCATGATTAATACCCAAATTTAAGGTGACATTTGCTAAAAATACATTTCAATGTATTTTTAACAAATGAAACTGCGATTGCAGCACACTAATGAATATTTCTTCATGAATATACAGCCAAGAAGAGTGTATGTAAACAAAATTGGCTTAATCCCCACTCCCCCCGAATGAAATACAGTAGACAGAAAACCATTTTATCAAGGTATTTATGACCAGAAGTCTCACTCATCAGGTTGTATCTCATAATTTCTTTTTCAGTTAAATTCCCTTTGTTTGTTTCGGTCTTCCAAAGAATTGAAGAAGTACAGAAAAAATGGGTGACGTTTAAACACATTTGTCTTTTGAGTTGCCTGCATTGTGTCGTCGTCTATGTTTTCATCATTGCTGATGAAGAAGCTTGAAAGCAGGTCAGTTGCAAGTGCATGCTGCTTTTAAATTTATTTAGTAACTCTTCTAGTAACCTGTGAAAGGAAAAAGTTACAACTTTATCAGATTTTGAAAAGGGAACAATTACCAAGTTTTGGCTGCTCTGTCTGTGAATTCAAACACATTGTCTGCTTAAATAAAGGGTCTAACATTGGATCTACGCAAATACCTGAATATTATAGGTATTTAGAAGTATACCAATGTGTCAGGATGATCTGTGACCAGAGGAGGACTTCGCCACAGAGATTTTATCAAGGTGATGAAATAGCCCTTTATATGGCTTTCCTTCCAGATAAAATCATCATCTTGAGAGAAACATATTTGCAAATCACAATGGCAAAAGGACTAACAGTGCCATAAGCTACATATCTGTAAGGAAAATCCAGAAATTGCCAGACTATGCACCACAGAACCAGTATCCCTTATCAAGGCTATGGCTTTTCATGTACTGCTGAATTGCAAATTTCAGTTCTCAGACTTGTCTTTGGAAGGTATTTTGTTGATTTCTCTTAAGTATCATGACTGAAAGGTCAGAGACGGCAAGACTGTCCTAGGAGAAACATTAATTCACTGGCAACCATGTGATTTTGTCTTTCATAGATAACGAAGTATGTATGAGTTCATGCTGGAGCCCAAGAATGGTTCATTTACAACTACATAGCTGCCAAGAAGGTTCTTGGTGCAGTGGATAATATTTATCCACAAGCTACAGGTTGGGACCAAGGGTCTTGATTGCTCTGTTGTAAGAGATAATTATTGTAAGAGTGGAGATGCATTATTGAGATATACAATATTGCCCGTGTGTTTTATTTTCCCTGTATTCTAGAGAAGGATGTGTTCTCTGAACTTTTTGCTCTGTTTCAAAAACCAGCTAGGTAGGGTAGACGTGTATCACCTCAACATTTTGGCAAGCTGTGATTATTGAACAGCCAGTAACAGAAGAAATTACACTGTAGGTTAAAAAAACCCAAACCAACCGAAGAACAACAACTTGAACCACAAAATCAGTATCTGCTTCCTCAGCAGGTCCTCTGGAAGATGAGTATAGCCACATTCATCATTTAGTATCATAGTAATGACTGTGAATGAACAGAAATGAATAGCTCTAAATCAGTGCACAAATGTGTGTTATTTTACAGAAATACGTGTAGATTACAATACACTGCCTGTAACAATGACAATTATGGTTTAATGACCTAGAAAAAAGAACAAGTTTTGCACTGTCTAGGGCTCAGAACCCCGAGGCAGATGCAAAAATGATGGAGTCCTTGATTCTCATCTGTCCCATGCAGCTCAAGTGCTTGTGACTAAGTGAAAAAAAAAAAAATCTACAGGTGTTTCGGAAAGTCTGAGTTGAAAGAACTCTCTTTACTCAAAACTGATTCCTATCTTTAATAAAGCATAAGAGCTAAGTAAGGCAAAGAGGTATCTTGAGACGTGTTGTGGCTAGTGAAGAGTAGGTTTGAGCAAATAGACAGAGGACATCTGGAAGAAGGCACAGTCCGCAGACCATGGGCTGCACAAACAGTCTCCTCATGTGTCTACAAAATATTCTAAATTGTGACTGTTAAGTGCAAACTGATTTGATGCAGTTCAGTTCCTGAAAGCACCATAATACCAATCTCAAGTTTTAAATATCTATACTTACACTAATATACTCATTACAAATCCATCCTAATTTTACCATACTACTCTTTATTAAGGTACGCTTGTAAAACAGACTACCAAATACTAGGTTGGATGCAGTAAAATAGCTTGGTTGTCAAAGGTTTCTACAGTGGGGAAGGAGGAACCCAAAACTCCTCCTCCTGATGTTAACGAAGAACCACAAGACCATTCTTACTTATTTTTAAAGTGTAATAGGCCAGTTTTGAGAGTTCCCCATATATTGATAGCTGGCAAAAGCCTGGACTTTTGTTCCTTGGCCATTTTTTTTTATTGCGGATAAATTCAGTAAGACAAGATCATGGACCCCACAGAAACTTTAGGATTATCACGGAAGGCTAAAATAAATTACAAAATAAATACAAAGCTACACTGATCAGACTAGGATGGGCAAGAGAGATATGCCACAGAGCCATTGGCTCTTCTGTGCAATTTCATAAGCCAAGGACTTAGCTTACACTTAGCCTCTGTCTGAAGAGGCTTCTGCTCTGTAATTCAGAAGGGTCAAATACA